>VZRU01010391.1:605879-708779 GCA_013398155.1 Pedionomus torquatus
TAATAGTTTTGTTTTTCTTGATATGGTAGGGATTACCTAGGTATTTTTTTTAATTCTGATTTTTCTTGAATCCTGTTTGGCTATTTTGCATTGTATTTTGTGGGACAAAGATAGATATTTATCAGATAAATGATGATAATACAAAGCTATTCCTGAAGCTAATTTCTCAGCTTCTCAAACTGAGTTTGATAAAGAAGCTGACAGTTTATTGGCTGGAGATGGTTTGTACAATTGTGTTGTGCTGCATTGCTTTTGTTTTGTTTTGGTCTCTTCCTGTGCTTAATCTTTAGAACTTCATCTGCTATCTGTATTGATAGATATTTTATTTTAATCAGACATAGATCTTTTGATGGATGATCATACTGAATATTAAATATTTGGATTATGTCATGAAATCCTTTCAATATAACAGAGTTTTTACTGTCCAGAGTGTAATATAAACTATTAATTATGTACTGTCTTTCTTCTTTTATCAAGCTGTGGACTTTATAGATACAGCAAAATTATCTCTTGTTGTCTTACACTAGAAAATGTACAATGAGCTTGATGAAAGAAAACACATTTTATAACCATGGTAACTGTCAGTAACATCTGTAGATCCCTTTCTCTCTCATTTGTCCATGAAGATTGAAAAACGTCATCAATTTTCGTTGATTTTTTTTTTTTTTTTGTGTAAAAGGAGAAAAGGCAAAATCAATGATGGGCATAATTTTAAATCACATATGGCTAAGTATTTAGGAATCACTGGCACAATGAATACATCAGGCAGTAAAAAATATTTAGATTCAAATGAATTTGTCAAAGAAAGAATTAGCCTTTCCATAAAATTGGATTTTCTCTGAATTCTCTCTGCAAACACTTTAATGATACCTCTAATGATACTTTGTGAAAAACATTGGTGTGTATATTTCTTTTCAAATGATTTTTTAAGAGAACCTAATACCTCTTTGTCAAACTGCATCCATCTGCCCAAAAACCTGAGAGGACTTAAAAAAGAGAAAAGTCTCTGTGAGATGATGCTGTTAGATTATTCTGCTGTTTGGGGACTGTGCTGGCTTAGAAAGGCAAGGTTCCTGCCTAATACTCTGATGCTGTTAAATGTATTTTGATGGTATTTTAGAATAACCAGTCACTGACACAGGAATATTCAGCAAACAACATGCTAGTTCAGCCGTAGTTGAGGGTTACGATGGCCTAGTCAACTTAAATTTGAAGACAGACAGATCCTCTCAGATTAAAAGACTTCTTTTAATTACCTTGCTTTCCAGCTAAATGTAAGCATTTTGGACTGTCTTTCCATTGATGACTTTAACCCCATTTTGAGGTTGCCCTTGTAATGGGTGAACATTCTATAAACCTCATCACAGCAAAACCCGAAAATATATTTGCTCTCCTCTGTTTCCAGTAGATAAGTCAGACTCTTCCCAAATATTTCATGTTGAGCTATTTCACCACACCAGCTATTCTCTGCAGGTCCATCTCAGTACCTTTGGCCACACCTTTCCCAAAGGTAAGAGTAGCTGATGATTAGATAAATGTCACATATCCCAACAATGAGATCTAACTGTCATATGCATTGTATCCTATTTCTTCAAATTTGATTCTCTGCCATCTAAACCAGAAGTGGATCTCTCATCTCTGCAGCTGAGGAATATCTCCCATAGAGCATGGACCTACCTTCAAGAGCCCAGGCTCACTAGCAGAAAAAAGTCAATAGGAAATTTGTGAAAATACAAAGAAGACTGATAACAAGACTCTTTTTCTCTGAGATAACACTTGAGAAAAAATGTTAGGTGTTAGGTGACTGACTGTGTATGGAAGTTGAACTCTATAGTATGGACCAGATCCAAAAGCCCTCTGGAAATACCCTGAACAATGTGGTCCTAGAGCATTTGGATCTCTGTTTCAGCTACATCTATTACAGAGATGTGATTTCAGTTGCAGAATAGAGACAAAACCATTGAAGGTGCAGAAACCATGTCTCTCCCTGCTTTTGAATACCTCATGGCTCTTTTGCAATTTGCCAATCTTGCAACTGTGTTGTTAGGCCACAGTCTTCTGGTTTCCTGCATAAAGCTGAGAACTCTAGAAGGAAAAGCTAAGTTCTTGCATTACCTTTTTTTCATGCCATTCACTGCCTTGCAGCCAGAAGAATAGTTTCATCCTTCCACTCCTTTGCTCAGAATGAGATGAACCACTTATGTTAACTGATTGCAGATTCTGTGTGCCTATCTATACCTTCCCTTTAGGCTAGATGATTTACATCTGTGTAAATCACATCTGTAGAGCAGATCCTCTGTGATCTTTTTTGGGAGAGTCACAAAGCCTTCTCTGATCCTTCTTGGAAACACTTCTTGCCTCTCTAAGGATTTCTAAAAAGGAACCCATTTAAAAACAAACCTGAAAGTTATAGAGATGCAGACAGTTGAGAGAAGAGGTAGAAGAAACCAAACTGTAATCATGCAGTCATGTGGAAAACAACATGTAGCTCTCTTTCTTCCTCTGTATTTGACTGTGCATCTAATTTGGCTGCTTAAGGTTAAAACCACGAACATAGCAAGGCTCCTGATTTTTTAAAAAGATTTCAGTGCAACCTAAATTGTATTGTATAACACGGGAAGGTTGTTTATTCTTTGAAGTGAGTCAGATTTTCATAGATACTGTGTGTTGTGAAAATGTTCTTCAGAGGACTCTGTGTGGATTTGAAAATCAGTAGATTTATATACCAATAGATGAAATGTTACCATTTCTGAATGTTCAAATATGACAAACACAAAGATTTGTGATTTTAAAATGAGTTTTAAATAGTAATCATTTGAAGGGGTACTTTCTTTGCTATTTTGATTTTAAGTTCTCAGAATCTATGCACCTACAGCCTTTTCTTAGGAAACCCGAAGATGATAAACTTTTGAAGTAAGACACTTCAGATTCTTTTATAAACACTTGTCTGAGAAAAGGAGTTTAGACTTTAAAAAACCCATAGAATATTGTAAGAGTTACAAAAAATTCATGAGTTGACAATCCTGAGACATTACCAAAAAAAGATATCTTAAAGCATTCTTTTTAGGTTTTGTTGGATCAACAGAAGATGTCTTCATGCATTTCTAATGACTCTCTATGTACTACTCTCTACATGCAGCTTTTCAGGATGCATTTAGATGTCCCTGTCACAGCTAATCTTTGTGCTGCCAGTAAAATACAATTCATATTTTAAATGCCATTGATGTTTTTTCCTCCCCATTTTCTTCTATTTCTTCCTTCCATGTATCTTTAAAATATCTAAAATTGTCTTTTCTTATAAAGCATTATCTGAAAAATAAAAGATCTTTTTCAAATGTAGCAATGTTCCTATGTTGATTTTAATATGTAGTGCCTTCTTGTCTCATAATTTTTAGATCTATGTGTATTTTATGATTTAAAATGGCATTTCTCCACATCGGTATGAAGGGTGTTATTAAAGAAAAAAGCTAGGAGAGAGTCAGGGTTTTGTATGAATTCTCTTACATTTTGCTCTGTGTGTTACAGTGAAAAAATATGTCAAAGTATATAAAGAATACCTACCCAGGAATGTCGGTGGAAAAATTCTCAGTGTGATTAGAGGAATAAATAATTTAAAGGGTAGGAAAAGAGTATCCCTAAAATTATGGTAACTGGACATAACTAAGCCTTCAACATATGTTGACAAAGATAAAAAATACATAAATATATACTTATATAAGGTTTGAAAATTTTTATTCAGAGATATCATTATCAGATAAAGTAGACTATCCACTCTATCCACTGAGGTAATACCCATTAGATTCACTTTTGAGAATAATTATTAAAAAAAAAAAAAAATTCTGGGAAACGGTATTTTAAATTAATGACCATTTGTGTATGCCTTTTCTATTTGGAAGTTATTAACATTGTATTCCTACATACACTCTCCCAAAACTATTCAAGCACAATCAAGATATTTGACAGAAAAAAATGTCAAAATCAAGCACTGCAGCTTGATTATAGCCTACATAGCTTAAAGCCAGAAGAATTGCAAACATCTAATTAAAGTAGAAAGCATCTAATAGAAAACTAGCAAACACTTAATACAAGAAAGAAAAGCGCAACATCACAGAAAAGACAGAAGAATAAAGTGCTTTTTGCAGTAGATTTCATAAAACTGACAATGTAACACAATTAGACACATCAGGGAGCCACAATGCATAATAGAACAGTTCAGTAGTGACAGTAAAGTCCATACAAATTGCATGGTGTATTGGAGCAGAGCTTCACATGAATGAAAGTGAAACAGCTGCCTGCTGGGATTAGCCATTAGAGAACAACGAACTGGCCAGCTGCTGACAGCTCAGTACAGTAGACACCTCTGAAAGGTAGTCCAGTTAGCCCAACTCAGCAATGCTGACAGGTGGTGTGCCTGGCTTTTGATTATTGGTTTTGGGTTTTTTTTTTTGCATCACATTACCATAGTTTAAGTTCTAAGTAATGTCAAGGGACATTCTAAGTGAATATCAAGGGACTGTACTTCCCCCTTACAGCAAAGGTAATGAAATAAGTGGACGCCCCATGTTTTTTTTAGAATTTGTCTTTGTAGACCATGGTTTGCTTTTATGAAAATTTTACTAAAACTGGAGCCACTAATACTTATTCATCATTATTTTAAGAAAGAGCAGGAGCCTTGAAAGAAAATACTTGTGTATTACAATGCCCGAAACAAAAACACGTATGAAATTTCCCAAGATTTAAAACCATATTATCTGAAGATTTTGCCGAGGGCTTGTTTTAGGGAAGGTTGCCCATTAATCTGAGATGAGGGTAGAATTCTTAAATGGACTGAAAACCAGGGCAGGAATTACCATGAATGCAGAAGTATGCATAACTTCAGGCATGTCCAAAACTTCAGGTGGTGGAATTTGGGACAAGTGCTGTTTGACAGCTGGCTGTAAGAGTAAATTAAATTCTACCATTTCATTTGTCCCTCCTGTGCTTAGAAAAAACAGATTCTAAAATGATTCTTTAGAAATAAGCAGGGTCACATGATTGATACCTCCATTATCACTGTTTGCCTCTTCTATCTGAAATAATACAAAAGCTTCTGAATACTGGCTAGAGGATTGGGTTAAAAGAGAGAATCCTGTAACTGATTAAGTGACTTTATAACTTTTTTTTTTTTTAATTATACATCCACTCATAGGCAAACAAATTTTAAGGATGCAAAGTTAGCTTTAATATTTTATAGCTGAGTGTTTTATGGCCATTCTTATTTAAAACCAGAAATCACGTTGGCTCTTCCCTTCAAAGCCAAAGTGAACTACGGTGCAGACACTAAGAAAATACTTCAGAGCACATACGTTAGACAGAGATGCTACAGATAAAGTTTCCTGCAGCATATGTCTATTCTGGATATTTGCAGCAGGTCCTCCTAGGGCACAGGATAAGTGGGCATAAAGGTATATAAAATGTTACCTGTATACTTACTAGACATGACCTGACCTGTAAGCCCCAAACTTTGGATTAATTTAAAAAGTCAATTCAAATATGATTTTCTGGATTGGTCTCTTCCATGGTATCTGATTGCAATTAAATATTCCTCTCCCACCAGAACAGAGCTACAGTTACTGCAGTAATGTATTCAGGTTTTTATGTCACATTCATCTTGAGCCTTTCCAATAAGAAATGTGATGATGAATTCAAATGTGGTCTACTCTTCCCCTCATCTTCTCCCAGAGGAAAGAGTCATATGTGTAGGGAAGTGATTTTTGCTGGTTTATTTATGTTTAATATGTGCATTGTGCTACAGGGGTTTAAAGCGGAGAAGAAGTGTACTTTACTTTTCATCTGAAAGAAGTTAGATAGTAGTATTAATTATACATTTCTGAGTTATCTCACAATTGTTGTGAATAGGTAGTTATTTGTGGAGAAAAAAAAATAAAAGTAAACCCTTGTACATTCTTTTGCTCCCTTTTTTTTTTTTTTAAGAGAAATGTATATTATTGAATTATATACATATTCTGAAAATATATCTGTAGTTTAAAACAGCTGAATGCTTGAGTGATTAAACTATGCCCATGGAACCAGGGTTTTCAAAATCTTTATTCTGAGATATATTAAGTACTGTACTACAGAAGACAGTTCTTCCAGGAACAAGCAAATGCAGTGCCAGAAAATCAGCTTTTATAGCATTGTCAAAGTATTCCCAGCTATAACAGATTTTTACAAGCAGATACTGGCATGAACATCAGAATACACCTGAACTTCAAGATTTTTTTTTATTATTATCCACGCTTTCCATCTATGAGGAGAGGAAAATTACACTAGAAACATAGCAGTTAACATTACTTTTAATAAGGCAAATCCTCCAGGATCTGGTCATGGAGTCTCTTCCTGCTAATAAACTGCACGTTTTAAGTTGTGCCACTTTTGAGCACCTTGTAAGATAAAACTAGTGCAGAGACTCTGGAACTAGCTAAAATGGTGGAAAAGAGTCCAGCTGTCTCAGCACGACAGTGTTTCTGAAGCTGTTTTTATTAACTGATGGGCACCACAACACCACAATTGCTCTACTACTCTCAGACAAAGGCTGGCACTATCTAGTGCTCTGGGGATGTATTATCCCTGCTTGACATTGGCTGACAGGTGGTTCAGACACTTCTGTGCTATAATTCCTTTTTGTAATATCAAGAGATGAAGGCCTGAATTCTAAAAGCACACGAGCCTCACTTCCACTGAAATCAGTGTAGATGGTTCTGTATGTTCTGAGTCTCTTGTTCAATGCAGAGGGACAGTTTGTGGAAGAATGGGAAACTGAAACTGGAAAGACTAAGCAAGGACAAAAAATTTTGAACCTTATTTATTCAGAACTAAAATAAAATTAATAAAGATTTTTTTCAGTGATTGCCACACACCCATATTCTCAATTACTTTCTAAGATTCTCTCAAACCTTTAAGCACAGGTCTATCAGTCATTTTAGGAGAGTGAGGGAGCAGGAGTGGAATTTAATGACTAACATGATACAGAATCTTCCTCTGTCCTTTTTGAGAAGCACCCACAGGCTTAGTGAAGCTTTACCTCCTTCTCCGAAGAAAAGAACATTATATTCTTTTACCTTAAAACATAAGGGTTGGATAGAACCTGTTGGAGAGAGTCCAGGGGAGGGCCACAAAGACAATCAGAGGACTGAAGCACCGCTTCTATGAAAACAGGCTGAGAAAGCTGGAATGGTTCAGCTTGGAGAAGAGAAGGCTCTGGGGAGACTATAACAGCCTTCCAGTACCTGAAGTGGGCTCCAGGAGTGTAGTGGTGGGACAAGGGGTAATGGTTTTAGGCTAAAAGAGGGAAGATTTATCTTAGTTATTATGAAGAAATTCTTTGCTGTGAGATCAGACACTGGAACAGGTTGCCCAGAAAGGTTTTCAATTCCTCAGCCCTGGAAGGCTCTTGGTTCAAGAGCAGGTTGCATGGGGCTTTGAACTATCTGCTCTAGTGGAAGGTGTCCCTGCTCATGGCAGGAGGGTTGGAACTCGATGATCTTTAAGGTCCCTTCCAACATAACTATTCTGTGATTCTATGATTCTACGAAAGCTAATGCTATATATACAAGCTTTTTTTTTTTTTTTTTTTTTAATTTAGCAAAGAACAAAATATAAACAGGTCTGTAACAAAATCAAACAAGCAAACAAACAAACATAATCTTTAAGGTCCGTTCCAAAGCATTCTGTGATTCTTTTGGCTCAGTCACTGGAAGGTGGTTTCTAATGAACAAATTTTAAGAAGGCAAATAGTGCTGTAGGGAAAAATGTGGTTATCTGCAAAGCACTGAGGCTATTAACATCACAGTGACCTTACTACAAGCCTGATGCAAAGTCTAAGATGTTAGAAAACACAAGTGCATTTATTGTAAAATCATAGTATCTCAAAACCTATTTTTCCCCGATCTGCAGAGTAATGTGTTGCACATCATAATGTGAAATCTAGCTGATTGTCTCCTTGTCCTGGTCAAATATATGGATTAAAATTACACTTTAGTGAGGCACAAGTATTGGAAAGTCAGTCAAGCTGTTCTACTGCAGTAGCATGCTGAGGCTATGATGTTGAAGTGACTGAGCTTGAAGGTGAAAAGGAGAAGAAATTATGCAAAATAAACATAAAGAGTGCCAATCTATTACTTCATGAGCTTCTCTTCTGGGAAACAGGTTTAGCAGTGGTGATAGTTCTTTCAGGCAAACTGATGTGTGGAGGGTTAATGATGGGGCTGGATGCAGCTGGATGCCGTTGCCAGTAACATCACACACCTCTGCATTACACAGTGTGCTGGCACCAATGACTTTCTGACAGAGCAGTGCTCTTTTCTTCTGTGTTTTGTAGTTTTCTTTTTTTTTCGTCTTCTTTTTTTTTTTTTCCTTTTCAATTTAGCTGTTGGGGAAAACCATGAAAGCAGCCACAACATACACAGAAATGAGCCACACACCACAGGGAGTGCTCTACTCAGTAAGTTACCCAAATAACACTTTGTGGTTGTTTTTTTTTTTAAACTTCACTTTGTTTCTGAGTCAATGTCAGCTTTCTCACCAACCTGAAGCTAACACTGAAAGAACTTATATAACTACTGCTATTGGGTTACTTCAATTTAGATAACTGAGGGAAAAAAGTCTAGATGCCAAATAAATAACAGACTCTTTTAGTACAACAGATTTAACCAAAACAATCTGGTTTGTAATAGCTATAAATAGCTGACCTTCTAGTTTTCAAGATAAAATACAAAATAGAATTTTCTCCCTGTGCTTCCGAGAAGGTGTAAAGTATTTTTTAAAACAACAATGTGCGTTGATTTAAATATTATAATTATATATTTTCTGTAAGTATACTTATATATGAATTCATGTATGTACTTTTATATACCTGACATATTTAGACTGCCCCTTGCCTGAGACAACCCCATAAGCCATGTCACAGTTTTTCTCCAAAGGATTCCCCTTGTAACCATGCAGAAGATTCATCGTTTCACACTGCCATAGTGAGATTCTTATTATTATTCATCAAAAGCCTCCATTAATTTGGCAAATTTTCTTATACTTTGTATTAAACCCGAGTTGATCTATACATAGTAAAGCCTGTCTTAGTATAGCAAACTGGAAAAAATATACTAGTATATAAAAGCAGTTCTGAATCTACAGATTCAGCTGGATCTCATGATTTGAGATCCATTTCATATTAGAGGCATAAGAAAAAGAGGGCCTTTACCAAGCTAGAGACTGAATTATGGATGTGTTCTAGAAACTCAGAAGAAATAAAAAATCCAAACTAACATTTTCTTTTAGGTTTATTTGCTTATCTTTGCATTTAATCTGGGGGTTTTGACACCTGTCAGCAATTTTCAGGTATAGTGCTTATGCATAAAGTGAATGAGAAATAGTTTTATTTTGAAAGATATTTGACATTTTAAAAGTTCACTTACACAAATGAAAAAGTCAAAATCCCTCATAAAAATATACAGTGAATAACTTGCAAGGAGGAAAAGCATAATGGTATTAAAGCAATGGTGCTTAAATATTATTCTGGCAGCTGATGCCTATTCCTGTCCTTACCATAGTGTCCATGTAATTTTGGGCAAGGCACTTAAACTGCACCTCCACAAGGACTGGATTCTTGTAACATTTCACTGCTGTTGAGTTTTGTATCAGCAGCTAGTGCATGGATTTAACCTCTATTCCTTGGTTTGCTGCCCTCCCAAAAGAAGTAATATCACCACATTCCCCACTAGGGCAGTTGTAGAAATAAGTACTTTCATATTTTTGGAGCACCGGAATATCCTTGTCGTGAACTTCTGTTCTGCCTGTGAGGAATTAATAATAGTTCCTATTCAGAAATAAGGTTTGAATTCCATGATGTAAGTAAAGCCTTGGGTCACACACTGAATAATGAGGGTAAAAGAAAATATTGATCAATTTATTGATCACTAAGTAAGCATCATACATTCATGGCCTGTAGTGAGGCTGAGGTCCTGTGGAAAAGATGTTGTGTAATGGTGTAATTAAAGATTATAACATAATACATATGTATGAAGGATCAAATTAACATTGCAGTAGTAACCTCAAATTTGACATTTTCAAGCGATTGAGCACTCAAACTAAAAAGCCCTTTTAACATTTTTTTTTGTGAATATGTACAATATATGTATAGACAGTACTTAACTGGCCATATAAATGATGGACTGCAGACAAAGAAAATTTGAGAGAACCTTTTAAAATTGTATTTGTTATGTGTGCTCATAAATGGCCCCTTCCCGAAAGAGTAGCACAATGTGGTTAAACTCAAGTGAACTAAAATATAATAGCATTGAATCACATTTTGAAAAGAATCTTGTCTTCCACCAAATAATTTTTTCTCACCTGCAAACTGTACATTTGTTCAAAAAAGAAAGAGCAGCTGTGAATGACATGCAAATTCTGTAGCATACAACTCAGAATTTTTCTCTATCTTCCCCTGCTATTTCATGACATCACACGAGTCCTTTCGGGACAAAGGCTATTCAAATAAACAGGAAGAAGAAATCTTTAGTCAAATCTACTCAAGATGCTCCTTGTGACTACCAAAGTGTTGGTAAATATAAAGTACTTCTATTAGCAGTTTAATTCCAGTAAATTCATTGTTTCAGAAAACTGAAGACGGCTATTTATCAGCTACTGATCATTTTGTTTTATCAGTGTGAAGGAAGGAGGAAAAGAAAGGAAGAAACCACCATCAGCTAATGGCAACTGTTGCAGTCCTAACGGTGAAATAACAGTACATCAACACAGAGGCAAACCAAGGAAGTAAGAATGAAAGTTTTGTAAGTCTTGCCTACCTTTGATTATAAAAAGCCTGGAGGCATTTTCTTTTCATCTTTTTATCTTGTTCCCATGGGAAAAAAAGAAGAAAAAAAGAAAAATTAAACATACAAGTTATATTTTTAAAGCACTCTTTCCCTGTCTCTCCTTAAATTTTTTTTTTTTTTTTTTTTTTTTCTGGAGAGACTTGTTTGTGTATTTATGCTTGCTGGATATAAGAATTCAAGTTTGCTATTACATCAAATTAGCTTGGTAGAGTCTGTGGTTGTTATCATGGAATGCCACATTTCTCCCACAGAGATAATTGTGTTCCAGTAGTGGGTGGATTTTTCTTCTTATTGATAATATACAAAGCACTTTGGGATCATCTGTAGTCAAGAGAAGCTACTGTTAACACCATTGACTTTTAATCTAAGGTAGTAAAAACTCCTTTCTGTTTATATACTTTTGTTGCATCTTTTTGAACATTACTTTCAGACATTGCATCAGGTCTTGGATGGCCCTCTATTTTTCTCAAATAATTCAGTTGCAAAGTCCCATATAGAAAATGCTGTTTTCTAGAGAGAGTATTTAAAAGATTTTGTTGAAACATTCTATAAACAAAGATAAACACTTTTCCCAGATAATTATGAGAGCTTTATACAATGTACAGACTTTAGTATTGTACATAATCTTTATCCTAGAGCAAGATCATAAAGTAGTTAATGCAGATATTCTACAATAATTTATGATGTATGATCACATTGTGTAGAGACATGATTTAAAGCACAAAATTTGACTAAAAAATATTTCCTAATTAATAGGTTCTCTAAGGCCCCAATACAGTTTTTAAAACTATAGAAACATCCTCGGTTGTTTAGCAAAATTTTAAGCATGTTGTTAGGTTACATTGATTTTAATAAGATTTAGGCATGTGCTCACAATCAAGCATTATGGGAATGTTTTCTTAAATTAATATCCATTACTAGTTTAAGGAGCTGCAATACTAAGAACCAGATTTTACTCAGTAAATTTATCATGAAATTTCAATGTAAATAAAATACAGCTTACTGTTATGTTGCTCTTTAAGTCAGGAACATGTAAAAATCTGTGTGCTTTAAAGAAAACTCAAGCAATATTTTTCATAGATGTTGGTCTATTTTATTAAAACAAAGTGGACTACATTGCCAATATATGTCAAAGTGGATGGTACAGCTTAAAGCAAGTAGTGACTGAAATAGATAATTGGGAGATCCTTCATTTTATATCTGCTATATGGTGATTAGCAATTAATGTAAAGTCTGAGAATGTTGAAGACTGTATAGTGTCCTCGTAACGGCCTGTACCATTAGCCTTATTTTATTGACAATTAACCAACGTATCGATTTACCACCGACAATCTTGGGCTTTCTCCACTGGTATGAACACAGGTTTGAAAAGAAAACTTCCTGTTGCAATTACCTTTTCTGCTATCCTTACCTATTCAGCTGAGTATTGAACTGGCACCAAATTGCAAGTAGTGTCACTGACAAGTACAGCGTTTAGAAGGACTGATTTAACAAAGTAGCAGAGCAGCAGGCTGGTTATGTCAGTGACAGCAGCACTAAGAGGATTTTAAAGCATTGTTAGACTTTCTAAATCTTTCTCTTATCATCTTTCCAATTTTTAATTTGCTCACTCATTCAGTGCAATCTCTTTTCAGAAGTCATTCTGTTTCCCTTTCTGGAAGTCAAGTAGTAAACTGGAGCCTTTCCTGGCTGCACCTACCTTGGTTCCTTATTTTTTGGCACATATATATTAATGACTTATTCAGGCTATTCCAGCACTTAACTTTTTGCATCCTGGGTAGAGTGAAAATCTGCAATAGGCTGTGGAAGTATGTAGTAGGTCTTTATATGCTGTCAGTCTTTCTGCTAGATCTACCTATGCCAAACACGAAGATGGAAGTGGGAGAGAGGAAAACTAATCTGCAGAAAGCATCCCAAATTCAATTAGAAATGCTCGGATTGATAGAAATTAGCATTGAACTGAATAAATTCCAAGCTTTGACAGACTGAAGGTCTGAATGCCAGATGCAAAGTGATAATGTGTGCAAAGGTTGATTCCTCATAGGAAGTAGCAGCCAAGATGTTGGTGAGGTAACCAAGATACCCATTGAAATGTGAGAAAGATGATATAATATACTGAACTGTGCAAGGCCCTTGAGGAGATGGCTGCAGGAGACATCAGTAAACACAACATCAGTGGAATCCGGGAGAGTCTGGAGGTGAGAAAATGCTGGAATAAGACCGGAAACCAAGTAAAGGGGTAAGAGCAGATGTAACCCTTGTGGGCAGAACTGTATGTATCCCTTGCTATGTCATTTGGAGCACAGAACAGCAAGTAGAGATATCTGCTCACATAATATGGTCTGCTGAATTGAAAAAAGAATCTGCTGAAGAAAAATAGTGACTAGCTTTGTAGAAATGGCAATTGAGAAAACAACTTATGTGAATATGCTATTGTTCTAGTGCTATTGTTTTACAAAGGGTCATTGAAGACTCAGTAAATCATATAAAACTGTTTAAGTTAGATTCTGGAAATTCAATGCATTATTCTCGGTCTTTGTATAATCCATGCGAAATGTACAAATTTTATAACAGAATTCACTGCTATAGACAGTTCACAGAAGTGTGGCAAATACATTTTGGAGGTCAAAATGAGGATTTCAGAAAAGATCTTTGAATTTCACGTGATTGATTTTAGACAAGTGCAAAGTATTGCACTTAGAAAGGAGAAATAATATACACACATTTAAAATTGGTTCTAGCTGGCCATGTAGTTGGATGGAAAAGATAAAAGGCTTATGACAGACCTCAAGATGAATATAAGTCATTAGTATGATCCTGTTGTAAAACAGGAAAATCTCATTCTGGAATGAATTAAGATGGCTATTGGATGTAAGACACAGGAGGCAATTTTTCTCCTAGCTCTTCCTGACTTCAGTAGATCTATGATTGGAACAGTGTCCAACAACATGGTTTAGAGAAAAGTGTGGTAAGTTGGAGAGAGTAGTAAGGAATATACGAGGTTTAGAAAAGTGACCTATAAAGAAAAAGAAAGGATGAAATAATTGCATTTATTCAGTCTAGCAGATAGAAGAATAAGGGACAGCAGTTTGTTCCATTAGCTAAAAGGCAGTTATAATGAGGGCAATGAATGATTGCTCTCTGTGACCATAAGGCCTAAGATAGAGAGAAAGCAGCTGAATTTTCAGCAAAGGCCTAGTTTGGATACTGAGGAAATTTTTAAAAGCTAAGGATTAGTGAAGCAGTACAATAAGATGCCTGCATAGGCAAGACAAATTCTTTTAGTGTTATGTAAGTGGTTTCTATCCTGTCTGTATGCAGGTAGGACTAGGTGATACCTTCAGCTCTGTGATTTCTAAGATTCTGTGCTTAAATGACTGAGAAATTCACCAACTACAACAGAAATTTTCTACTCAACCAGAAAGCAGAGGGGCTATTAATCAGGATGTTCTATGGAGAACTCCTCCAATGATTAATGAATTCTTGGTAAAGATGAATGAAAATAACCCTCCAATGTGAATGGCATTCATTGATTATGAGAAAGATACTGACTAGCATCAGAGCAAGAAAAATGCTGTGCTGAAGGGCCCCAAGCATAACAAAACACTATCTGTAGTTTCTGAGAAACACAAGTGAGCTGGAGTGTGGCTGACAGAGATGGGAAAGAAGAAAGACAGAGGCCAGAGCAGTACTTCTTGTCTGCAAAAGGACGAAAAGGGTCCAGTACTGTCTCAGTGTGAACCTGGAAGAGGCAAAAGTATTACTCCTATCCCAAGTCTACAGTAAAGACTGAGTGCAGCACCCTACAAACAGCATAATGAAAGCTTAGGTTCAAACAGACTGTCAAAAAGGAGCTTGGGAGGGAGCCTGGGGACTGGGGAGGGGGAAGGAAGAATGCTAGTGTTCTGCCAAAACACATGTAGTTCTGACTTAAAAAAACCCAAATCCCTGAAACACTGAATTGCTATTGCTCATTGCAAATAACTCCCTTATTTTATCCTTCAAATTTGGCCAAATCACTTTGAAAAAGTGAAGAGCAAACAAGATGTTGGACTTTCCAAATGTTATTTCTTTTCTCACTGGGCAAACTTACTGTTTCATCAGGACTATGAGAAAAAAGTATGGTGTTGGTTTTTCAATGTTTGTGGGTTTTTTATGCAAATACCTTTTTCTCATGGGTTTCTACAACCCCAACCACAATAATGCATATTCTGACTTGGCTTTCTGGATACTGCTGCATTATAAATGATAACGTCTACAGCTCCACTGAGCAGGAGAAAAATTAACATTAAAACAGAGAAGGAACGTTTTTTGAATAGAAGCTAAAAAATGAATTTGTGGAAAATGGTAAGGCTGAACTGATCAGGTATCTCAAGAAGGAAGTCAAAGAACCACCACTACCTGCTGCACTACTTTCTATTAACATTTCTGCTTCTCTATTAGAGTACATTAGGAAGGACAATGCAACAGAACAGGGATTGCTTATTATTATGGGAAATGCAATAAGGTGTGTTCAAACATATTGCACAGTGGGCTCATTGTGATCACAGCAGTCAGGGATGAAGCCTGAGAAATGGGAATAATATTACTATTGTGTCAATAAATGTAATTAAGAATGAAATGAATGTTTTATTCAGAATTTGTATTTCCTGCTTAGTAATAGCTTCTCAGAAATTTACCTTTATAGATGATGCATCTCATATTAGCTCTTTTCTGGTTCATTCTGTAGTATATTTCCATTAGACACAAGCAGAAAAAAAAAAAGCAACTATATTATAAACACCCTCAATTCCTAGCACAAAGGATGAATTAATTGAAAGAAAAATGGGTTAGGAATGCTATGTCCTAGTTATTCTGAACTCCAGCTGAATTTTCACAAAACTTTTATATTGCCTGTGTGGAAGGGAGTGTCTGCTTGCTTTCTTGTTTGATTTTGTTATAGGCCTGTTTATGCTTTGTTATTCTTTGCTAACTTAAAATATTTGCCTGAGCATAAAACAACTTCCATATATCATAGAATCATAAAATCATAGAATGGTTTGGGCTGGAAGGGACATTAAAGTTCATCAAGTTCTAATCCCCCTGCTTTGGGCAGGGACACCTCCCACTACAATAGGTTGCTCAGAGCCCTGTCCAGACTGGCCTGGAACACTTCCAGGGGTGGGGCGTCCTTGAACTTCCCTGGGACACCTGTTCCAACATCTTATCACTGTCACAGTAAATTTCTTCCTGATATCTAACCACAATCTCCCCTCTTTCAGTTTAAAACAATTACCCGTCATCCTATCACACTACACTTCCTGGTAAAGAATCCCTCCCTATCTTTCCTGTAGGCCCCCTTTATGTACTGGAAGGCTGCTATAAGGTCTCCCCAGAGCCTTGTCTTCTCCAGGCTGAACAACACCAACTCTCTCATCCTGTCTTCATAGCAGAAGTGCTACAGCCCTCTGAATATTTTTGTGGTCCTCCTCTGGACTCATTCCAACAGGGCCGTGCTCTTCTTATGTTGGGGCTCCAGAGCTAGATGTAGTACTCCGTGTGTGATCTTATGAGAGCAGAGTAGGTGCACAGAATCACCTCCCTCAACCTGTTGGTTGCATTTCTTTTGATGCAGCTGAGAATGTGGTTGGCTTTCTGGGCTGTGAGTGCACATTGCCGGCTCATCAATCAGTGCCCTCAAGTCCTTCTCCTCTGGGCTGCGTTCAATCCATTTTCCATCCAACCTATATTTGTGTTTGGGATAGCCTGAACCCACATACCAGGACCTGGCACTTGGTCTTGTTGAGATTCATGAGGCTTGCATTGGCCCACCTCTCAAGCCTGTCAAGGTCCCTCTGGATGACGTCCTTTCCCTCTAGTGTATGACCACTCCACATAGCTTGGTGTTAGCATATTTGCTGAGTGTGCACTCAATCCCAACAGCCATGTCACCAGCAAAGATGTTGAACAGCGTTAGTACCAGCACTGACCCCTGAGGAATGCTGCCCTTCACTATTCTCCCATCACTTGGACACAACTCTTTATGCACCTGGTGATCCACCTGTCAAATTCATGTCTCCAATTTAAAGGCCAGGATGTCATGTAGGACAAATGCTTTGCACAAGTCCATGTAGCTGATGTCAGTTGCTCTTCCTTCGTCCAACAACATTGTAACGCTGTATAGAAGGCCACCATATATATGTCTGGCACAATTCACACTTAATGAAGCCATGTTGGCTGTCATCAATCACCTGGTTATTTATTATAATTCAGTAGAGTTTCCAGGGGGATCTGTTACATAAACTTTAGTGTAAGGAATGCAATCTTTCTCTAAATCATGAGTGCTAGGGAACGCCCATGAAGGCAAGATGGAGAGGAGTACATTTTGCCTAGAAAGTGCTGTAGGTCCTGTGGTCCCACTGTTGTGTGATTTGGCTGCCGGGGCTCAAGGTTGGCCAAGCGTAGCCTCTTCCCACTGTTGATCATGGGGAGAGGTTCCTGGGCAGCAGCCCTGTGGGTCCAGTTGCTGTCCCCATGGCAATTCCAGGTCTGGGACTGACCCTTGTTCCCTTCACTGGGTCTGATCCTGACCCCTACCCATGCACAGGCTTACATCCCAGTCTGTCACTGAGAAGGAGAAGAGACTGCTCAGGGGTGGCTGAGTGCCTCAGACTCCACAAAACAGCAGTGCAGCATTTAGCAGCAGAAGCCCTGTCAAGGCTGGGAGACCTGTGAGTGCTTTTGAGGTTTACAGTTAAGAGTACTCCCTCAACTTCCTATCAAGTGGGACTTGGGCACACACCAGTCATCTCACTCACCCTTGCTTGCACAAAAGATAACCTGCATGATTGTCTGTGTGCAAACTGCAGTAATCACTGAAGGTGACTTCTGAGCCAGGGACCTGTGGCAGGCATGGGGCTCTGGCAGAGTTCTTCACATGGGAATGTGTCCTGGTGCTGGGGATTATGTGTTTGCAAAACGCTGAAATGATGTAAGAGTAAGAGAATAGCTGTGAGTCCTGACACATGGAATGAACTTCACAAGCCTGAGGTAGCACTTAGGAATTAAAGGACATTGCCTCAGTTCTCTGTAATTCAGTAGTGATTTCTCCATTAATAACATATATTGCAGACACTGAGGAACAGGTGTCAGAGGAGACAAATGGGCACCAAAAGTGTGCAGAACTGTGGCAAAATACACAACCGTAAGGAATTGTTATGTATGGTCTAGCTGCCTTCAAAGGATGATTTGTATTGCAGTGGCTTGGAGAAAAACAGTGTGATGAATGTAAGCGCATAACTTAAACCTAGTTAATTTCTTAATTCATTACAATCCTTCTTTCCTATAAGCAGCTTGGAAAATTATTGATTAAACAAACAAACAAAACCTAGGTTGATTTTTGGCTGGCAACTACTCCAGCCCTAAATCAAATGTTGAATCTGAGGCAGCAGTGTGCTTATCAGCCTCAGGTCATGTCCTTAATGCTCAATGAAAGGGAAACCTGTTTCTCATTCAGTGATTGCTCAGCTATAATAAACTGCTAACATTTTTTAATTTGATACTTTACATACTCATTAAACTCTGGTATCATATAACAGGGCAGAAGGTTTGACTTTTTCCCCAGGAGCAATTTTCTCCTGGAGCCTGAACGTTTCATTGCTGTACTGTAATTTGAAGGGTTATGGAGACTTGGTGGAATAAATTACACTGTTTATGAAAATAGCCGAAACCAGAGAAAAACTTTTTTAAAAAAAGCACTCAGCTTAAATGTATAGACTGTTCAGTGGCTTCAAATCACATACAGGGGAATAAGTTATGAACAGAGAATTTTATAATTAAACTATCACAGTCTTATCTCCACAGGAGGGGAAAAGAAAGCTACAGGATAACTATCTTAAAAACTGATTTATTATGATACTTGTTTTCCCATATATGGAGGAAAAAAACCTTTCCACACAGCCATGTTGAATTTATTCATCCTGTTAGAGAATGCAGAGAAAATACTGATCAAAGTGCCTAACATAACTGAACGACTAATCCAATATCAGGAAATAAAACAGGCAGTTAGGCACCAAGACTTAAGCTTTCAGCTTTCCTTCAGACTGTATTTCCACATGAGTCAGAAGGGGTGGGATCAGGCATGAAAGCTGTGTTAAATCATCCATTAAAGAGGGAAAATAATAAAGAATTCAGGTTAATAATTAGAAAGAACTTTTAAATTAATTAAGCAGAGCAACAGAACACATGAGGTTATATTTTATTGAACGAGGAATACATGTTGTGAAGCATAATGCTATAGGCCAAAACATAATCAGTCACCTGAGGTACCCACTAATAGACCAGTTAAACATGGGCTGGTATATCCTGCTGCTCATATCAAATAGTTACTGCATATAAAACAATTCTTAGCCACAAAGGCCTTTAGGATTTGTTACTGAATTGTACATACTCATACATACTGGCAAAGAGTTACTGGTGGTAATATAGAGGTGATATGCCAACAAAAATAATTTGGTTTCTCCATTGTCATCTCGTCTTACCTCAAACCACGCAGTGGCCCCCTAAGAGGTTGCTCATTTAGTGGCCACCTCAGTCCAGGTTCTGTTCTACCCCAAACCACATAATTGGTTTTACATGAGCTGATGATATCAGTCTACTCTACACTATTTTGTGGATTGTTTTTACAAGCTTCTTACAATGCCTTTTCTTTGAATACTCTTTGGCTGTGTCCATGTTAGCAATATGTTCAAGACTGAAGCCTAAACACTGTTGTCATAAACTTTACATACATTTTGTTTAGGTATTGTTTTTTTTTTTTTTCCAACAGAAGTGATTCAACTGTTTCTCTGGGCAGGAAAGCACAGGTAAGGTGATGGTTATTGTAGTAGGAAAAAAAATTCAAATTCGTGATCCACTCCAAGACATTCCACTACCTTTAACCATTTGCTCTTACAAACCAGCAGATGAACTTGAGCACTCCTATCACAGGCAGTGTGCTTATAGGTTTTTAGATAGGTTGAGGACCCCTCTAAAAAGGCAAATCAATACAACTACAGAAAAATGGATGCTGCTTCATGCCTTCAAACACAAGCAAGCAGCCCATAGATGTGTCTCTCCTTTAAAAACCATTATAGAATCATAAAATCATCCAGGCTGGAAGGGACCTCCAAAGGTCATCTAGTCTGACCTCCCCGCAGTCACAGGGACACCCCCAACTAGACCAGGTTGCCCAGGGCCTCGTTCAGCCTCACCTTGAATATTTCCAGGGAAGGGGCCTCCACCACCTCCCTGGGCAACCTGTGCCAGTGTTCCACCACCCTTAGAATAAAGAATTTTTTTCTAATATTCAACTTAAATCTACTCTACTCCAACTTAAGTCCATTGCCCCTTGTCCTATCGCAGCAGGCCTTTATAAACAGACTGTCCCCAGCCTTCCTGTAGGCCCCCTCTAGGTACTGAAAGGCTGTGATTAGGTATCCTCGGAGCCTCCTCTTCTCCAGGCTGAACAGCCCCAGTTCCCTCAGCCTATCTTCGTAGCAGAGGTGCTCCAGCCCTTTGATCATCTACATGGCCATCATCTGGACTGGCTCCATCAGGTCCATATCCTTCCTATATTGAGGGCTCCAGACCTGCACACAGTACTCCAGGCGGGGTCTCACCAGAGCAGAATAAAGCGGCAGAATCACCTCTCTGGATCTGCTGGCAACACATCTTTTGATGGAGCCCAGGATGTGATTGGCCTTCTGGGCTGCAAGTGCACACTGCCTGCTCATGTCTAGCCTCTTGTCCATCAGCACTCCCAAGTCCCTTTCTTCAGTGCTGCTTTTTAGTACTCCATCCCCCAGTCTGTAGTGATAGTGAGGATTTTTCTGTATTAATAGTAAGGATTGTATTATAGCATAAACCCCAGTGTAATCATAGACTGACAGCATCTCTCAAGAGAAGAAAATGGCAGAAAAAAAAAACAGAATTAGGGAGGAAGAAAACTAGATGAGATAAATCATGCAAAAATAGAGAACTCAACAGGTGGTCATATCAGTATAAGACTACATAAAGAAACAGATAATTGTGGAGAGCATATAAAAATGAAAGCCAAAGGGATGTGTGAAGACAAAACACCAGAACAGAGACAGAAAAAGACACCAAGAAAAGAAGATTTTTTTTTTTTTTTTCTGAAGGAAGGTTTTGCTGCTGCAGTTAAGATTCAGGCTGAGAATGACCTTCTACTTGTGAAGGGTGGAATAGATGACAGATTAGAATTTCACTATGACATCAGATTTATGATCTCTCTAGTCCAGCACCAGCTCCAACAGTGGATACCTACTGTTGATAAAAGGTGCAAGAATTCTGTAGTAGCTAAGCCTTGGATGAATCACTCCCATACAAGTCCTTTATATTTCCTAAAAGTTAGGGATTGTTTCATGAATAAAGCTCTTGCTTTATTCTCCACATAAGCTCCACATATTCATGCTGTTCTTATAAACCTCTAATCCTTCTTTGAATCTTTCTAAGTTCTTCGTATCAAATAATATCATTTTGTAGCATGGCCTACTGGGTCCTCTACTGATTTCTCCTCTGGAAAACTCTATTTCTCTCAGCTGTGAAAACAGAAGGATTTCTGATAGCTACACTTGCAATTCTTTTGACATTTCAGTTGGTGCCCAAAGTTAGCTGTGGTGATTCTAGTCATAAATTACCATTTTTCATATGTATGCATCTGCATTAGCCTTTAACTCAGATGAAAAAGACCCTTGTAGGAAATTTTCTGACTGTAGCCACTTTGGTTTGCAATGTGGAATGATTTAAGAGTTCATAAACAGAATTACTTTTGGATGAAATTAACCACAATTTTTCCAACTGCTATGTGACGGTCAGTAAAACATGCAAGATCGGAGTTAATCTGAAGTAAATTTACCACAAAATATATGTAATATGAACATCAGGTTTCAGGAGCAGTTGGGTCTCTTGATAGATATGCTCATGTTAGCTAATAAACTGCTGACACAGAAATAACCATTTTTAATTAATGAGTTTTGCAGAAATAAAGTTTTGCACTGAAAACTCCTTTTTGGTTTTATTTTTGTTTTGTTGAGTTCCTCACTGAATGTCTGGGAAGAAACAAATCAGTAAGTATAGGGGAAGTAAGTTTGGCACAAGTGTGTGCTATTTGTGAAATTGTGAGGACCTAGAATTTGTGGTAGAAGGGAGGTGATGAAATTCAATAAATGATTGAGAGAGGGAGAATCCATAGATAGAGGTGTGGAAAGATTGAATCTCCCTTGAGAAGATGAAAGGACAGCTCAGTAATTGGGAACAGCGAGGACCCATTTGGAGGGCAGAGAGGAAAAGAAGTCGTTAAGATAGTATAGTTGTTTTCAGATCTTCAGTTTGGCTCCAATGTACTGAAGTTGTGATCTGAAAATTAAAAGAGAGTAGATTGGAAAAAAAGTTGTTTTGTTTCATTGAAACACACAAAGGTTTGTATCATAAACGTGCATTTTGAGTGTTAACTTTTGTATAAAGGGAGTTTTTAAAACAATGGCATTTATCCTTCTGGTTATGCACTAAAAATAGCAAATATTCTGATAAAGATTCTGGACTTGTACTTGTTTCAGGTATACCCAGACCTATTGTGCATGCATGGTGTACTACCAGGATTATATATTGTAGTATTATTCAAATATGCAAAGTCCCATTGACATAATAGTCAGGGGAGAGTATGGTTTAATGTATCTGTAATCCACATATTAAAGCTCTCTAAGTATGATTTGACATGACAGCCTATAATGCCTCTAAGCTTCAACTGTCTATTGTGTCTGTGATGTATACTCCTATACACCAGTATAGGCCTGTCTCATGAAATTCCATTCATGATCCATATTTTTTGTTGCATTTATAGATATTTATCTATGCCTATCTATGCATATATACATGTATATGTCTACAGCTTTTAAATGTCTACCCCCACAATATGGGAATGCAGAGATAATTCCTTCTTGCAGTTTTTAGTTCCTCCTGCTGTGCCTATGCGTTGAAGCTAAGTAGCCTCGAAGGGCTGTAGAATGTGTCTGTGCCATCAGCGGGGGAGTAAAAAGGGAGGTGTGTATGGGAGCACTAATACTTAAACTGCAAGCTGCCAGCTCCACTGATATGTCACAAATGCCCAGTGATCCATTGCATGCCATAGTCATCCTCCTGCATTCTCATCAAGCACTCACTAAATATGATAAGTTCCTATTCCCTAGCCTGCAGTTGCAGGGAGGATCCTGGAGAGTTTGAGAGCTGATCCTCTGCCAAGGATCATGGATATCAGTGCCATGGAGATAATAGAGCTGGGCCTGGGGGTATCTGTGCTCTCACTTGCAAAGTCCCCTTGTTTTTATGAAAAGGGAAGATGGCAGCTGCTAGGGAGGGGCAGCTGCACATTTCTTCTAAGAATCTAAGGGCAACTGGAATGGGTGGTAGGGACCATAATAAGAGAGATCTGCTGCCAATAACATCTATGATGGACTTACGCAACTACACTGATAATTAACTTTGAGAGAAAAATTCATAATTCAAACAATCTGGTGTCATCTGTGGGTGCTAGAACCTGTCTGCCTGCACAGTGGAGTGAGGTACTTAATGACGTGTGCTTTGGATGTTTAACTAGGCATGTGATGATTTTTCATCAGCAACAGTGTTAGCAACAAAGCTGTATCTGCCATAGGTAGAAAGCAGCTCCAAACCCAGCTCCAGGTAGCTAACATTTGTATCCCCAGGGAATTGTTCTTGGATCTAGAAATGAGATTTCTTAATGGGGGTGTGTCCTGGCAGTAGCATGTGTGGAGTAAGAAGCCTAAGTAACAAAAACCCTGAATTATATTGAAAATATTCTGATAATCAGAGTTTGCAATATATATAAGGATACATACACATAAATACTTATTTAGAGTGGCTTTTTGAATAATTGAGTGCCTTCATGAGTTTGGAGATCTCATAATTGTATGAGCATGCAGCCCTAGTCACTACTGCAGGGTAGAGGGAGAGAAGACTCAGGAGAATGTTACTTTAATAACCTTAGCAGATCATGCATTTATATCTCTGAGCCCATCTCTGTTCACACTGCCATCCTATCATTAGATCAATCTAATGCTCCTAATTTAATATGCTTTGTCTTTTCCATAAAGAATGAGAGTGCCTGTCTAAATGATTAGATCACTATAAAGAAAAGGTCTGTTAGTGTTCTTTCTATCCAGCATGTCATGTGGAGAAATATGATAATCCTCATTATGCAGCACTCCTTTCTCTGGGCCTGATCGGGTTCCACAAATAGGAAATGTTCAAATTGCCAATATTCATTTGCATAGCTTGCCTGTTTGCCTGCTGCTTTTCCGCTGGGACCTGTCCCAGGCTGCTTCAAAACCTTTCAGTGACCACTTATATTAGTCTGTTTTTTTCCACTCCTGTACTCATGAGCCATCTGATATTTTTTATGGTAGCTTTTAAACATTTATCTCCCTGTCTGTTTACTGCCGCCCAAGCAACACGTTTCCTGAGTCCTGTCTATAGGAAAATGCACACCAGAGACTCTTCCTTTCAACAACTTCTAATTAGGCTGCTGAGGTTGAGGTCTGAGCAAAGCAATTTTAAGGGTAACTTCCTTGAGCTGGCTCCAGTGCTTCCTACTTACCAGAGCTCACTGCTTAAGAAGCTTATCAGCTAACTTCCTGCTGGTGAGACACTTGCCAATCATCTGACATTACTCTTTCACCGTATCAATGAGCTGGACTGCTGTTTTGAGAATAATAAGAATTAGAAAGAGGAATTGACCTTGTACAAAGGAGCGTTGTGGCTTGCATGCAGAACACAGCCGCTGTTGCAAGTAACAGTTCCATTTCTGGGTCATACACACAGTATCACTCGTGTAAATATTCCTGCTTCTGCCTGGAATGCATGCAAAGCTGGCCTCTGCATAGCCTGTCTCTTCTGGCTCTTGAAATTGGTTGCCTGGAAATTTTAAAGGGATTTTTCACTTTACCCATAACGAAGGAAAGATCCCCTTGTGTTGTTTTCCCTCCCCTCGCTTCCCCACCAGACAATGTTATTTTAAAGGCAAACAATTTTTCTGGTATGTTGTTCTTAATTCTGCTTTTTCAAAGAATGACAGTTCAGTCAGTGCAAACAGTCTTAAACTTGGACCGTTATGCAGCATGCAGCATTAAAGAACCACTGAGGGCTTTGGATTGTGTGCTGGCCCATTTGTGAAATTAGTAAGTCTCCCTCTTTTTGTTGCAACTTGGATAAAAAAATGTAAATCTTTTTTTCTTTTCATTTTGAGAAAAAAACCCAAACCACTACACATATATAGCATAAGTTTGCTGTTTCTGCTATTGTCTCCCAAACCTTTCCACCCTTATTAAAAAGCAGGACACAACTACATCAGTATTCCTACTGGACCTAAGCATTTTCTCCATTAATCAGTAAGGAAATTGTGGACAAACCCCCAGAAATGTACATTTGAGTCTATATTTCATATGCATTCAAAATACTAATCTATCGAGACTAAAAATTTGTATTGTAGACATGAAAAAAAAAAGAAAAAAACCCATGAAAAATTACGGCTTCATACTCTCCCATTACCAACTTGTCCCTGAAAGAACCTGTATTTTTACATTCTCTGAAGAATCCTATAGGTTTCATATGTAATACGTAACCATTTATTTTCATAATGCTCATTTGAAAATACGGAATTTGTTGCAGAATTAACCAGTATTAACTGTCTTGTAGTTCTACAACACTGAGATATGTCTGCTAAATTTATGTAGTTATTATAAACAAATAGTGGATGTTTACTATTCAATCAATTTCTCTATGCATTTTCTATGAAGGGATATTTAAAATAGTTAGATTCTTACTGCAATCATTCACTGATTTTATGGAGCTCTTTGCTCTCAGGATGACTTCAATCGAGAGATGAATAATTTCTTTTCAGTGATAAGAATATTATAAACACTCAGACACTTTGAGAAAGAGACTGGTAGGACATACATTTAACTTTTGTGTCAGACTTTAAGACAGGGAAGGAGTTTCTTCTTCAGATTTTTCTTCATCCCATATGTTAGGTAGGCCATGACACAACTCATTTCTGACCATGCTGCCTTATGCTTTATTGGCTGCTTGCCTATTTCTTGGGGCAATTTCACAACATGTGTCTTGAGCTCTATTTGATTCACTCCTCTGAGGTTGATTTTGTCCCTTGGTGCCAATGTCTGTAATATAATTGCCTGTACGCAGGCTGCTTGCAGACAGAATTCTTCTGCTGGGTACATTTTGACACACCCCATGTGGTCCTCCTGGTTTGCCAAAGCACTTGCTGCATTTCAACCTGTTTTCCTGTCAGCAACAAGTGCTTTCCATGATGTCTTTTTTTTTCTCTGTCCTAGCATCACTTTTGTAAAGCGCTTGTCTTTTTCTGGGTTTTTCTTCACAAAAAAAAAGGGAGTTAATAGCTAAGGATAATAAAAGCAATCACAGAAATTTTTGGATCTTTATTGCTACTTAGTCACAATTAAATATTTAAAGAGAGAGTAGTTTGATAACATTGATTAGGTCCATAAAAGAATTCAAACCACAACACCTCCCCATCTTTTATACAATCCACTTATTCACCCAGAGAGAATAAAACTGGCTTCGTTTCCCCCTTTGGTATGACTAGCTTCACATTATCCTTTAACTAAGCTAACAAGTTGTGCTAGGCAATGGCACTTTTCAAGCGTTCCAATGAAACTGTGACAATGCACAACACAAAGCTGAAGAATAATGTATCAAATGTGAACACGAGAGAGGCATCACTCCAGCTTAGTGGTTCAGACATTCACCTGAATGAAAAAGTGCTTTGTTCAAGACTCTATTCAAACAGCTGTTTATGTATTTTACCTTCAGTGGTCTTTGGATAAATGCATTAACACTCTAGAATGACAGGGAAGTCACTGCACAGTCAGTACCTCTAAGTCAGACAAAAGCAGAGTTGTTTTTTTTCAGGATTGCAATTCTTGCATTTAAACTCCAAGTTCCACTTTATCACGCCAATCTTTGTGATCCTGTCTTGTGGCTGTTATCTTACCTACTTCATGTGAAATACTTAACTCTTTCTTGCATGGCCAACATTAGCAGGTATTGCTCATCACAAATGCATTTATGTGTACTCTGGAACTCTGAAAATCAGATCCTGGTACTTAGAGATGTAGGACAGTTTATTTCCAAACTGAAGGCATTAAGGGTGCTGCACAAGCATTCAGAATGAATAAAATCAACTGCAATGAAATCTTCTGCTGGTTTTAATATTTGACCACCTTTTTTTCTGGAAAAGTACAGCATTTGCATAGATATTCCAGCTGTATATCTGCACTAGTTGCCACATTGGATCTACTCAAAGAGTCTGAATTCAAATGAACCTTCTAAGCCTTATAGTGTTAGTATAAACAAATGACATGAATGTAAGAATTCAATGCATCCTGTGTACACTCTGTATGGACAAGCCACAAAATATTTGAATACACATTTAGGATGCTAGTGGCTTTGGTCTTTTGAGCAGAATGCCAGGAGGAAATCCTGTAAGATCATGAGATTCTAGAAATAGAGGACACAAATAATGGCACGGCACATAATCACAATGTGTTTTGTTATTATTGCTTCCTATCCTTGAACTGAAAGTATCAGGAAGTATAGACACAGCAAGTGTAAATGAAGAGTCAGGTAAAACCAGCTGTGAGTTCCTTTGGCATTTGTTCAGCTAAATTGTTACTCTGTCTATCCAATTTTCTATCTTTCACTTGCAAATATATTCGCATTTGCAAAGAGGTCATTTTTATACATGGAGTGTCTAAGTACCTGTCTAACTGAAGTGTACATTTATTTATGGCTAAAGAGAAATGCTTAATGAAGTTAATCAGGTAATTAATATACGCCCTTCTTCAGAAATACCTTCATATTTTTCTAACCCAGTTTGTTTCATTTTGATTGGTAAAAAGCCAAAGAAGTTCTTCCCTCCACTCTCATTTCTGTACTTCAAACAACAAAAAAAAGTTCTTACATGAAAGGAAAACAGTTTTGATGTATTTTAAAAGAAATTGAAAAGGAGTCAAACTTTCATCTTAATGTTAATATTGTAACAGAAATGCTGATTAACTTATTAGTGACTGATGCAGTGTCCTAAGGGTCAGTTTCTCACTGGCTGTGCTTCATTACATCTCCAGGGCAGTACATTCACATCTCATCTCTGTGGCCAGCACAGTGTGAAGCAGTTCTCAAGCCCAAGTGTGTGCTGCATATGCCTAAACTGTTAAGAGCTAGAGGGTCTTGTGTTCACCTTCCAAATTGTGCACTCTACATGATGCCCACATTCGCAACTTCAACCTTGGTTCCTTCAAATTTGCAGCAAGCAGAACCCTTCCTGTGCATTAAACCACGAAAACTTTGTGCACTCATAAAGTACACTTGTTTTTATCCTGTTGGAAAGGGCTGTGGTACTTCATGTAGATGAAGCAAGAATCATGATAGGTCCTCCAATCTTCCTCCTTTTTTATCTCCTTTTGAAAGTTCCCCACTAGAAGTACTTCCTCAAGATGGGGGTGCAGATATGGGTCTCCTCTTGGGTACTGTGGACAGGGATCGGAGTGAAAAGAGCACTGATAAGTCTATCTTTAATGCTCTGTTCACATCAAGAAAACTGCTTTCTTTGATAATGACGTTATCAAATACAGTTATTTATTTCATGATATGGAGCACACCGCCTGGGGGACCATGAATAATTCATTGGCTGAGATTGAAAAGATATTTTTATGCTTGGGCCTTGGATTGAGAAGATGAAAATAATATTCCATGCCTTAAAGAGTCTAAGAAGTTCTGAATGATTAACAATTAAGTAAATTAAAGTAAGATTATAGTTTTTTTCCTAGATAATGGGGCTGGGGGAAATAAAGGGACACAAAAGCCTTAGGTTGTATATGCTTTGGAATGAAGATAAGGCATTAAAGGTTACTCTTTCCCTTTCCTTTTTGCAGTTAGAGAAGAATAAAGTGACTGTGAATGCTGATGTTGCCCCACAAGCTGGCAGCCTGCAGAGTTCAGCCAACAGCAGTGAAGGAAGAATCATTGCTTGTGGTTGAATGGCACAAGCTAATTATCCTCAGGGGCAACGAAGGAACTCTCTTACCTTTGACTACATAGAGAAGTGATGTTGCTAGCACAAGATGCAAAGTCAAAAAGCTTTTCACCTTAAGTCGTAAGATCCTTCTCTGTTTTATTAATCTGAAAATATCTCATACATTTATAGTGCTGTATAAGTAATAATGTAGGGGATGTTAAGTAGATCTTAATAGAAGCTTTCCATTAGACCTTTCAAGCATGCAAACATAAATGGAGAGAACACTCCTTAAATAATCAGATTACATGATTTGGAAATTTACTTTAAAGTGACAGTTTCCAGAAGTTGTATAACACAGGTATGGTTCTTTAAAACTTTAGAGAAGATAGGAGTGATTGAGAAACATGCAGTTTCTGACATCGTTGTGAAATATTCCTTTGGGTAAATACACTCCATTATTCTACCTTGAAAATGAACTTTTCTGCTTTCCATTGCTATATAGATATTATATTTGACATTTCATCACCTTTTATGAAAAGTATTAAGAATATATGAAGAGTATTAATAATATGGATCTAAGACCACTGTACCAATGCAAAAATCATAGTTTGAAATTTAAATTGGTGAAATTATTATAAATTTGCTAAAGAGATCATCTGGTAATGAGCATTCAGACATAAAATAAACTGAGAAAGTGGTTTAGAGAAAACTAATGGAGACTGTACTAGGGAGTCTCAAGTACAAGGCATGACATAGCTTATTCTGCTTGAAAATTAACCGATAATGTCATCCTAGATAAGCTATTTTCTGTACTAAAATGCTGTGCTCCAAAATTATAACTGCCTTAACTGAAGAACATTTTTTCTGTCTCTCTTTTATTTTTTTTTTTTTTTTTTCTTTTTTTTTTTTTTTTTTTTTTTTTTTTTTTTTTTTAATTCTAATCAATAGAAAGACAGTGTGGAAAAAATAAAAAATAGAGCCTTAAGATTTCTTAAACTGCTAGAGCAAAACATTCACTAAAGAAGGAGTTTCTGAGTGGAGAGAATAAAAATAGAAATATACAAATACAAAAATACTTCAGTGTGTACAGGATATAGCCATAGGATTTTAGTTTGGGTTGTTGTTTTGTTTTTAAACTAAAATACCTTTGCTATGCATTTAACAGTTGAGTTATTAAATGCTTTATCTCAGATTCAGTTATTAAGAAAAATAAATTTCTGTATTTTCTTATGGAAATCAACAGGAAATTCCCAAAGTGCACTACATCTCCTGTCAGGAAGCCTAGTATGAAATAAATTGATTTTATTTAATAAAGGAGGCAAAGGCCACACATCTAAAATTGTTCATTATCCTGAAACTTTGCATGGTTCTCAATGACTGCATCTTAGCTGTCATATGCATGGCTGCTTTAGGGCCCTTCAGAGGCTGAATACAACAGTTATCCAAATTGTCATCTGGGATATAATTCCCTCCAAAGCCCACATACCTGCTCTACTTTTCTTTGTTTCAGATTTTTTCCGTCTTAGAGGTAGCTGCTTTCAGCTTAACCTGGGCATTCAGAAGTGCTCCTGCATCTTAGAGGCAGCCTTAGCTTCTGGGTTTTCTTTTGAAAATTGATTCATTTAATCTCTACAAGGAAGTTTTTTCAAAACACTGTCCAGGCAATCCACATTCAAACTTTTTTTTGCTTTGCATGGCAGTAGAGCTCTGTACAGGGGTGAACTAAATCTTGGATGAATAATGACTTCCACATAATTTATAGAATGCAGTCAAGTTAAAAATAACAAACAAACAAACAAAAAACAAAACCATAACAAAAACTATAAGATGGTGTTCTGGCATAAATTCTGTCTAAAACTGAACAAACATTTAGAGCTCGTTAAGAAAGTCATCTTGACAGGCCTTAAATGGAATCGTATGACAGCTCCTTTTTTACTTGTTATTCAACACATTTTTTTAACAGAAGTTCATGTCAAACAACCTTCAGGACCACTTTCTGGGAGTACAAGAATATTCATTCATACCTTAACTTGGTGTCTTTAAAGAATGTTGCTTATAAGGCAAATTCTGTTCTTCCATGGTTTTACATTTGGCCTTTTTTCACTATCTTTATTTTAAAGATGTAAGGCTGGTTTTGTATCATCTACACCATGGTGAGACCCTCCTTCACCTTGGTACATTACACACTCCCTAGTAGTTTACGTATAGTGCCATAATATGTTTCTATTCTCTTCTCTTCCATTTTATTTACACCGAGAAGAGCATTATTTAAAGAATTTCCTACAGCACAAGGAAAGGAAAGGAAAATAATATACTGCAATAGATAGTTAGAACCGTAATGAGTATTTCAGTGCCGCTTATTTGCCTCCCATTATTTGTTTGTAACTTTTCACTATCAGCTGCTCCACACTTTTAAAAATGCTAATTTCTTATGTTTTTTTTTTATTCCTGTATGCAAATACCAACTTGAAGGGATGAATGTCACTTTTCAGAGGTAACTTGGATGAAGACAGATGTAGGCATCTGAAGGGATATGTCTGGGTTTTTTTCTTAGTATTGTTAAGCCTTACTTTTGGGTATCCCATCCTGACCAGTGTGGTGAGTAGGACCTGAGAGGTGATCATCCCCCTGTACTCGGCACTGGTGAGACCCCACCTTGAGTACTGTGTCCAGTTTTGGGCCCCCTACCACAAGAAAGACATTGAGATGCTGGAGAGGGTCCAGAGAAGGGCAATGAAGCTGGTGAGGGGTCTGGAGCACAAGTCTTATGAGGAGAGGCTGAGGGAGCTGGGGTTGTTCAGTCTGAGGAAGAGGAGACTGAGGGGAGACCTTATAGCTCTCTACAATTACCTGAGAGGAGGCTGTAGAGAGGCAGGGGTTGGTCTCTTCTCCCAAGTTACAAATGATTGGCAAATGGTAATGGCTTCAAGTTACGCCAGGGAAAGTTCAGGTTAGGTATTAGGAAATATTTCTGTACTGAAAGGGTTGTCAGGTATTGGAATGAGCTGCTCAGGGAGGTGGTTGAGGCACCATCCCTGGAGGTATTCAAGAGAGAAGTTGACATGGTGCTCAGGGGTAAGGATTAGTGTTGGGTGGTGTGTGTTTGGTTTGTTTTTTGTTTTTTTTTTTCCTCCATTGGTTGGACTAGATGATCTTAAAAGGTCCCTTCCAACCTGGGTGATTCTGTGATTCTGTGACCTTAAGAAGCCTGGAGGGAGAAGTGCTTCAGAAAGGGAGTTAACAGTCTTTTGGTTTGCCTGAAAGACATCTGCAAATCACTTGGTTCAACCACAGGTTCAGGGTGCAGTCTTATGTTTCATGCCTTTTCAGAGTACAGACACTTTACCCAGTAGGCCTAGGGAGGCACCTTTGTTAGAGATTTAGGATCAGAGAATCATAGAATGATCAGAGTTGGGAGGAACCTTAAAGATTATCTGTTTCTAAGCCCTCTGACTTGGGCAGGGACACCTCCCACTAGAGCAGGTTGCTCAAAGCCCCATTCAGCCTGGCCTAAAACACTTCCAGGGATGGGGCATCCACAACTTCTCTGGGCAACCTGTTCCAGTGCCTCAGCACTGTCACAGTAAATTTCTCCCTAATATCTAACCACAATCTCCCTTCTTTCAGTTTAAAACAATTACCCCTCATCCTATCACTATGCTTCCTGACAAAGTGTCCATCTCCAGCTCTCCTTTAGGCTCCCTCCAGTTATTGGAAGGCTTTTATAAGGTCTCCCCGGGGTGCTCTCTTCTCCAGGTTGAACAACCCCATCTCTCTCAGCCTGTCCTCATAAGAGAGGTGCTCCAGCCCTCTGATCCTCTTTGTGGCCCTCTGCTGGACCTGTTACAACAGGTCCATGTCCTTCCTGTGTTGAGGATTCCAAAGCTGGACACAGTGCTCCAGATGGGGTCACTCAAGAGCAGAGTAGAGGGGTAGAATCACCTACCATGACCTGCTGGCCACATTTCTTCTGATGCAGCCTAGGATGTGATTGGCTTTCTGGGCTGCCAGTGTGCACTGGTGGCTCATGTTTATCTTATCCACAAGCACTCCCAAGTTCTTCTCCTCAGGGCTGCTCTCCAGCCATTCTCCAACCAACCTGTATTTGTGCTTGGGATTGCCATGTCCCAGGTAGGTGCAGGACCCTGCCCTTGGAAGGCTGAACGCCATGAGGTTTGCATGAGCCCACCTCTTGAGCTTGTCCAGGTCGCTCTGGATGGAATTGCATCATCTCTGGATGGAACCTCATTCTTTTCTGCCATAATTTGGTTCCTAAGAAAAGGGCAGATTTAAAGGAAGAACCTCTTTCAATCCTAAATTAGTATTCACAAATAATATTTTCCAAAGGGATGTCCTAACCACTAAAGTGGTTAGTGAAGTTAAGGTACTAAAAGTACCTCTTTGTACCTTTCTAGAAAACAATCTACTGTTCATCATGATGGAAAGAAGATGAGACAGCTCTTTAGCTCGAGTACTGTGGGACTTTCTGAAAGGGACGTGAATGATTATGCTGGGTGTTGCTTCTGGGACTGTCTAGATGTGTCACAAGGGAAAAGAAAAAAAAATATAAAAAGAAGCAAACCAGGAAAATTAACACTTTTTGGAAAAAAGATCAGCACTGAGCTCTCTTTTACTAAATGAATGTGTAAGGAAAGCAGTAAACCTTGACCTTCCACAACAAAAGCTATTTGTGAAGGAGGTGTGGAAGTATGATATCCCTATTTTTTCCCCTTTTCAGTTTTTGTTTGGTTGGTTTTTCTTTTTCTTTTTCTTCTTCTTTTTCTTTTTCTTTTTCTTTTTCTTTTTCTTTTTCTTTTTCTTTTTCTTTTTCTTTTTCTTTTTCTTTTTCTTTTTCTTTTTCTTTTTCTTTTTCTTTTTCTTTTTCTTTTTCTTTTTCTTTTTCTTTTTCTTTTTCTTTTTCTTTTTCTTTTTCTTTTTCTTTTTCTTTTTCTTTTTCTTTTTCTTTTTCTTTTTCTTTTTCTTTTTCTTTTTCTTTTTCTTTTTCTTTTTCTTTTTCTTTTTCTTTTTCTTTTTCTTTTTTGAATCAAAATGGATATGTGTGGACAAAGTTTTGTGTGTATCATGGCTGGTGTGGGTTTGTATGTTTTGTGCTTGCCTTCCAGCTTAAGTCTTCTCTAGGACTTAAGCAAATGAATGTCTGATCTAAGGATCCATCCAGACTTGGTCAGGTATAGAGGCCAGAATGATAACAATACCTGAATGCGCAATAGTCAACCTGAAAATGCCTATAGCTTGGACAAGTTCTGAGAGATCGTACACTTGGATTTGCAATCCTAAATTTTACCCCATGCTCATTTTAAAAAATGTATATTTCTCATAGTGCTATATGGACATATTTTGTTTAGTCACCCACAGAAGAACTAGCTGTTAGAAAAAAAGTGAATTTATATCTGTATTATCCTATCATTCTGCTGAATCTTTCATAGTCTTCAACCATTTGTTCTCTATCTCTGTGTGTCTATGTGTTTCCCTGCCCTCATCTGAAATACAATGGCTTTTACAAGAAATTGTTTTGAGACAATCCGGCACTCTGTAGTATTTCTTTAAATGAAAGATAAAATTTGCCTCAAGTGAAAGCCTAAACTGTCCTTTATGTTTGTTATCATATAAATTGTGTATGGCGTATTTTCTGAGGTATTTTTTCCTGATTGTTGATGCCTATTCTATTAAGTTACTGACTCTACAGCAATGGTACTTCACTCAGAATATTACAGATGAATGAGGTTTGCAAGATTTTCCCAGACTATGGCAGTAGAATTATAAGACTGAATTCACCCTCACAATCTCTGTTTCTCAACAGTTTTGTCAGAACTCAGATTTGCTGAATGTGTTGAATTTAGTATCAAATTTCAGCATGCACTCAGCATGAAACTGATGATAAAGCTGGAAGCTGGAAAGGAAAGAACCACTGAGCACAGACCAATGCACAGGATGTGGAGGAACTAAGATAGTAAGAAATGTGTTCTTTGATGTAAAGACAATTAAAAAAACCTCTAATGTCAATTGTGGTGGTTTGACCCTGACCAGCAGCTAGGTACCACACAGCAGCCTGTTAACTCCTTGTCCCCAGCAGGATGAGGGAGAGAATAGGAAGAGCAAAAGTAAGAAAACTTATGGGTAGAGATAAAGAGAGTTTAATAAGCAAAGGAAAGAGGAAGGAAGGGCAGGGAGAGGGGGGAGGGGAGGGGAAGTGCAAGGAAAGATGCAAAGGTGGTCACTCACCATCTCCCACGAGCAGACTAAAGCTCATTCAGTCTCTGAGCAATGACTAGTATCCCCTAAAAAAACTCTCCTCAGTTTTCATTAGTGAGTCTGATGCTGTATGGAGTAGAAAATACCTTTAGTCAGTTTGTATCAGCTGTCCAGGTTGTATCCCCTCCCAGATTCTTGCAGGGCAGAATGGAAAAGAGAGAAAGTCTTGATGCTGTGCCACTACTGCTCAGCAATAGCCACATCACTGGTGGGTTAACAACACTACTTCAGTTACAAATTCAAACTTGCATCGTCTGGGCTGCTATGAAGAAAACTAACTCTATCCCAAACCAGTACACCAGCCCTGCAATGTAAACTGAGGAATGAAGAGGGAATGAAATCTCAAAACCACCTCTTCAGCCAAAGAAATTCAAAGGTTTGGCTTTTTTTGTTATTGTTGATTGTTTTTCAGTACATTTGGTATAATTTTTTCACTGTCAAATAAGGTATTGTTATTTTTTTATGTTGAAGATCATCAGTAGGGAAAAAAAAATAAAAGCACCACTTTCTAGTATCCCCTTCATTCTCCATTTCCATCACAAATAATGTCAAGATTGAATATTTTTTTTTTTTAGGATTACTTTTATTGATCTACCCAGGAGACTATCAAGAAAGTTATAGAAATAGTCAATGGATCATTTTATTTAGACTCATTAGAATTTGACCTGGTTTGGATAAATCTATTAAAACAATAACCAGGCCTTAAATTCTCTAGAGATGTGATGTGTACAATATAAGGTATGGGCTAGGAGAAATCTATTGAAAATATCTGCATAATCAGCAAAGACTTTAACCTATATGTATGTAAATCTACCTAGCCTTGATGTTAAGTCATAATAAATATTCTTAGGATTTTTTCTTCTTCTTTTTATTATGTTAATGGTCAAGACCAATGGAATATGTAGAATGCATGAAAATTTATGGGGTTTAATGTAATTGCTGTCATATTTGCAAGGCAAAAATACAAGCAACTCTGTGAAGATTTGAATAGAATTTGCAAAAAGAAGAGAAGAAAATTTTGTTCATAAATTCAGTGAAAGTTTTCTTGAAGTAAATTATGTTACCTCACATTTTTTTCATGAAATTCAGGGAAGGTAAAAATTCCTGCAGAGTTTTGGATAAATGCTGGGAAAAAAAAAAACCAAAACCAAAAAAAAACCCCAAAAAACCCCAACTGTGCCTGAACTAAACTGGAAAATCAAAGAAAGCTTGACTAATTTCTGTGTCTCATTTTGCTTAATAACAAGGTGCGTTTTTTAGACCTTAATTCTTCAACAGGGAAGCTCTGTTGGTTTAAGTCATTATTTTCCCTGACCATCTGTTATGAACCTTTTGATACAGGATTCTGCCCTCCTAAAAACTCAGCAAAAGGGACCTTTCACCTTAATATTAGCATCTGTTAGTGCAAATGTGGCATCTCACGTCACAATACCAATCAGACATTATAGAGAACTGAATGAGGTGAAAGCACAGATTTCCTTTGTTGACTCTTCTGTGCCAGCTGTAACCTTGTGATCTGTAAAGGCATTGGTATCTTAAACTGCCACAGGTCTAAATGAGTAAAGCATATTGTTTCTATAAATAAAGACTGAAGTTCCAATGCTGAAGATAATGACAAAATCTCTTTGACATCTGTAGGTCAGAATGATAATTTAGGATTTAAGCATGGCTATACCACAACTACAGATACCACATAGTTAAAGGTGACTTTACCAGAACTAGGCATGTGGATTCTTCATGCAAGGCTGTAAGAGAAAGATTTATTGTATTCAGCATCTCTCCTCATCATCTATTGCTCAAGAAATATTTACAATAGCTACAATATTTTCATTTTTTTTTTAAAGTATACATTAGCAATAGTTTTTCCATTTATAAAAAAAAAATAAAATCAAAGATTAAAATGGCCTTAGGAATTAATCTAAGGAAAAGAAAAATGCAAGACCTTTTTTAGACAGATGCACTTTGGCAGGTCTTGTTTCCAGTTGTTAATGAAAACTGAGAAGTACTATGTGCATACACTTCTCATTTTTCTGTTACATACTTGTTTGTATGTCAGCAAATTTCTCAACCTTTTTGCAAAATATAAGTAAAATATTTTCATGACACAGAAGTGTTATGATAGGTTAATTAAAGTAAGCAAGTTACTCTGAAATCTCAGATCTGTGAACTTATAGCATAACAACTTTTTTTTTATTTTTTTATGAAATGGATTGAAAATAGGATGTACTGGAAATCACATAAGCACACACATTCTTTTAAGATTTTCTGGCTGATTTCTTGACCAGAAAGACCTGGATAAACCCTAGATAAGCATCTGGATACTTATCCAAAATGAAAAGAACACAATAAATTTGAACTGTGTTCTTTAGACTTTGCATGAGGTTTTTATGAATAGCACACAATGCACAATGACCTCAATGCTGCTTACTTCAAATAGGTCAGAGAAAATCTTGACTGTTTCTTGATACAAATGGAATATGAGTTATCTGTCAAAATAATTGAAGCTACAGTGAATGAATGATATCCACAGTATATAACACGCTAAATCTAAAAAAGTTCTGATAAACTATGCACATGATAATCCAAATCCCTTTATCTAGAAACAGTGATCATGTGCATTAGAGAAACATTGCCACTTTCACAATGAAATGAGGCTTCTGCTTGCTATACAGAAGTAAATCAAATTGGACAATATTTCAAACACAATATTTTATAGAAAATCAAAGCAGTAAAATAATATCTGGGGAAGGAAAATGAATTCACTGCTGGCTTTGTCATCTGTCCTCTCTTCTGGGTGGTATGGTTCAGCACTGTATCATTTGGTTTACTGACTCGTTGTTTGACTTACTGACTTTGGTAGGACTAATTTTCTGGATAAAGTCCAGCTATGTACATATATAGCTTAGCTCTTTTAGTTATACTATGATTTTTTGAGAGCATAATCTTAAGAGTAAACATCTCAAAGCATGCATTGTGTGTCATTTTACCTCTAAACACCAGTTCACCTGACTGTTTAAACTAGCTCCAGTTGCTGGCACTGTTTGCTCTTGGAAAAAAATCCTACAGATAGGTGGATTATTTGATAAAGTACTCAGTGGTGCTGTCTGTTGAGTAGGCAAATTGTCTGATATTGTAGTATCATCTAAGGTACTCATCCACCATATTCTTTGTTGTTAGAGTAGGAACTGATGAGCTTCCAGGGGCCATAACTGTCGAAGGAGGAGCTGGAACCATGTTGGAACTACTTTCACAGCCATTCACAGAATCACAGAATTGTCCCTCAAAACATGTTTCTAGGTCTGGAGAAAAACAAACAAACAAACAAACAAACAAGATAAAGTGTCTGAGATCTTAGTATAGCTGGACATGTGATCGTTAACTTTCTCCATACTTTCAAGGACTTTCCTTTTACACTGGCTAATGTATGAAAGCAGCTGGCTGACAATTGTACTTCGACTGCAGGATTACTGTGTGTTTGTGTACTTTACTGAGCTTCTGGTGGTCTTTCTTTTCATTGAATATGTACTACTGTGCAGAAAAGTCCTGAAAAAACATCACCTTTGTGCTCATCACCTGGTTTCCTTCCAAAGAGGCTGTAAATGTTGTTGTCTTACTCTACATATTGTTAAACAGGAATGAAGAATGAAACACTACATGAACTGAACTTGATTCGCTTTAATGTTTCTCATTAACTGACCATTAAAAAGGAAATATGAAAACTGCCTGTTCCAACTTTTCCTTTAGTAAAACAAACATGAACTTTACGTTGCCATGTTACAACCAATGCTATACATTGGAACTATATTACAGCTAATAACTGTGCCTCTCAGGACCTGAAACACTTGCTGCTGGATAAAAAAACTAGCAATTTTCTGCTGTTTTCATACTGTAAGTTTGTATTCCAGCTAGGACTTGCTGGAGGTTAGCACAACAACTATCTTCTGCTCTCACTTTGTTCATCTCACAGACGATATAGTGAAATTATGTTTCCCATAAACAGCTGTGTGACCTTGTGTAATACTGTCTTTCTTCACCAGATATCCTTGGATTGCCATCTATAAAATAAGAATATAAATTTGGGGTTTATTATAAAGAGTTTTGACAATTTAAGAATGAAAAATAATGTGTAAGTGCAAAGTATTATTGTTTATCATCATATATGAAGCTCAGTCTACTACCTTTTTTACCCCTCTTTGTAATGCAATAGTATTATAAATGTCAAATACATTTTTTTTTTTAGCTGCATTACAAGAATAATGTGTTGTGCTTTCCCAAATAGAAACATTATATGCTTCTTTTGGAAATGCAGTGTATGTACATCCAGAACAGAAAATGTTTCACTAGTGACTGTCATTTTAAAACAAATGTCTTTGTCTATAGTGTTTGTTTTTCCCTGAGGAACAGGTGAAGGTCACATTATTAAAAGTGCTAATAAATTACAATATTTGTGTTAGTTAATTAAAGCTGTCACATGAAAAAAATTATCTGATGCATTGGATTCTATCTTTTTCTATCTCTACTGAAGTAATTCAGGGAAGTGGATTTCAGAGTTAAGAAGAAAATAAATCCAGATATTTTTTTTACTTAAAAAAAAATTAAATTAGTAGATTTTTTTTTCCAATTGTGTATAATATGAGAGATGCATTTTTGCCCCCAAACCAGTGCAGTTATGAACACATGTTAATTCTACATTTTTTCTTGGTAAAAAATCTAAAACACTTGATGACATGGTATTTTTCGTTTTTTTTTTTCCACTGACTTTATGTCAGGCCATAATGGCAGCCTTACCTGAGACCCCTCACTGACTCTCTTTGTCCAGGTGCCCAGGAGCGCCACTTCAGTTCAAGACTGGGACTTCATTCATTGCGTGAGGTAAGGTATCTGTCTCGAGCTGTGCCTCCTGGATGGACTCTTTGGATGCTCACTGTAGCTTTGTCCTCAGACCTGCCTCTGATCCAGTCTCCTCTTGCTTGTGATGGAATGTCTGGTCCTGGTGCATCACATTCTGACAAAGGCTATCAATGTTCTCTGCTATTTCCACTTTTGCTCTTTCCCAGACCCAGTGGGACTGTGCTCCATTGCCTGGGCTTATGGCTCATTCCTTTTCATGGAGCGGTCTTACTCTTTTGGCTTCATGATACTGTAAATCTCAATACAGTTTCATTAGATAGACAGTGATGTCACAAGTGATGTCCCAGAGGTATTCCTAGGTCACAATAAGAAATTCCTCTGTGGTAGGATTTATCTGGCCAAATGTAGCATCTGGCAAAGAATGATACAGTACAACATTAAATCTGAACTTGTCTTACAGGTTTCCTTCATTTTCATTTATTGCCCCTTTATTATGGATATGGATAGGCAACTTCAGGCTGCGATTCATCTGACTGGTTTTTGATACTTCTATAGATAGATCACATACTTGGATGGAAAAGAGACTGCTACTTACAAAAGATGATGCCAATCATCTTGAATATATTCCCACTTTCTCTGGTGGTACTAGTTTCTCTCCAGTTTCAGTAGAAGAAAGCTTGAAAGTTTGAAATGGGCTAATAGAAGCCCCATGGATGTCAACAAAGGGAAGTGCAAAACCTTGCACCTAGGGAGGAACAACCCCAGGCATTAGTATGTGCTGGAGTCACTCCTCTCTAAAGTAGCTTGGCAGAAATTGACCTGGGAGTCCTGCTGGACAACAACTTGAACATGAGCTAGCAACATCTCCTTACTGCAAAGAAAATTAATGGCATCATGGGCTGCATTAGGAGGAATGTTGCCAGCAGTCTGAGGGAGATGATCTTTCCCCTCCACTGAACATTGAAGAGGCCACACTTGGAGTGTTGTGTCTAGTTTTGGATTCCCCAGAGATTTGGATCAACTAGCGAGAGTCCAGCACAGCACCACAAAGATGATGAAGGGACTGAAGCTTCTGCTGTATGAAGAGTTTGAGGGAGCTGGGACTGTTCAGCCTGGAGAAGACAAGACTCAGGGAGATCCTATGATATATACAAATACCTGTACAAAGGGGATGCGAAAAAGGCAGACAGGCTCTTTTCAATGGTGCCCAGTGACAGGACCAGAGGAAACGAGTCCAAAGTGAAACACAGGAGGCTCCATCTGAACATTCAGTGATTTTCACTAGGTTAGTGTAGATAAGTAATTTTTAAAAGTTAGGCCAGCATTGGTTTAAAAGAATGTAGTTGGCTGACTTTGGTTGGATGCCAGGTGCTCACCAAAGTTGCTTTATCATCTCCCCTCCCTTCTTCTTGGACTTAACTTCATTCTCAAATTCTCTACCTCCTGCCAAGCAGCAGAGGGGAACGGAGAATGGGCGTTGTGGTCAGTTCATCACATTGTCTCTGCCACTCCTTCCTCCTCAGAGGGTGGACTTCTCACATTCTTCCCCTGCACCAGCATGGGATCTCACCCACAGGAGACAACCTTCCATTAACTTGTCCAATGTGAGTTCTCCACACACTGCAGTTCTTCATGAACTGCTTCAGTGAGGGTCCTTTCCACAGGGTACAGTCCTTCAGTAACAGACCTCTCCAGCATGAGTTCTTTCCCTGGATCACAAGTCCTGCCAATAAACCTCTGCCAGCATGGGCTCCTCTCTCCACAGGTCCTACCAGGAGCTTGCTCCAGTGAGGGTTCTCCTTCTTCACTGACTTTGGTGTCTGCAGTTCTCACATTCTCACTCTTCTCACTGCAGCTGTTGTGGTACATGTTTTGGTTTTTTTTTTTTCCTTCCTAAGTAGGTTATCCCAGAGTTAATACCAATATCTCTGATGGGCTTGGGCTTAGCCAGTGGCAGGTCCATTGTAGAACTTTATCATACATGGGGGAGTAGGTAATCTTTAAAGGTCCCTTCCAACCTAAACTACTCTATAATTCCATGAAACCCTGATACAATACTTAGGTTCATCCATCTACTTATTATGACTGAAATGAAAATAAATATGGAAAAAATGGAAATGTGAGAAGGGAAATAGAAAAAAATATTTAAAGACTGAGCACAAAACTGAAATCTTGAGAGCTACTGAAGTTGGGAACTCCATGAACTGCAAGAGATGGCCGTAGAGTTTTCAGGATGGAGTTGAAATTTTTATCAAAAATACAGCTACTAATATGCTTTTAGGATACCTGCACTAGCTTAATTCAATAAAGCTGGATGTTATTTGATCAAAGAACACCTAGCTACAGATGTTAGGTAGATCCCATCCTCTTTAGAGACAATAGATACTGATACGCAGTATTTTATGTTGACAAAATGGAATGTACATTTCTTTTCCAACAGCATGTTTCTCTTACAGAAGCTTTTCCTGGTCTAGGAACTGAGTATTCACTGAGTATGGTCTTTATGAAAATTACTCTTTCAGCCTACGTCTGGGTGCTATGATGCAGCAATTTAAGAGCTTGAATACCATATATAATCCTGACTCTGAAATGGCTTGCTTGTGGGGAAATCAAAAACTTATAGAAGAGTAGCTTTCTTGTTTCATAGGGAAATGAAAAGAAGCTTCCATATCTCTTGATTAATTAACAATATTTTTCAGGTTTTCTACAGGAGTACTTTCTCCAACCAGAAAAGGGTAAGGAATCTAGCAGGGGGCGGGGGGAAGGGGAAAGGCAGATCACATTACAAAACTAGAAATATTGGTTGATATGGCAGATGGTTGCGCTGCTATCCAGAGGGACCTTGACAGACTGGAGAAACGAGAAAGTTTCAACCAAGGGAAATGCTAAAACCTTCTGAACCTGAGGAGAGACAATCCCATGAACCAAGGTTCAGGGCCAGCTGCCTAGGAAGCAGTTTTGCGAAGAAAGACCTGGGATCCTGATGGCCAGCAAATTGCCCATTAGCCAGCAGTGTGACCTTGCAGCAAAGGAAGTCAATAGTTTCCTGGGCATCACGAGGAAGAGAATTTCCAACAAGTGGATGGAGGTGATCCTTCCCCTCTTCTGAGTGCTGGTGAGAAACATTTGGAGTACTGGGTCCAGTTCTAGACTACCAAGTACATGAGAGACAGGGACATACTGTCAAAGGGCTGGAAAGATGATGAAGGGACTGGAACCTCTGACATACAAGGAGAGGCTGAGAGAGCTGGAACTGTTCAGCTTGGAGAAAAGAAAGCTTGAGAGGATTTTATTGGTATGGATAAATACCTGACTGGGGGCAGGAGTAGAAATAAGGAAGACAGAAGCGAACTCTTAGTGGGACCATTGAAAAAAAATAAGAAGCAATAGGCATAAACTGAAATACAGAAATATAAGAAAAAATACTTTACTGTGAGACTGATGAAATGCTGGAACATGTTTCTCAGGGAGACTGCAGAGTCTCCACCCTTGGAGATATTCAAAACTAGACTCAAAAAAGTCCTGAGATATTTGCTTTTGCTGACTGTGGTCTGAGCAGGGAAGGTTAGACTGGGAGATCTCAACCACTGAGAGATTCTGTGATCACTGATTATTACTGCTTGCTGTCTGTTCACTTCACCTTTTTATTCTTTTCTGGCATGGGACTTTATCTATGATTAACAGTTGGAAATCGTGCCCTAAAGCCCACAACTCTCAGAGTTCCGTACAGAAAACTTGATATGCTCTAGAATGAAAGATATTTAGTAAGAATTGGGTAGGAAGATGCTCAAGATGATGGGACAGATCCTTCCTCTGCAGAGCAAGGTATAATTCTTTTCTGTTTCAGATAAACAGTTGGAGCTCTTAATTTTGAATATTTTTCCAGAACTGAACTCTGCAGTGGCCAATGATGATCGTTTTTCCATTTTACTGTGCAAGAAATTTACAGGTTAAACCAGAAAGCTCTCTCTTCACTTTGATTAAACTTATTCCAAAACTCAATTATTTCCTTATCAAGTAGGATGGAAAAATTCATTCTTGCTTCACATAAGCTGTTGAATTTTGCTGTCTATATTACGTTCTACAGTATGTATAGGAATACATACAAGTTACTTTCATGGCATTCAGTTCAAAAATGATCCTGGATATTTGCGTATTTTGAATTTGTATGCCCTGCTTTTTACTGTTTCTGCTGGGCATTCCAACTTGATCCTGATACATCCCAAGAAATCATACTGAAATTTTAACAGATTAATTTTCCAAGCGAGCATTTTCTGCATTTGGAGAAAGGCAGTTACTATTTCTGTGTAAAGCACATCCTGTTTACTATGAGGTTGGAACAGAACCAGTGTCTGCAGGTTGTCTCATAAATATGCATTTTTCTTAGCAATTTCAGTGAGATGTGTAATGTTTTGGTCAGTCTTGTCTTTATAATCATCTACAAGGGCTTAACGTTCTCTGGTTCATGCTGACACAAAATTGCTTATGGCTCCATAGATTCTCCTGACACTCCTGTTTTCCTGAGATGTTACTGGTCGTTTGTCTTTATTGTGAGCCATATAGGTACTTGCTTGAAGATGTGAGAAAAGATTTGAGTTTTCATAAACTACTGTGTTTGGGGTGCTTGGCATCATGGGATCTGAAGCAGAGTTGTGTCTCTAATGTACATTATATTCTAACACAGGAGCATCACGAATCTCAAGACACATACTTGTGTAGCCAATTTTATGTGTGGGAGAGACCAGGTCCAATTGTAGTATGTTGTCTACAGTATCTGAAGACTCATTGTTATCCTATTATCTGTAACCATCTTTTCCATTTGGTAGGAAAATTGATGTTTACTCCAACTGAAAAAATATTTTTAACATTTTTGCTAGCTTATTTGTAGTTTGTGAGTCATATAAATGCTCTTATTTCTTCCTGACCTTGTCAAAACCAAAGATCACGTGTACAGGAAAGCAATTCAGCCACTCTGTTACAACGGCTTTTGCAATCCCAGCTGCAAGAACCAGTGGTGATATAGCATGTTGTAACACACTACCATGAACCATATTTTCCATATCAACTTAAGAGCAACAATTTCAGATCAGAAACTAATAAAGAACTGTATCATCTCCCTCATTGTTCTATGCTCTCAGGATGAAAAATAGAACCATGCCTCCTCCAGCTGTCATCTTAGTTCTGAACCTGCAAAAAGCTATTAGAGTACAAAGACTCCCTTTTTTTTTCTGTTGAACATAATGCCACCAGTTAGTTGGTTTATGTATACTAGATATGGGAAAGCACTTAGCTGTGTGTCTTGTTTTCTGTGCTCATCTATTTCTATTTGTTATGTTACAGATGAACATTCGCTTTCATCTCTGTAGTAGAGTGACTTTGATACTTCTCTCAACTTCAGGTGCTAAGGTGGATCAAAGCCTTTCCCAACAGACATGTTCATATGAAGTAGCAGAAAGTGACTGATTGACATAAAGCTTATATTGCCAAATTATAATGCTAACAAATTATAATACTCCTTTTATATATATATATATATTTTTGTCTGTGAGAAAGCAAGCTCTCAGAATCTCAATCAGTGGGTGATTGGAGAAAAGTGTTTCTGTTGCTGTGATCAACGGGCAAAAGAGCAGTTTGGCTTTTTTTCCCCTTGTATTTTGATTTAGAGATTGGTATACTCAGAGAAAACTTCTTTGCAAAACACAAGTAAATCTCTAGGTTTTTTGAGGGGGTGATGAAGGGTGAACGAGATGATGAAGTTGATTTTTTTCATCATGCCAGTTCAGTAAATTTCTGTACTTAGATAAGTGTTTGTACTAGTCTCTTCAGATTACTCAGAAGCAAGGATTAAAAAACCTGTAAAATGCCCATTTGTGACAATTCAACTGCAGTGGGTATGATGGAAGAGCACTGTGGATGATTAGAAGTTTTGAGTGACAATCACTTTATGCCTATAACTGTTTTCACCCAAGGACGAGAGCTGTGTTACTTTATTTTGTGGTTTGGGCTTTTTTGTTTGGATTGTTGTATTTATTTTTTTTTTTTCAGTTACACTTGATATTACATCATCCTGAAGCTCCTGTTTGCCTCGATTCCTCACAAAGAACAGGAAGGCTCTACCCACCCAACTTCCCCTATCTCACCATTTTAAAAGATAGTTGCTTGTATAGAACTAGGAACAGGGAGAAAATAAGGGTCTATAGCCTTCTGAAGTATATGGGACTCTATCCATTGATTTCAGTGGACCTTGAATAAAGGCCTAAGGGAACATAATATAATCAAGCAGACATCTCCTTTTTCTTTAGAACCCTTTGAAGGCTCATCTTTCTATTTTGTTTTTAAAGTCCCTGATACCAGGAGGGTAATATCTGTCTGAGAGTTAAAGACATATGAGCAGTAAGCAGAATCAAAACATAACTAGCCTTCCAGTGCTACAACTATGATGCACGGTAATTGCTGTGCATGGCTGAAAAAGAAAATTACTGCAGTGTAACTCAGGGCTTCAGTGGGATGAAGACTTTTAATCTTTCTTCCTAAATCAGTGAAATTCAAATTCAATGCAAACTCATTGCAGTTCATGCACACAGCAGAAATAAACACAAACAAAGCTCAGACTCTGAGGCACTGATTTTTGTGTTCTGTAGCCTGATAGAAAAGATGGGTGACATTTTCACTTGGCCAAGCCTCAAGAAGGGCCCGTGGGGAAAAAATGGATAAAAGTTACCATTCTTGTGTAAGTCCAGAGTTGAGTTCTGAAGTCAACAGAATTTCCTAAGTGAAGAATACTCTAGGATTAAACACTTACTTCATGTCTTTCGGGGGAATGAAGTAATTTTAAAAGCAGTCACTAATTTCTTTAGTCCCAATAACTTCTGAAAGAGAAGAGCAATGATTCTTCAAGACATAAAATGGGATCTTTTGTGAAACAGGAAGTATTTTCCTCCTCAATAACCAGCTAGATACTGCATTTTTCACTCTTTTCAGAAATATTCTATCTTTTCTGCGGTATTAGTAATTCAGTTCAGCGTGGAAAATTCTATGCTTTGACAATACATAAGCAGTTCCATATTGAGGTTTTGCAACTTCTAACACATTTTATCCATTCCTTTGCTAGTATACCTAAGTGTTATTTATAACTAGACAATTTACAGTATATATGATGTTTCCCAGTGTTCACTCTTTTTGCCGTTTGTTATTCCAGTTGTGAAATTTGTCATCTAAGTCACTGGTACAATTTCTAGTTTCTACTGTGTTACTGTTGCTATTACTTTTTTCTTCAGTATTTGGAGAAGACAGCAGTATGTTCTCATTAATTCAGTTGAATATTTCAGGGTAGTTTATATATTTAAAAGGTGTCCTGGTTTGAGGTAAAATGAACCAATTTTTCTGTTTTACAGTTTTACTTTCTTAGCTGGGCCTCTTCTAACTAGCTGAACTCTGAAATTAACAGCACATTGTTCAGACCTGTTTCATCTCATAGTGATAAGACCTGATTATACCAAGGGATGGCCCTTGTTTAGACTTATTGCTAGAAGAACCAAGGTCAGATAATTTTCGTCATTTGCCCGTTGGAGGGTCGGAAACNATTATCAAATATTATCAATATTTTCATTAAAGTAGTTTAGTTTTTTCTAAACTCTTGAATCTCTTTAATTTCTTCCTCTCCTCTCTTTTACCCAAAGGGGGTGGGGGGGGATGACATCTGTCAATCAAGTTTTGGTAAATTTGCCTTAAACCACGACAAAAGGTTAATCATAATCTCTACAAATTTATAACCCCTGCTTTTATTTCTTTTTGATTTTGCTCTGACTCCTTTTCATGTGTTTAACAGCGTATTGTATGTCATTCTGAACACTGTCATGTATGATTAGTCACTGATTTATAGTTAAGGTTTCATCAAAATGCTTGTCTGATCCAAATACATATTTATCCTTTTTTTTTTTATTTTATTTTTTTTATGGAGTTTAGTCTGGCTCCTCCAGACACAGTTTAATTTTCTGGTTTATCAGATCAATATGTCACAAAGAACAGAAACAGGTGAAAGAGCAGATCATCAATTCCTATTGTGTATGGGGCTGGATAACACTAAAATTGCTTTGAATTAGAACTTAGTGTTTACTGGTAGGAAAGAGAGAGATCTATTATATACAGCAATTTTCAGTCACTGCCTTATAGTTGGAGTACATAGAAATACTAGCCTAACTATACTTAGGTATTGACCAATGATAACCTCATTGGTTAACCTCACCTTTACCCTTTATTTTAGAGCACAAGCAACAACGAATCATCAGTATTTCCCTTTCTTCCCTAAAGTCCATTTTTTTCTTTTTTCAGGTCTGAACTTGAGTTTCTGAACTAGTAGATATTGGCAGTATTTATCCACTGAGGGCAACATTATAAGGAACTGATTCATGTGGAGCAGATAGTATCTGCAAACTCAGAAATCCTTATGGATTGTGCTGCTAGTTCTCAACTACCAGCTGAGCAAGAGAGACAAAGTCAGATGATTTCCATCAAAGTGCTATCCAACTCCTACAATTGCAGCCCAGGGGAAACACACTCATGTTTCAAATCTAACTCTGAGATTTGGAGTTGGATTTGTTGTAGTTAGGAAGTACTTTATTGTCCTTTCATAACACAGTCATGAAATGAAAAATTAATAACAATAACAATTACAGTGCTTATACTTCAGTTTTTGGATTGAATAGCCATATGTTAAAATAGTGTCTCCCCTCAGCCCCTTTACAGAAGAATACAGGAGATAAATAACTTAACAGCTTTCCAACTTCAGGCTGATGCTTTTATTGATTCAGAGGATCATATAGTTGAGAATTACCTCTCTGGAAATAGGCCTAGTGTAGATTTTATTTTTCTTTAGGTGGAATTACAATAGAAAGGAATAAAGCACTGTAGAATTAAGGCTAGTTGTGACACAAAGTTGAATCCGACAATAATTAAAGAAAAAAAAATCTTGGTAACTCTTGAACTTGTGTGCTCAAAATGAAAGAAACAGTAGTGCAATGCCTCCTGACAGTTCTTTTCCTTCTGGTCATGGAAGGTAGGCTGGAAGATAGAGGAAGACAAAGGACAGTGCTACCATTTATTATGTTTTCTTGTATAAAAACATAAGAATGCTAATAGCTCTATGGATTTTCTGGAACTGCAGACTATCCTGTAATAGACAAATAAATAGATTCACCTTACTTAACTTTATATATATCTAAAAATTTGGAACCTAATGTGAACTTAGAACCTAAGGTGATATAGGCTGCCCATTTTCTGCTGGAAGAACAATACAGCTGGACACAAGAAATCCATGAAGTTTCTATATTTTATTAATGATAAACTGATACAGCACTAAGAACCTGGTCTAGTTGAGGGTGTCCCTGCGACTGCTTTGGAGGTCCTTTCCGGCCTGGAGGATTCTATGATTCTATAAGATGGGTTCAGAAGAACCAGCTGATATTTAGGCTTCACCCTCTCCAAGGTGAAAATGGTCAATGCTGTTGAGCAGGACTGCAACAGACCTGCATGGATGAGCAAGAAAATACTGACTAAGCTCAGACATAAAAAGGAGTTGTACAAGAGGTAAAAGCAGGGTCAAGTGACCTGTGAAGAATAGAGGGACACTGTCTAAGCATGAAGGAATCAGATTCAGAAAGCCAAAGTAGATGCACCTGGTAGTGAATTTGGTAAGGGATATAAAGGTCAACAAGAAGGGCTTCTACAGGTACATCGGCAGCAAAAGGACTAAGGAAAATATGGGCCCACTGCTGAACAAGACAAGGGGCTTGATGACAAAGGACATGGAAAAGGCCAGGGTCCTCAAAGTCTTCTTCATCTTGGTGTTTACTAGTAAGCCTTGTCTTCAGGAATCCCAGGTCCCTGACACCACTGTGAAAGTCCAAACCAAAGATGACTTACCTTCATTGTGGAGAAGCAGGTTAGGGAACAGTTAAAAAATCTATATGTATAGAATTCCATAGGACTTGATGGGATGCACTCACCAGTGCTGAGGGAGCTGGCTGATGTCAATGAAAGCCACTCTTGATTACTTTTGTAAGGTCATGGAAACTGTGGGATGTTCCTGAAACCTATGGGGATACAAAATTTACTTTTGCTTTTAAGGACAGAGTAGAGAAAGGTGATCCTTCCCCTGCCCTCAGTCCTGACAAGACACATCCTAGAATGCTGGGTCCTGTTCTCAGTTCTGCAGTACAAGACAAACATAGATTGAAGCAAGTCCAGCAAAGAGCTACAAATATGATGAAGGGACCTGAGCCTCCTGAGTATAAGGAGAGGCTGAGCAAGGTTGGATTTGTCAGCCTGGAAAAGAGAAAGCTGAGAGGGGATCTTATGATTTACAAATCTGTATGATGAAGAGGAATAAATAAGATGGAACCTGACTCTTCTCAGTGGTGCTCAGTGTTGTTTTAAATTTGTCTTTGTTTCTTGCTATCTAAATCTATTTAAATTAGCAGTAAATTAGATTTTTTTTTTCTAAGTTATGTCTGTTTTTCCCATGATGGTAGCTGGTAGGTTATGTCCCTGTCTTTATCTTAATCATCAGTGAGCATTCTTAACATATTTTCTCCCTCTGTCCTGTTGAGATGGGTGACTAGATGGCTGGCTGGCAGCTGTCTAAGTTCAACCCACAGATACAGTCATCATAGAATTGTGGAATTGTAGAACAGTCCAGGTTGGGAGGGACCCGGAAAGACCATCTGGTGCAAACTTTTGTTGGAAGGAGAGCCCAGATGAGATTACCTGGTGCTTTGTCAAATTGCATCTTGAAAACCTCTGGTGGTGGGGATTCTATCATGTCCCTGGGGAAGTTGTTGTTCTGATAGGTTATTGCTTCCGGTATAAATTTATTTCTTGTATCAAGATGCAGACACAGTGGAGCATCTGAATTGCTGCCTGTACTTAGCCACATGGCTCCTACACCCTCTGAGTGTTCGAGGACAGTAGGCAATGCAAACTTCTGGACACCTCTGTAAAATGAGATTAAAATTGATTCCCAAAACTTACTTTTACAATTTGTTTGGCTGGTGGAATAATATTGTCCAAACTTGAGGACATAATTTTTAAGCTTCAGCTCACAGGCTGTACAGTCATGGGACTGTAATTTGGTAATTGTAATTGCTTGTACATGATAAATAAAAGCATACTTTTTTTCATTTTCTTGTTCATGCTCAGGATGCCTCAGCATTGTCTACTGTCACAGATAAGATACTGGAATAAGGAGAGTACTGGACTGAAACATGAGTGCTCGCATTCGTCACTGAAATAAGACATTGATATTCATTGATATTCGTCATTGAAATAAGACATTGTTTGACAAGTACTGTTAAACATCTTCCTTGCAACTTTCCTGCTTTTATGAGATGCATAGTGCTTTCATATGGTGCTTATTCTAGTGTACTCACAACTCTCCAGGTGGATCAATAGAAACATCCACTCCTCCTATCACTAAAGATCAGAAAAATCAGAACAATATCATGAAAAATCAGAAAAATCACAAGAATATTAGGTAGCTTCCTTTACAGAACAAAACCCAAGTTTAATAGCAACAGAAATCACAACAAATACATTCTTGGGTTGTAATGGCATTCTGAAGATTGCATATTTAGTATGTGTTAATACACCCCGAAATCTCACTGAGAGTAACTAATGGACATCTTTCCCATGATACATAAAAAAGATTTCTAATGGGAGCATACAGATTTTAACTTCCAATAAGAAAATTTATTACATCCAATTGTTCTAGGAAATACTGATGAATTTATTACATTCTTTGAGATTAACTATTATTCAACTAAGTAACTGTAAAAATTAGGAAAATATTTAGTGAAACCTAGTGGTAAATTCAGTAATTTACAGCTGATGAATTAATTATAAAAGTTACATGAAACAACACTAAGAACACAGGCAGAAATTCCTAAGTTGAGGACAAAAGTGCTCCTTGATTTTGGAACTGTTTGGAACTATGACATATAGTTGAGGAGAATGAATGTCATCTCTTATTTTCTATTCCTTTTTGTTACTTGCTTTTTATTTTTAACTGTTGGGGTTTTTTTTTGTTTGGTTGTTTTTTGTTTTGTTTTGTTTTTTCTTTCTTTGTAACTTCCTTTGCTTTAAAGATCAAAAAAAAAAATAAAAATACTGGTACTATATATTGCTTTCCAATAATTAGCCCTTCCAGTACTACTTGGGAGCATCAACTCCCCTGCTGTCTGACAACATCCTAGTTTGATCTCTTGCTTATAAATTTGATTACAGTCTTTGTGCAGACCAAGCTTACCTTTTTGCTATGTGCTTTTATCACACCTAGCACAATGTCTAATAGCACAAAGTGCTATTACAACAAACTTATGGAACCATGGAATCATGGAATTGTTGGAGTTGGAAGGGACATCTAGAGATCATCTAGTCCAACTCCCTTCCTAAAGCAGGATTGCCTGGAGAGTCTTGAAAGTCTTCAGAGAAGGGGACTCCACAACCTCCCTGGGAAGCCTGTTCCAGGGCTCTGTCACCCTCACTGGAAGGGTAATAAAGTTACAGAAAAGTCACTGCATTACTTTCCCAGGGACGGAGATGAGACTAATGAGCTTGTAATTCCCTGGGTCCTCCTGTAAACTAGAACAATATTTGCCTTGATCCAGTCCTTAAACACCTCTCCTGTCCTCCCTGATCTTTCAAAGATGATGGAGAGTGGCTCACCAATAACATCTGCCAGTTCTCTCAGCACTTGCAGGTTTATCCCTTCAGTGCCCATGGACTTATGGATGTCCAGTCTGGCTAAGTGGTCTGTAACCCAGTCCTCCTCTGCAGAGGAGAAATTTTCTTCTCTCCAGATCTTCCTCTTTGTCTCCAGAATCTGAGATTCATGTGGGCCAGTTTTAGAAGTGAAGACCGAAGCAAAGGCAGGATTCAGTAGCTCTGCCTTCTCTGTGCCTTCTGCCACTAAGGTACACCTCATTCATCAGTGGGCCTACATTTTCCCTAGTCTTCCTTTTTCTGTTGATATACTGAAAGAATTGCTTCTGATTATAATTAGCCGTAGTGGCAAAATTCAGTTCTGCTTGAGCTGTGGCCCTTCCAATTTTCCCTTTGCATATCTTCACTACATCCTAAGTTGCCAACTTTCTTTTCCAAAAACTGTAAACTTTTTTGGGTGCTCAGGATGGCCTTCTCCTGTGTTTTTAAGAGTTCCTCCTTGAAGTATGACCAGACTTCCTGGGCACTTATGCTCTTCAGAACTCTCTCCCAAGGGACACTTTCAACCATGCTTCTAAATAAGCTAAAGTCTGCCTTTCAGAAGTCCAAGGTGGCAGCTCTGCTAGCTCTCCACTTTGCTTCTCTAGAAATTGAAAGCTCTATGATTTCATTAACACTGTCTTCTAATTTGCCTCTTCAGCTCCCTGCACATCTTAACATCTTTTAAAATGTGCCTTTTTTCATGCAGTCTTCTGTTGACTATGTCAATGGGGCTAAATGACAGATGATCCTTGACTCTGAAACCAAACAGTTAAGACTGACTTGTTTGGTCTTAACTCTCTTTAATAGATTTGTCTCCTGGAGAGGCAGTTGGAGTAGTGTAAAGCATAGGCAAGGAACAAGATAACAAACTACACAAAGAACCAGGAATCTGATGTTTAAGGCTACTCCCTAACAGCACAGGGTGTCTCTTTGCCAGTAATCTGATCTAATGTTCAGATTGGTATAGGTCTGTTTTAATGTCCCCTTTATGTTTTCAGGAGCAAGATCCCTCATATGATGTTGAAGGTCCTGAAACGACAAAAGGTAATGGAGTGCAGAAGAAACAATTCTGACAGCTAATCCATTATGCTTTGTGTGGTCTCTTCGAAGAAATAACAATGAGATTGTGATTTATTTTAATAAAATGTGTGGATAATGTAAACTTTCTAAGAGATACCATCTGCAAAGTAGTGTAGCAATTTGATGGTCTGGAAATATCTCTCCAAAGAAAAGAAAGATCACATTATTTGCAATTAGTGAGTCCTAAGAGCCCACACTGAAGATTTTGTTTGTATTTAAAATGAAAAACTTTTAGCAATTGCAGACATATTTATGAAAGAGATTTCCATTATTCAAACTATCTTGCTAATGGATTATAAAAATAAACAAAAAGTAAAGGAAGTACAAGAGTAAAGAAAGAAGTAGTATAAATGGAAAAAAAGGAAAAAAAAAAAAGTGCAGTATACATTGAACAGAAAGATGATCCAGCCCTACTAAGTTACAGAAAAGTTACCCAGATGCTGTTAGGTGAGGTACCTTAACAGCTTAAATGACCCTTAATGTTGAGTTTTATGCAAAGAGGGTTGTTTGGGTTTTTTTTTCCTTTTTTTTGGTTTCCATCATGAGAACCTTATTTCTGATTTCATTGAGACCTTAACACTTTCATTTGCTAGGATTAAGCTTGTTTTCTCTTGAACTTTATCTACTGTTTACACAAAATGTGGAGGAATCTACTAAATACAAAGCAGATTGGGTCTCAGTGAAAATGTACAAATGGAACTGCATTGTGCATAAATCCAGCCAGAGAATAATTTTGTTATCTTGGAAACTGAGATGTGTTTCCTCACAAACTGCAAGGGTCAGCTAGTGCCAGATGTTGAGAAAATACATCTGGAAAATGTGAACCAGTATGTATCTGAAAAGGAAGAAGGTGTGGTAGAATATGTTATCACTTTAACCGATATTTCTACACAGCCTGTCTTTTTTTCCCTCACTTTGATTCTTGCATGTAAGACTTTAGGCATAGTCACTTCTGTGATTTCCTACATATCCTATATTTTCTACTAACCTGTTTCCTTTCTGAATCCTTCTGGTAGGCTGCCTGCTTTCCTAGGTATTTCTGCTAAAAACTCTTCTTTTAAGACTGTCTTCCTCTGTGGGTTCTCATCTCACTCTACTTCATTTTGTCATCAAGATCTCAAGTATGCCCCTACTTCTACAGCCTGAATTTCGGCTTTCCATAAATCCTATCTAATCCAGTCTTCATTTGTAATCCCTGGAAAGGACCCTCACAAGTCTCATTATTTGTATCTTCCAGGTAACCCAGGAAGGTTTGTGGAAGCTGCAGTGGTAAAATATTGCCCAAGGGGGTAAAAGTAGTTCTTGAAATCATGCCATATAGCCAAAAGCCTCTGGTTTAGAGCAGCAAATACAGACAGAGGAACTATTTTCACCTCAGGGTGGCTATTTTTAATTCAATTACCTCCTACTAGATGTACAGGAATATTTGGTGTAGCACCTGTCTTTGTTTTATTTTTCATGGAGGGCAGTCTGTTGGCTCCTCTTTCATCCCTGCAGAGATTATTGTTTCAAAAAGGGCACTTTTTTTTTTTTTTTTTTTTTTTTTTTTTTTTTTTTTTTTTTTTTTTTGTGTGTGTGTGTGTATTTGTTTGCCTTTATCATAATTTCTTTTCCTCTTCTGTGGAAAGAGGATGCATTCCCACCAACAGCAGTCTGAGGAAAAAAAGGGGCTGCTGCAGGTCAACTTGTTCCCTGTCTTTTTTACTGTTCCCAAGGCAGATAGGATATCTTTTTTTTGCATGGGGTACATGGAATAGGTAATTCCAAAATACTGTTACTGAATATAGGCAGATGATTGCTAGCACCCTGACATTTAAATCTATTTTAAATTCACGTGAAGTAAATTATAATTGCAGTTGTAAAGCAGTTTGTAATACATTTGAGCTAGTATTTCTGTCTACAAGAAATATTTTTTTTTTAGCTCCAATACAACTCAGAGTATAACTACATAAATTGCAAATGAAGCATTGCAATTTCTCTAGAAGTTCGTTTAGTTGTGCACAAGCTTACAACATACTTGCATATTAGTAGCACAAGCATTTTTGATGTAACTAGTGTCATAAAATTTGAAGTGTTACAGAAAATTTATGACAGTTGTGAAGAAGAGAGTACAGACAGGGTGAAAATACAGATAGCCTCTGAACTCACAAACCTCATGGTCTGTGAAATAATGTCCATATTTTCAAGAAATTTTAAAGGAAAAAAGCAAGAAACAAGATATGAATTTTCATTATTTATCTTTTACTAATTAACTGTTATATAACCAATCTTTATTTACCTCTGCAAATTTACAGATGTACTGTAAATTACAATTTGGCAACACAGCAAAATGAACTTAATTGTTTTCAATGGAAATTGAATGATATATTATGGTACTACCAATTTTACCTGTAGAATTATAGGTCTGCTGGCATTTCAATTAATTACACATCTATTTTCAGTGGTAAATTTTTTCAGGAAAAAAAGTATTACTCAGACTGATCTCAATTCTCATCTTAAATCTCAAATCCAAGTCCACCTATTTTTTTCAGGTTTTTATTATTTTTGTGGATTTGGTTTTTTGATATTTTTTTTTTAAGAAATTCCTTTATCTTTCACCTAGATCTTAGCTCCTAATAGGCAACTTGACCTTGTTAAAATCAGTCTTTGATTCTTAAGTGTTTTAGCCATATCTCACTGACTAGTACTGTAACTAAGTCACATAAATTCAGTTTCTTCCCAGAAGAATGCAGAAGCTAAGCCAAAGTTCAGAAAAGGAAGTGACAGACTGAAAATCTTTCTCTCAGTGGATTATTTCAAACTGGCTGCCTGGAGATGATGCATTTTAGATAATGCTGGAGAAGTTTCTTAAGGCAATCAAGGAATTCATAAGGGAGAGAAACATAAGGATTAAACTGTCCACAATATGCTGGGGTTAACCTCCTGCTGGGGTTACTGGCTACCCCTGTGGGTGCAGACATTTTGCTCAGGATGCACCCCTTGAGACTTATCATTTTATCCTTAAATAAGGATATTTACAATATCCTTAGAAATTCAGTTCTGTCTCGACATACTCTCTTTGGAGATTGAGCATGGAATTCCAGAATGCTGCTAAAGATGTTGTGATTTTCTGAGCCAGATACAGTATTAATAATTTTATGTTTAGCAAATACTGATGGCCTCTCCTTCCATTTATGTGTCTCAGTTTTAAAATCCATACTCATGTGGTAAGGAGTTTCTCAGTTGAAATGTTATATGGAAAAATATGTTTCATTTCGCCTGAAATATTATGCTGCATAATTTCACCTCTTATTCCTAGTTTTCAGGTGCTGAGAAGTGATGAATTGTTGTTCTCCTGTCACCTTTAGTCACAAATTACATAGGAGGTGAAGAACTTATTCTTTTTGTGAAGGTTCTATGTGCTACATTTGGTTAAATACCTCATTAGATACAGAAGTGTAAAATAAATCTGTATTAGTAGTTTATTATGGTATTGAATGTACAGTGGTTACACTTGCATGTGCTATTGTTCTACATTTTCACTCTTTGCCTTAACAAGCCTCATACGAATATCCATTACTCATAATTGCATTTAGAACACCAAATTTGATACTTTGAGGTTATTTGATTATCCTCTTTGTGTCTTTATATTTCCTCCATCACAGTTATTCCAGAATAAGCTGTACTCAGGCCTTTCAGACCCATTTACACCACTATCAACATGTGCTTAGGTGTGTGTTCCATAATACAGATTTTCAGACACTTGGTTTATTGCTTGCATTAAAGTGAAAATATACATGCATGGCAAACTGGGACACCTTCTCTGTCTTCATTTGTTGTTTACAGAAATCAAGCTCCTTTAGGGACATTCTCTTCCATACAATGGAGTGTAAAAGTGCCTGAGCAAGCTAAACAAGATCCATAATAGGATGCAGAATAACAATATATTTTTGGAAAGGAAATTTCCATGATCTGGAGGTAATTTGATACAAGATCCCCTTCTCCTATGTCCTACTTCATTTTCTGCATCTAAATTTGTTTTTCTGCTAGATACTGTATGATGCAGTCGTACCTCCCTCAGTCTTTACCCATCTAAGTCTTTCTATGCTGTATTCCATTGCACTGGAAAGATAAGTCTTCACTGATATCATATAAATAGTTTTTATGCTTCCTGGACCATTTTAGTTTCTTGTCTGCACTATTTTGATTGTTTTAATTCAATATAGGAATTGAACAGAGATGAAGATACCTTGGAAAATGGTTCTACGGACTTGATGAGCTCTAGTGGTTCTATTCTGATATCACAGGGTTGTGCTTCTTATTTTAATGGCTCCAGTTCTACATAGGCCTTAGTATACCATTGTTTAAAAACTTCTTGAAAATATTCACAGAATTACGGAACTGTCAGAGTTGGAAGGAACCTCTAGAGATCATCTAGTCCAACTTTCCTGCTAAAGGAAAATTGCCCAGAGCCCATTACTCAAGTCTGCATCCAGGCAGGTCTTGAAGGTCTCCAGAGAAGGGGACTCCCCAACCTCCCTGGGCAGCCTGTTACAGGGCTCTGTCACCCTCACTGGAAAGAAGCTTTTTCTCATGCTTGAATGGAACTTCCTGTGTTCCAGCTTGTGCTGATTGCCCCTTTTCCTGCCACTGGAAACCACTGAAAAGAGTCCAGCTCCATCCTTCTTCAACCCACCTTTTAGATACTGGTATGCTTTAATAAGGTCTCCATTCAGCCTTCTCTTCTCCAGGCTAGAGCCCCAGCTTTCTCAGCCTTTACTCATAAGGAAGATGCTCCAATCCCTTAATAATCTTTGTTGCTCTACACTGGACTATCTCCAATAGTTCCCTGTCTCTCTTGAACTGCGGGGTCCAGAACTGGATGCAGTATTCCAGTTATGACCTCACCAGTGCAAAGTACAGACGGAGAATGACCTCCCTCTACCTACTGGCCACACTTTTCTCTGTGCAGCCCAGAATTCCATTGGTCCTCTTGGCAACAAGGGCACATTGCTGGCTCATGGATAGTTTATTATCTACCAGGACTCCCAGATCCTTCTCCTCAGNGACCCTCCTCCTCAGAAGTCCTTTCCATCAGGGCTGTCCCTAACCTATACCAGTGTCTGGAATTCTTCCTCCCCAGGTGCAGGACCCTACACTTGCTCCTGTTGAACCTCACTATGTTCTCCTCTGCTCAGTTCTCCAGCCTGTCCCAGTCATTCTGGATGTCAGCACAGCACTCTAGAGTGTCAGCCAGCTCTCCCAGTTTGGTATCATCAGGAAACTTGCTGAGGATACGCATGGTCCTCTTGTCCAGGTCATTGATGAATAAGTTGAATAAGCCTGGACCAAGTATTGACCCCTGGGGGACACCACTGGTGACAAGCCTCCAATTTGACCCTGCTTCATTAATTACAACCCTCTGAGGCCTGTCACACAACCAGCTCCCAATCCACTGTCCCCTCATCTAGCCCACACTTCTCAGTTTTTTTAAGGAGGATGTTATGGGAGACAGTGTCAAAAACCTTGCTAAAGTCAAGGTAGATGACATCTGCTGCTCTCCCCTCAACCAGCCATCCAGTAGAAGGCAATCAGATTGGTCAAGCATGATTTACATTTGTTAAATCTGTGTTGACCACTTCCAATGATTTACTGTTCTTTAAATGTTAGGAGACGATATCTAAAACAAGTTGCTCCATTACTTTCCCTGGGACAGAAGTGAAACTAACCTACCTGTAGTTCCCTGGGTCTTCCTTCTTGCCCTTTTTGTAGACTGGAGTGATATTTCCCTTTCTCCAGTCCTCAGGCACCACTTCTGTTCTCCATGACCTGTAAAAGATGATGGAGAGTGGCCCCTCAATAACATCTGCCAGTTCCCTCAGCACTTGTGGGGGCATCCCATCAGGGTCCATGGACTTACATTCATATGATCCATTTTGTATCATCCCCACCTTTTAACATTTTGTAAACTTTGAGGAGATAAAGAGTAAAAGTGAAGAGTTAATCATGGAAATGAGACAAAAAATAATGAGAAACAAGCATAATAAAAGGTATAAAAAATAAATAATAAAAAAATCATATTCCTCATATTCCTTAATACAAGTTCCAAAGAAAATATACACTAATATTCCTCTGCTTAGACATGGATATCCTTTGAAAACATTATTTTCCCATCCATCACTGGTTTCAGATTCATAGTTGGGCCAGAATTGGGTTTAATTTGCATTATAGGGTCTCTTTGGGGAAAAAAATTAAAAATGTCCAAACTCTCTTCTATAGTCTATGTAGCTAAAATACGATACTTAACACCATTAAAGCTCCTTGCATCTTCAAAGTACTTAAAAATTCCTAGCTCTATGGCATCAAAAAAAGTGTTAGTTCCATTTTATAGATAGGCTAGAAAAGTTGGCAAGTCTGCAGAGCAAGCCATTCCCAGAGTTGGCAACAAATCCCAGCAGTCACATCTGTCACTCCCAGGCTCAGATCACCCTGTCTCTCTTCAGTGTTTAAATAACATGATAGGCCTTTACCATTCCTGAATAATTCTGCATTTCAGCAGATAATTTGTCTTGTGGGGCTAGGGAAAAAAGAAGAGAGAACAGTAAAGAAGAAAGTGCCATTCATAGTGCCATCACTCAGCGATCAGCTGAGTTTAGTGCCATTGCCAAGGGGAACACAGAAGCAGGGGTTTGTCTTGCTGGGAATAACTACAGCCATATACAATTACACATATTTATTTCAGTTAGTTATAGGTTCAGAAGAACTGGAGATGAAAAATCCCTTCTATATTAATGTCTTTTAAATCTTACACCTAAAAGGTAGGTTGCCTTTAATAAAGATATGTTTGTAGCTTTTAAACACACTTCAGAGAAATTTTATCATATCAGGCTGTCCATGTTGGCCCAACTTTTCTTTTCAGTAAATTCAGTGGGAGCTTCATTCCTGGCTCCCACTTTGACTGAATTTGAATAGCTTTTTCAACAAAAGTTGGGATACCTTGATTGTTTATATGAGTGTTGATAATATGCCAATTACAATTTTGGGGTGCTTTTTGGCTTTGTGGCATTTCTTAAGAACTCAGTTTAACAACTCATTATAAAACCTCTAACTTTTTTTCTAAGAACTAAAAGAAAAATAGTTACTTTTTTACTGTTTCACTGCTTACAATACTTGTGACATTTATTTGTCTTTCCCCTTACATAGAGCTAGGGGTCCTGCGTATGGAAATGGCTTCATTAAAATCAAAATATGGTAACATATGATGTTTCAAAAATAAAATAACTTTACAAAACCCCCAAGCCAGCACTGCCTAATTGGTATGAGAGCAGCAGAAAAAGAAGGTTTCTTTTATTATAAAGTGAATTACGTTGAAATGGAACCTTCAGAGATGTGAAATTTTTACGCTTCAAGTTGAACAAAAATTACGGGGTTTTATGCATAAATATGTGCATATAGAAGAATTTTTGACTTGTTAAATACACTATGTACAGGGATGCACATGATGGACTGAAGGTGCTTGCTCTACAGAAGAGCTGACTGTAACTGTAACCAATATATGATGCAAACATATGTAAAATCTCTAACATACACAAACACATACACATATCACTTTATGAAAAATTCAAATATAACTACATAGTCTATCAAAAATCCTAAAGGTAGTGTATAACTGTAGAATTTACAATAAAATGAGAATTTAACAAAGAAAACAAGGCAGTGGGGAATAAAAGAAATTAAAAAATCTAGTAACCATTGGGAATTAAAGGCACTGGAAGAAAGGAAAGCATGCAAGATAGTAACCTCATAAAATGAACCTTTTAAAGTGCTGAATTGACAGACACCAAATACTAATGCTTGATAACACACTAGCATTTATATGATGGTTTGAAAGAAGTCCTATAAGCATTTACAGTATTCAGTGAGTGCAAAGAAATGTATTCAGTTTCAGAGACTTTTAGAACAATTTGCAGATATGCCTTTAACATTTCTAGGAACTCAACTGTTTTTCAAGAATGTTGCATTCTGAAGGATTTTTTTAGCATTGGCAACTGGCTGTTCATTTTATTTTATGCTCAGAAAACTCAAAAAATCACATACACTAATTTTAAGCTAAACATTTTTATTCAACATAACTAAATATCTTCATCAATGCAGTTGTTTGATCTTATAAAAATTTCTCCTTCTCTTCTTCTGGTAAAATATTAAAACTGATTGCTTTCAAAGAAAAGTTACTGCAGTATAGTAATTGAGATTGTTTATAAACATTTAGAGTTCCTAAGTGTAACATTATCCTCTATAATAATTTGTTGATTGAGCTGGCAGAAGACAATGGGTTTTGATTAGATGGTGCTGTCTCATTAATATGTATGGTTCTGTTTCTCCATTTTGTTTCCACTTCTGTCTGTACATTCAAAGTGAGGGGACAATTTATTTTTCATTATTATTGGTTCTGCATGATTTTACATAATTGCAGTCATTCTTCGACTTCTTCTAATGTTCTGAGCCCCTGATTACCAATGACCTATTTACTCTGTCAGTGTGATCAACAGTCACCTGAAATCAACAACTCACAACTTAATTAAACACATTTTAGATATGACACTAGAAGAATCTATGTTACTTGGAAATAATAAACAACACTAAACCCAATACCAGCCCTTGGCTTCTAAGCAAGGCAAGATTAAACTTAATTTTGGGGTTGGCTGCCACAAACAGGTAGACAAATAACAGGGTTCTCATGAGAAAGAGAGGATCTAGAATAGTAAGGCAGGCAAATATGGAGTTGCTGTTCCCTCTTGGACGAAGGGAGAACAGAGATGGAAGGTCGACTTTAGTGGGAGTAGCTGTTCTGACTCCATCAATTCTGGTTTCTCTTGACACTACAACATCACTTGCAGCAGAAGCTGCAGTTCTGATTTTCTGGTAGTTTAACACAGGCAGAATAAGCAGCCGTATGCAGCACTATTCTGGGCAGCTACATGGTCTGGTAATACTTGAAGGTAGCCATAACTGAATCACTCCCTGGTTCTATCCTCAACTGAAAGTCTTGCCGTAGCACCCATATAATTACTTTCCCAGGATTTCATATTAACACTTTAATATGTTTGTCATTCTTTTTGTTTGGTTGATTCATTTGATGGCTTTAAATCAACAAAAAAAATTGTTTTTTGATCTTGATTGTCCACAGAGCTTTCCCCTTAGTCTATCCTGGCTGGAGCTCTTTCTGGGCACTTCTTCCATTCCCTTTGTAATGTGGGGTGGAGAAAAGTGGACGCACTTACAATGAGGACTTGGTAGTTTTTTTAAGGCACCAAGTAAACCCTGTGGTGTAATGACACTGTAAAAGAATATTCTGTATCTGTGTGTAATGTGCCAGAACCTGTAAAGGAGGTTCAGCCTCTGCATTCAAAAAGGAATTTGAAATGCAATTTCTGAGAACTAGACCTTCAAAATTATTTCATTTCAGTTACCATTTTAGGCATACAAATAATAATAATTAAAAAAATAATTTGTAACCCTATTCAGCCCCGTGGCAGCTACAACTATTTCTTTGTTGGTTTTGTGAGAAGTATGAAAGGAGTCCAGGGTTAAGAATGCTCTCTGGCTATAGATTACTGCAGTGTTGGGGGAACAATTACTGTTAGAACCAATAAAATTTGATATTCTAAGGAGCATCAATTGCTTTGCTTTTTGGAGATTGGCTTGATTACGTGACGAGAAATTTGAAGATGAAGACTACTGGATTTGCATTTTTCTGTTTCTTCCACTTGTCTTCCCTATCTTGGTACTGTTAATATTTGGGGAGCACTTGCTTCTTGCTTCTCAGTTCTGCAGGGCACAAGACAGCTCAGGCACTGCTCTTGGTTGGATGGAGTAACTAAGTAATAAAAAGCAATTTGAAGGTAAGTATGTGAGTCTCATCACCACAATTATAAGCGGACCATTTGTGTGAAACCTACATCTTACTGAAAAATGATAACTTCCTGACCCTTTTGCATTTCCTGTCTCTCTAGGGAAACCTTCTGCAAAGCAGGAATAACTTTGCTAGAAATGTCTCAGTAATATATATAATAGTGAACACAATGCTCAAGAAGGTCCTTCCAGTAGCACTGTCTGTCTTATGGAAAAAAAAAAAAAAAAGGAAAAAGGGGGAAAAAGAGGGGGGAAAAAAAAGAAAAATGAGAAAAGAAAAGTAATTAATAGTGGTCTACAGAATATTACTGCCATTCTATAATGTCAGAGAAAATTTTTTTTTCAGGGATCTACAATGAGCAAGTTGGTTACTATAACCTTACTCTGAAAAATCCCTTAAAACACATCCTCAACAATGTTAGCTTGAAGAAAGCAAGTGCTCAAGACCCAAAGTCATATGGTATCTACTGTAGTGGGCAGTGCTGGGCTATGCTGAATGACCAGAAAGGCATCATTACAGATCTTTCCATGTTTCCATGTTTCTTTCTCTAACCCTATCTGGAAACAAAAGAAAATAAATTTAGGCAACAGCATCTGTTGCTCCTGCTGCTCTGAATTAAGCTAACTTAGTTTAATCATTTTACAAAACCCAAATACTATTCCTCTACCTTTCCATGTGTTATCCTGGCTTGTAGAGCGACACTTCAGCTTGTCTCACCAATTCTTCTCATAAGCTATTCAGATCCTGTGAATTACTACGAACTATGGACAACTTTTCATTTCCCTTCTGGCAGAAAGAAATATATAGCCTGCTTTAACAGTACTATTATTTTTCTTAAACAAAGATTTTTATGAACTCTCTCTTCCTGTCTTACACTGGCTGCACCCACATGAAAAATAGTGCTCTGCATATGTAATATGTGGGAGGTGGTTGGCTGGGGATTTTAACAGCAGAATTACAAGTCTTTGGAGGACAGTATGGGAGGTTTCTTCTTGATAAAAATTGGGAAGAAATTGTAAGATTTCAAACTGACTTTGATTTTGAGGAGTACTGTGGGCTGTGTTCTGTCTGTATTATGCCTGAGCATGCCACTCATCCATAAATCTGTCCAAACCTTATTGAACTCCAGGGCAATGCATAACCTCCTGCCTTCCCAAACCATCCAGCAGAAATTCATGTGAGAAACAAAGAAATCAGTTCCACAGCAGAAAAATGGTAAATATATAACTTTTTCTCTGCCAGAAAGTGAAGTATCCAGTTAAACCTGTAAATAACTGCTTGTGGATCTGACTTAACATAAATGGTAGAGTGGTGGAGAATTTATTTGGACTGAGTCCCTGCACTATCTTTATAGTAAAAAATCACTGTGATCACTGTGTTTATACACGATCATCAGGCATGGCTTTACTAGGAAAATGGGTAGAAGCAGTGGGAATAGCAACCCTTTTTTTAGCAGAGGTAGTTGCTCTGTCCATGCTCCTCTTCATGTGCCATAGAAGAACAAGTCTCCCTTCACTGCAACGTGCCTTATCAGGATACAGCTTTACATTCAGTTTTCTCATAGTAGTTTACTTCTATATGCTGTGATTACTTTGATATTGTTTGACTGTAAGTTGTATTTTTAAAATCTCATATTACATAAAGGCACTGAGAATGAGTGTCTAGAGATCTGTTATATGAGTACCTGTATGCTAGAAAATATTATATGGAACTAAAAGATGTAATTACATGCATCACTTAGGCTTTGCAAGAAGTGTACTTGATACAGTTTTAAACCTTTCAGTTGTTATCTTCTTCATAATTCCATGGCTAGACATGTAAAGAAGTGCATTTTTACCTCCAGTTTCCACAACTTAATCAAATGTTTTGCTAGATGAGAGCAAAGTTTATAGTTGAAGGTTAGAAACACAGCTGCTATATTTGCCCATTTTCAGAAGACAAGGAAATTAAATTCTATAAAGCTAAAATAGCATTCTGTTTCTTGCTATATGTGTATAGTAGCAAACTGTTTTTATTAAACAGTTGAAAACCTTCTTGTGCTGCTATCTAAACACTGCCTATTATTCTTTCAGCATTGCATCCTCCTATCAATAAAAATACATATGACTTTCTCAACACTTCCTGCTCAATCTGTTTTTGCTTAGTAATTCTTCCAGAAACTATTTGTAAAACAGATTTCTGTTTTCTGTTTCAGACATTGCACCAGTAAAATATATTCAAAAGAGAAAAAGAAATCTGAAAAATAGTATCTCAAGGCACTAATTAATTCTCTTTTTTATAACATTTCTTTTGTGAATGAGCATTTAAATAAAACCATTTCATTAAAGTCTGTGAACTTTCTATTTATTTGTACTTAATGTTGTGTCCACAGGATTTACAGTGTGCCATATTGTAAAAATATTTATATATACATGTATATATGAATCAACATTCTATTCTTCCAGTAGATGAATCAGCTGAAGTTAAGAACAAGTAATGCATTAGCAACATGTAAGATTTAAAAGTCAAGAGAAAATTTGAGGAAAAGGTCTATTCAGAAACCTAATGAAGCCAGTACAAGTCCTATGGACTTTGTTGTCTTTAAACCAGCTCTTCTGGTCCTTACCAGAAGAGCACTTATATGCAGCTGCAGTTTGCAGTACGTAAGTAATTTTACTGTACTCAATGGGATTATTCTCATTCTTAGCTGATCTGAGAGACTTATATCAAAATGTCTTTTTCTCAATAGACTGATTTTGTATGCAGAAATTCTTCTAGGTCCAATATGACTCACCCCTTTCCTGGGAGGGAAGAACAGAACCTAAGTGTGTTTGTTTCACCTCGCTTTGTTGTCTCATGACCTTGTGTTGTAAATGCATTGCAGAGAGATGACTTTCTTTCAAACCTGTCTACAGCAACCTTGAAATGTCAATGTTAATTTCCATTTTAGTGCTTACTATAATTTTCATCTATCTACTTCTAAACATTAGATACAATAATAAACAGAAGGGTTGAAGCCACAACTATTTGCTATTTCCTTCCCATTTATGTAGATTGATCTCCTTTTTCTGGTTTGGTTTGTTGTTTGGTTTTTTTTTTTTTTCCATCTCATCTGATATCTCCTATGGAACCAATACTGCATCACAGAAGTGACTGGGAGTAGCACTGGTTGCAGTAAATGAATCATTACTTTCCATCCATCCATTATTCTTACATCCCTGGGGCACTGATCAGCTAATTTTCCCTGCCTATTGTTTGCCATCGAGTTTAATGGCAATACATTAAAAGGCAGTGGATGAACATACTAATAACTAATGATAAGAGGCACAAGTATGACATGCTTTATGGGTAAAGGATAAATAAATGACAGAAAATGAGTATCACACCTCTTTAAATGGATCTTGAGCTTCTCAGACTTGGCTTTAAGGACACTTGCAGCTTTCAGTTAACTACCGCAGGATCATTGGTACTTTTTTTAGGAAGAGGACTTTAAGTCTGAATTAGACCACTGTGTTAGATGGATTGCAATCCACCCCATGATAATTGTATGGACATTACGTTAAAAAGCATTGATAGGTTGTGTGTATGATGGCTCTTTTGACACTGAATACACGACTGTTCAAACCAGATGAGAGTAAAGATCACTTTGGCTCAAGTAGTTATACTACCTGCCATTAAAATCAATGGCAGCTCCCATGGTCATACAGAAATATTTTTGAGCACCAAACAGAGCCATTATTATGATCCAAAAAACCTAAAATAATTATTTGCATCATAAAATAACCCATTATATCTATCAAGAGTCATTATTAAACATAAATTATTTTATCTTGGGATATTTTTTTCTATCTATTCATAACTTTAGTTACATTAATGAACTCTGGGTTTGGAGTTTGGTTCACCCCCACTTTTTGTACTGCCAGCAAGTGCTACCTTTTTGCTGTTTAGCCCCTTTTTCAGTCCTGTAATGGATATGTTGCACAGCAGAGACTTAGACATATATCCCTCTGGGACTCCACTGAGGCACATGGTTAAATATTCCTACCATCTGTTTCCTTTCTTTCAGTCAGTTATCTAAACATGTGAAGATATTCAATTTTGTCAGTCTTAATATCTTTACCTAAAATTGATTTGAATGATGGCACCAAACTGAATAGATCATTCAATACACTAAAGAACAAGCACTTCAGAAAAACTTTCAGAGACTGAAGAGATGGATGGATGGATAGAAACCTCAAGAAGTTCATAAGGGTGAATGCATTTTCCTTCTCCTGGGATGGAATAACCCCATACACCAGTATTGCTTGGGAGCCAGATCCAGCCTAAGGGAAATGGTACAGTTCAAAGAATAATAGAATCATAGAATTGCTATAGCTGGAAGGAACTTTAAAAATCATTGAGTTCCGACCCCACTGCCAAGGACAAGGACAAGGACACTTTCTGCTAGACCAGATTGCTCAAAGCCCTATCCAGCCTGGCCTTAAACAGTTCTAGGAATGGGGCATCCACAACTTCTCTGAGCAATCTCTTCCATTGCCTCACCACCCTCACAGGAGGGAATTTCTTCCTAATACCTAATTTAAATCTCTCCTCTTCCAAGTTAAAACCATTACCCCTCATCCTATCACTACATTTCCTGATAAAGAGTCCCTCCATCAGTTGGTTTTCTGGGCTGCCAGTGTGCATTGATGGCTCATGTCAAGCTTCTCATCCACCAACACTCCTAAGTCCTTTCCTTTGGGGCTGTTCTCCAGCCCAGCCTGTACTTGTGCCTGAAATTACCATGTCTCAGGTGCAGGACCTTATACAGTTGAGAGGTTTGCAGTAAAGGACAAGCGCTCCTAGAGGACAGTAAGTTGAACATAAGGGTTTATGGGTGGATGGGCTGCATTAGGAAAAATGTAGCCAGTGGGTTGACGGAAGTGGCCATCTCCCTCTGTCTGGCACTTATGAGACCACAAGTAGGTTATTCTATCCAGGGCTGGGCTGCTCAATACAACGTCAACAGTGACAAAGTAGAATGAGTCCAAAGGAGAGTCACCATAGTGGTTGAGGGGTGAAGCACATGACACAGGAATCTGAGAGAGCTTGGTTTGTTCAGCCTTAAGATGAAAGGACTAAGGGGGGTCTAGTTGCTATGACTTGAAAAGCCAAGAGGTGGTGGACAGAAGGTTAAACAAGGCAAAATCCAACTGGATTTAAACAAAAAAGTTCTCACTGAGAGTGACTAATCAGTGGAAACAGTTACCCAGAGATGTTGTGGAATCCCATCCCAGGAAATATATAAAACTCAGATGAGCAGTAATCAAATAACCTGCTCTATTTGGATTCGTCAGTGCTATGAGCAGGGTTCAGAGTGGATGACCCTCATGTTATTTCTTTACAATTTAAATTAAAACTTGCTTGTATTAAATTAGAATCAGAGGGTTTGTGTTTGTTTGTTGTTTTGTGTTTTTTTTTTTTTTTCTTTTGAGTAGGTTTCATTATCACACTTTCTTTAATATTTCACTTGCTCTGAATTCTATGCAAATCTTCTGATGGAATGGGTTATATCCACACTTATTAAAATTTAGATAGAACAGAATTATTTAACTTCCAGAGAACAATGCAGAATACTTTTCCATATTAATCAACTAAGGACACATTGAAAGACCTTCACATTCTGTAACTGTGTCATTCAGGTTAACTCAATCCTGTTTAAAATATAAGTGTCTGGTAAAATTATTTTTATCATGTAATATTTACAAAGTTTTTTTGCTGATGAGTTTGTCTTTGTAAAATCTGGATGATGGTCTTTTGAATTTCAAGCGTACAATGTTGCAGTTGTGCAAACTGGACTTCCCAGTAACACCTGTGCTGTGTTATTTCCCACTGCTTAAACAGGTGTTGGGTACTGTGTGACTCATCATTGCTCTGGAACAGATGATTTTGGTTCAGGATACTTCTGGCAATCTGAACCTCTCTATTTGTTGTTTTATGCACATCAGAATAAAAGAATGAAGTTGCAACCAGAGCCATCACAGAATAATGAATGCTGGTGAAGAAAAGTGGCTTTCAATATTGACAATCAGCTGATAAAGAATTCCCTAGAGAGAACAGACAGATCTGATTTTCTTATCACTCTCTTGAATGGTGTGAAAAGAAAGAATATTATTGTCAATGAACATACCAAATCATGAACTAAGACTGGATGCACTTATCAGTTACAACTGCACAAGTTTGTAGCTATCTTCATTTATAGTTTATCAGAAGACAGGTTTATGGGTAGCTTAGGGTTCCAAGTCCTGATAACACTTGTGATAAGGCTCCTTTAAAAAAAAAAAAAAGTAAAAAAATCTAGCCTGATGCTTGAAAAACAATATGTATTTTTTTAGCTCATTTAAATAATTTGATATACTCAGGAGCATACATTTTGATCAGGGAGAAGCTGTCAGCTGTGTTCCTTCAAGTACAGATCAGCAAATTATATCTTATTTTATTCTAGTTATTACATTGTTTATACAGAGATGACAATATATAATGGTATTTATTTATGAGAACTGTTAATACTGATTGTCCTGGTTTGAGGTAAAACGAACCAATTTTCTGTTCTACAGTTTTACTTTCTTAGCTAGGCCTCTTCTAACTAGCTAAACTCTGAAATTAACAGCACATTGTTCAGAGCTGTTCCGTCTTACAGTGATAAGACCTGATTATACCAAGGGATGGTGCAGAGAGGCCCTTGTTTAGACTTATTGCTGGAAGAACCAAGGTCAGATAATTTTCAGCATTTGCCGTTGGAGGGTCCCACCTTCAAGGAGGAGCGGACAGGACAGGTGACCCAGAACGGACCAACAGGGGTATTCCATCCCATCCGCATCATGCCCCGTATAAAAGCTGAAAGATCAACAGGTCAACTCCCTTCTCGCCCTTTTTTCGCCCCTTCTTTGATGGCTGACATCCAAGAAGGACTCTGCCTGTTCGTCTGCCTCTGATCCTGATCTGAGCGTTCCTGACTTCAGATCTGGAATCCGGCTCCTGTCGATCACCGAGTCCAGTTTGGGACTTTTCCTGAAGCCTGCTGGTGACATGTCGATATCCTGGGAGCTTGATACGGTTTTGTATATATTGTATACTCCCTTTTTCCCTTTTTTCCTAAATTTCCTTTTTATTATATTACTTATATTTTCATTAAAGTAGTTTAGTTTGTTCTAAACTCTTGAATCTCTTTAACTCCTTCCTCTCCTCTCTGACTAAAAGGGGGGAGGGGGGGACATCTGTCACTCAGGTTTCGGTAAATTTGGCTGAAACCACGACACTGATGTTGCTTTTTTTTGCCTTTGTCTTTAACAAAATTGAGTTTTTAATAAGGATGGTCAAGAATTTTCCATGGAAATTAATTTTTGTAAGACTTAGATTCTCATCTAACCCATGTCTCTTTGCTCCTGTGCAAATTTCAAGTATTTTCTCTCAATATCTAAAATAGTTTGGCCGAATATATTTCTTTTCTAAAGTGGTGTAAAAGTGTGTCTTGATTCTGACTACTTGGATCATGGGAACTTGAGTACTGAGTCACTGACTTACTCTTCTGTTCTATGAAACTATAATCTCCAGGAGATTATTTCCCAGAAGGCATACGTGTGGGTGACTATCATAATATGGCTAGAGAAATATCATGGAAGTTTAAATCTAATCAGTGAGATCAAAAGACCTGTGAAAATTAGAACAGTATGAACTACAAGCCCCCAAACAGGCAGTAGTCCCATTCCAAAAAAGTTATATTTTATTTTAAAATTTCTATTGGAAACTTAAACAGGAAAAGGAAATGGGGCTATGATTTTTATTGTAGTATTCTAGTGATAGTTATCCCTTTTGACTTGGTTTATGCTCTGGTCAACATTTTGTAGATATGGTCACTCTCATGTTTGCATTAGTGACATTACTTCTTTCCTTGGGATTGTTTCTGTGAGCTGATCTACATCCATCTTTAATGGTGAGCAGTGCAGATCTTAAGTAGAGGATAGAAGAAATTGTGAATGGAATCCAGAGCTCAGAAAAACGTTTTGCCTACTTACATAGCAACAGGTGCCAGAAAACCAAATAATAAATAAAATGCATATGTTTTGTAGGTCATGTGATATAAATCACCATTACATGATGACCAGTCTGACATCTACATAAGGTACCTTTGAAACATGTAATTTATTCCAACCATGAGTTCTGAGACACTGGACACCCTGAGATACCCAGAACAAGACTCTTTATTGGAACATAGATCTCATTTGCTGTGTAAGCAGATGTTGCTATCTAAGAGTCACCCAACCAAATCTTTGTTGTTGAATAGGGAGATTTATGATTTGAGTTTCACTGCATAACCAGGTGATGAGCCCTGTCCAAAAATTAAATATGAGAACTTTTCACAGACACAGACCAGATGCTCCACAGAAGTTCATATGCTGGAACAGAAAACAACTGACCAGGATATTATTGCTGCAGTAATTCAACACCCACACTGTAATTGCTTGTGAGACTATAACCCACATGCTCTGTCCTGCAGCAGTTTAATTTTTAAATCTAAAAAAAAAGAGCGAGAATGGCTCACGAAAGGCAAAAATGGGTCAAGATGAAATTTATTATATCTCAGTGCAAATCAGCTATGTGACATTAGAAAAGGCACGCTTCCATACGAGGACATGTGGGGCTACCTCATATGAGTAAATACTCATCTGTATAGGTTGCTCTGGAAACTTCAATGCCCATGCAAAATCTGTGTTCTGGAGATTTAAATGCAGATTGTTTTGTGGCTGAATTCCAAAGTCTTCTGACAAAAACTGTAGTAGCTTGAATTACAGACAAGAAAACATTCTTTCTTGCTTCTGCTAATGATCAAACATGGCTAAATTGTGATTGTTAGCTAATGTGTCACTCCATGAAAACCACTGGGAGGAATTCTGCACAGATCTGCTGAGTGGATGGTAATTTGCCCTTTAATGCTCACAGTACATTAGCTTTTCCTCTACAGTGTGTTTTGCTATTTTGCTTCTAGAGCAATACCAGGGCTGCCTATTCCTTTCAAAGCAGCTTCCTTAAAACCTTAAGACAACCTTAAAAAGGGGTGTAAAGTCTATTCATATCTAGTGTCTTGGAGCAGCAGCTAATTTCTATGCAATTATCTAAGAGGGATCAGTGGGTACTTTATGCTACACTGCATTTTTCTGTGTTTTGGAGATCATGAAAGGAAGGTGGGAACTACTTTTTTATATTCTCACTTATTCCTCCTTCATGCCACAGCTTAATTTGTATATTTATGAAATTAAATGAAAAAATCTAGCGGGATCTATGTTAGAAAAGAATGTGCATAATAAGTTCAGAAAAAAATTAAAATATTTTCTCTACACAGGACATGTTTACAGTAACAGATAATAAGGTAAGACCTTTTTTTTTTTCAGTGTGGAGGCTGGTGAAAATTTGGTGCCACCCTGCATGTTCTTCACCTGCTTTCACTTAGCAGATGTTGATTTTCCAATTTACAGGTCTATTAAGAATTCATTACAAAGTTAAATTATACATGAAAATAAGAATGTTTTCCTCCAGACTCTGTTTATTCTGATATGTTGTTTTTTTTTTTAATTTTATTTTTTAATTGCTAATAATCTGTTAGAAAGAAATATTTTTCTTTCCCCTGCCCAACCCTCTTTACCTTATATTTTGATTTCTTTACATCAAATTATTTTTCAATATGAAACAAAATGGGGATTTCATACAGAGGGGAAAATACTGATATTCTTTTGGAGTTACTCATTAGTCCTAAGGCAGGGAAAGCTGGAGAGTTAAAAAATTGTCTTCTATCAGTGTTTATCATAGAGGATTAATTATGTAATTCAGATTTAATATACAGTTCATCAGAATTCTAAGGTGAAATTTTTATTTCCACTCCTGCCCCCAGATTTCAGATTCCTAACATCTGTTTTTCAGGTAAAAAGGTCTCCCTATCACAGCATTACCTGTTTTAGTAAAAACTTGTTTTCACATGAAGAAAGATGAGATTTTTGACTACAGAAAATAATAGAATTAGGGTACGAATCTTGACATTAGACAGTGCTTTACGCTGTCATTAATTTATTTCACGACACAGCACAGCATGAACAAACCGTAAGGAGTAAATAGATTTGTTTCAATCACAGTTGGTGAGTAAGTGAAAAGATTTTCTATTGTTGAAGGAGAAGCACTGACATCGGTAACCAGCAAGGTACCATTTCATGGAAGAAATATCTGGCAAGTTGAATACAATGATTCTAGCCCTGGATGGGTTTTGATCTTTCTTGTTGGTGATTTGTTGTGTAGCCTGGGATTCTCCAGAATGGATGAATCCTTCATTAAACTTTCCATGGCATACTCCATAAAATAAGGTCTAGGCTTGTTCTAGAAGAAGTTATGATATACGAAATATTACTACTTTGAGAAGAAGTACTGCATCTGATGTTTCAGTGTCAATTCTGGTTAACATACTGTAATTCAGGAGTCCTCTGAGTACTCATGTCCAGAATTGCAAGAGAACTGTGCTCCTCTTGATGTCCTATAAAAATAACATGTGAAAAAAAGACTCTACAGTAAGTATTGAGTGATAATAATCTTGAAAGGTCTATTACTATTGAGGGAACCTAGAAAAGTTAAGCAGCTCAAAATATGTTATTTTTAGCAAACTTCTACTCACTCTTCTATACACTCTCTTCCAATACCTAAGAGAATGGTATAATTGTACAGCAGGTACATAAAGAACATTTGACATTTGACTGTGAATGAATGTCAAATTACTGTGCTTTAAAGCACAAAAATGGAGTGAGTTGCATCTGGAAAAGTTAAAAGGGGCTGGAAAATAGATTTATGTAAAGACAATAAGAGGTGTTTAATTCAGCCCTTCTCATTGTCATTGTTTGAGTAGCAGTTACATGGCAGATAACATGTGTAATGTAGCAAGCACAATGAAGAAAGCAATTACTTACTGGTTTACTGATGTCCTACCTGAAGTGCATGATTTATATTTGTTAGATACAAATATACATATCAAAACTTATAGTAGTGTGGGGCAAATTAAAATGCCTTGTGATGTGCAGCTGGTTTTTTATTTTTCCTGTCTGAGGAAGAGAATGACATCCATACATAATCAGTCAGTAAAGTAGCAGCCTTCAGAGACCTTTTATAAACTTTCACTAATATGATTCCCTTGAGCTGTGGAGGAAATCCCACCAACTTCAGTGTGAATTTCACATGGCAGATCAGGGCAACATTGGCACATATTGCATGGGAAAATATAGACAATATCAACTATAGCGAGAAATAAAGTCCCTCTGTTTTTTTATATATAAGAATATATAGACAATCATGGGATTGATATATTGAAGCAAACATGTTTGTATGGTGGTGTATAGCTGATGCTGTGTTTTTGCATGGTGCCTCCAGCACCTGCTCAACACTAGATTTCACTTCCACTCAATTGTGCTTCAATAGTTTAAAAAAAAAAAAAACATCTTCACGAACAGAAGATTGTCCTCTCAGCAGTCTTGATGACAGAAAAGGATTTCTGTTGGTTGCAGTTGTAGGTACCTGTGTTCTTAAGGTGATCTCTCTATATTTCTATTATTATGTTGTGTTCAGAGTACTTTTTTAAGCTGCAGGAGGAAAGATACTGAGGCCTCTGTGAATCTGTTTTTAGGTAAATAGTTTTAAGGTAAGGGACAAGTTTTGATAAATAAGTTGTGCCTTATTTTTAAGGCTTTGGGCTGCTGTATGCTAAGAAAGGTGTTTTCAAGTGGTCATCAAATACATGGGTCACCTGAATCCTAGCTGAAAGAGATTTTACTGCATCTGTGTACATGTCATTGCAAAAATATGTATCTGATATAGCTTTTGTTGTTGCTACTTTTTATTTATTTATTTTGTGTATTTCTCTTGAAATTATATGATGATTTTTATCTGGGTCATTAATTACAAAAGTTTGGAACACCAAGGGTTAAGTTGTTTATGCTTTCTAAAGAAAAAAAAAAACCAAGCCAGTCCTTGTAAAAGGATTCAGATCTGTCCTTCTCTTTTCATTGCAAAATGTTTTCATGGTTAAGAACTTGAATGAAAGCAGTGAAAAAATCTTAATTTGAGCACACAGATGCTGCTTGTGTATGAGATTTTCTTTCTGTCCACACAAGTCATCAAATGTAAAAACAACTTGCATACAGACTTTTTCATATTTGCCTGTATAAAGTTTGCCTATATGCAAAACGAGTGCTAATAAATAAACCTGTGGGCTGCTATAGAACCAAGATAAGTTCTTGTCATAAAAGTTCTGATGGCTTTTATCAGAAAAAATGCTTAAAGCTAAGTCATATAGTCCCTCTCAAGAAACAAATACTTAGCAGAAATATCATTTAACCTCTGAGAAGGGAGGCTATATAATTAATTCCAGTTTAAAAGCTAAGGGCCACATCTCAGCTTAATGCCATGAAGTCAGCCTTAGCAGAGATGATGTTTATTCAAAATTCACTGCCAGACGTGCTCAGTAATAAAGAACCCTTAGAAAGTTCAAGGCACAGTCCCCATGCTCTGGGCCATTTGAGAGTGGGACATGCTTCAGCCGACTGTTGATTTACCATCACATGGGGCTATCTCGGCAGGAAGCTGCAGTAATGTGGTAGTGAATCAGGCTAAAAATGCTTAGCATTAATAAAGCTGTCATGTACTCTTTGCGGGTGACATAAAACCTTGGAAGATGCTTGGCCAATCGCAGGTTCCTTCTTAGAAACCTTGGTTTCCCAGATGTTCCCCCATCTCATCGGCAGTCTGCCTGTGCCCTGCGACAGGGCTCCTATCTGCCTGACTGCATTGCACTGCAGGCAGCACTCCTCCCAGGCTGCCTGCCACCTGCCCAACGCTTCTCCCCTACCACCCATTATTCAGATTCATGGTATTGGCTGGATTTATTGCTAAACAAGGGAGTGTTTTCCACCGGGTTTTATTAACTGGGAAAAGCTGGAGGCAGTGCTCGGTTAAATATTATTACATGGGGTGATGCAAGGGTCTAATATCTGTCACAATCAAAGACAGATGCAAATTCTGTAGTCACAGCAATATCAGTGCTAATAATCAATGTTAAATTAAGATGCATTATCTAAGTAGCATCCATAAAGAAATGAGGAGTCCTGATATGTCACATTCATTTTTATCAGAGCAATGTCAGAGTTGGGGAGGAAGGCTTGTCACTATGAAGAAAATATGGTAAAATTCTGCTCAGTTTTTGCAGAAAAACACACTGTTAATTACAGTGACATATGCTGGAATAAGACAATATAGTTCCTCTCCTTGATGAAATGAGCTCTGTGTTTCTTATGAGATGAGATTGGAAATAAACTACATAAATAAAGAGGTAAAAATTCCTTTAGTACTTCCCACCTCCCTCTTTCATATATTTCCCTTGTAGTTATTTTCAATGTACAAATTAATTAAAAGTACAACATGCACATTATATCTTTTTAAGTTGCCTGTCTCCCACGCCTTGCAATTGTTTAGAACATAAAGGTTGTGGAAGTGAGCAAAAGTATTTAATATAAAATTGTTTAAACTTTTATGGAGTGATTACTGCACATCGAAAAGAGAAAAGGTGCCTTGTTTGCACCATCATAGTTAAAATTCAGGGCTGTGGGGAGTGATCTATTTTTCATATTATTTTCATATATTATAGAATATATACTACATACACATGTACTTACATACATATTTACTTCATTGCTTGGCCTGTCACATGCTCTGATCACCTTTCTCTTGTATATTCAATATCAAAATATAGCATGCTATGGATTGCAGAGTATCACACGTTATTCTTGTTATGCATAATATATTATCCATACTAAATTAGAAAACAGGAAGCAACAGAGGGCAGCTGGTGCTTGACCTTTACTATAATCTCCTAATAATCTGTTTTATCTAGTCTGTTCTTGAATTCTAGTAGTAATGATGATTCAACTATTTCTCCCCTGACAAATTATTCCATTGTCTAACCTTTTGGACATTTCTGCCTAATGTGTGGTTTTAATATTTAAGTTTCGAATTTCAGACCATTATTTCAGCTCTAGCGGTAAATGTGAAAGTCATCTTCTATCAATTAACAACCATCTGGGAGAGATGAAATTCAGAAATGAAGCGAAGTGCTGTACAATAGTGAAAGATGAAGGGAAAAAACCAATGACCAAGTGGAATGTGGTTTTTGCAAGTGCTTTCTGACACAAGAAGGTGGTGACCTCTTCAACTTTAAAAAAAACACAACTGTTTCTTTTCTCCCTCAGTAATATGTGCTATTCATAAAATTGTCAGTCCTAAATGTGTCAAAATCATTAGTCAGTTTCATGTCTTTTGTGTTTTTCTAAAAAGTACCAAAGAAACAGATAAAAATTTGGAATTGTAAAAGTGGTTGCCTTCTGGGTTTTTTTGAGACTTCTCCAGAATATAAACAATTCAAAACATTATAAAGCAAAACAAAACAAAACCCCCCATAGAAACAAAAACAAAACAAAAAACCCCGTATCATTGTGTTTTCAAAAAGTTCAAGCAATAGGAATTCACCATAATGTTGTAAAAATGTTGCTAATTGAGGTATGGTGCTGGCAGGGCCTAAATTAGGTCCAGCCAAGCCTCAGTATACTACCCTAGGACTTAATAAAAATCTGTTCCAACGCATGCATAGCTTACTCCTGACTCTCCTGACCAGCTGTTATAGAGTATTTGGGGTCTATTAGATGGGGTCTTTTCCATAATTCTTAGAGAACCTAAATAATGATAAATAATAAGCACTAGAAATCATTACAGCAGTGGTAAATTACTCTGCCTATCATGTAACGAGAGGAGGGAATGCTGGCACATTGATATCACCATCAACTTCACATGTGAAATAGTATGCTCCTTTCTTTAGGGACCAAGAGGAGTTTCAGATTTCATGGTCAGAGGAGACTGCTGCAGTTCTCTCTGTGCTGAGTTCTCATAGTGTGGCTGGGGAATCATATCCCCAGCCACCTTCTCTCCCTTGAGGGGTAGTGAAACACGAGAAACCTCACATAACAGCATACTCAGTGTCTAGCTTTTACCTGGCTGCAAAACTGAGGAGTTTCCCATATGACACATGCTGCCAGGAAAAGTTTAGCCTTAAAATGACCTAAAAATTTAGCTCTCCACAAATGAGCCTGGAGTTCAACGATTGTCTTTGTAACATGCACTTAAACCCAAAACCTACAAAAAAAACCACTAGAAGTGCAGACACATCAAAGCAACACAGTATTATTCTGTCCCTGAGCAGACAGAATAATAATAAAAAAGAAGAAACTTCCAGCTAGCGGAAACTTAGTTTTTCATTATGAAAGTATGGTAATCCATTTCAGCTGTAAGGAAATCCTCCTCCAATTTCATGCTACAGTAGTGTCCATAACAAAAATAAATGTATGTTACCAACATAGATTAAATAGCTGTTGATTGAATATTACACTGGAGTGAGAGGGTTCAGTAGATAGTTTTCACCTAAATTCTAATTTTTTTGCCTTCAATCAATGTGGTGGGTTGTTTGGTGGTTTTTTTTTTCCCCTTTCAATATCCTCACAAAAGTAACCAAAAAAAGCAACTAAAAAAAAAAACCCATAAAAATCTGCAATTATCTAAAGTGATCAAAATCAGTATTTGTACAATTTTGACCCATTATTTTGGAGAAAGATATTCCTTTACATTCTTAAATGCAATTTTTAGTTTATTTTTAATTAATCACATAAAAAGAAGAACAAAAGAAATGGTCTATATGTTTTAAACAATCTACACCTTTGAAGAGGGTTAGGTGGACCTGCTTTGGCAGGGGGATTAGACTAGATGATCTCCAGAGGTCCTATCCAACCCCACATCATTCTGTAAAGAGGTTGAACTCCTTCATGTCAGTACATGCCAGTAATGTCTTTTAATTTCTGTCTTGCTGACATAACAGACCATAAGGGATTTTGGGAAGTAATCAGAGAAGTCAAGAATCCAAATGCACTGGGAGGATTTACCAGCACAGTGGACCCTGACATTTCATTTCATGAATATAGCTCACTTTGCATGTCTCACTCTTGAAACTCTTTCTCATCTTGGTCAATGAATAGTTCCACGTACACTTATTACTACTGCCTATTTGCATATATAAGTGAAAATTTAAATAATGTACTGTTATTAAAATTTATTATTGAAGTTGGTTTTCAACTGCAACTTCTCCTGAAAATATATTACTTCAGTCATTGTAGATATGTTGAAAATATTGTCTTCATTTTTTATTTAATTTTTTACCAAATGAGCATTTCTACCTAAACTAATGTTTTAGGCAGCCTGAGAAGTCCTCTATCTCTAAATGAACATTTTTCTTATGCTGTTGAAGACATCAAGCTTGTTTTCTAGTGAAATGACTAAACTCCTACCCTAGAGATCAGTGAGAACTTTCTTCTTTTGGGGGCTGCTTCTTTCCTCAGATAGTAATTTCCAGTATCTTCAGGGAATTCACTTGCTTATATGCTGTTAAAAGTAGAAATTTACATGGATTCATGGGAATTGTATAAAAGCATTTTAAAAATATACATTTGTCACAGAGCACTCTGGGAAGAGTATCCTTAATAGCCAGGCTGTATTATCAACCAGTTGTTAGCTAAGACCACTGAAGGTAGCCTTTTCTCTGTAATTGCTTCTTGCAAATAATTACTTCCTGCAGAGGTTCACAGCTTCAATACACTTCTTCCTTGTGGCATTGCTAGGAAAAGCTCTTTCCCAGGAGAACCTGCAGTAGCAAAAGTTAAAGACATGAAAAAAACAAAACAAAAAAAACGCATTAGCTACATTGCATGGTATTCCTAGAAGACAGCAAACAAATAAACTCTCTTCTGCCCAATTTAGAAGTGAGTAAAGTCTATTTGCTCGCACTTACCCTCAACTGCACTGCTGGGAGGAAGGGAAAGCATTCATGTCATGCATATTCAGTGTACCTCTACCCATCATCTTACTTTTTATCTACTGCCCTGCCTCTATCATTCCACATGACAAGCATAAATTGTAACCACATGCGTTGAAAAAACGGTATCAATAGTATTAATAATACTCTAATTTTCTTCCCATTTGGACAATTATGGTTTTATTCCTTAGAAAAGTAACCTATTTCATTTATATTTTCCTAGCTTACTTTTTGCTGTTCAACCTTGTTTAGAAAGTAAGATAGATTTCATTTTGTTTAATGAGTTTCCCTTTCAACAGCTCATCTTGATGTTGGATTTTATTTTATCATCTCATACATAATCCCAATATCTCAGCTTCTGTCAAAATAAATGTAATGCATAGTGCCAGATGCAAAGATAAACCCTACTGTTTTTAATGGAAGAATTGTCAACTTTTCAACAGGTATCTGTCTAGTACTCAAGACTATAGTCTTCTTTTATTTAAATAAGACCCTGTTCTCATATTGGCAGTTGTTTTTTTTGTTTTGGGTTTTTTTTTTTTTTTTTTTTTAAATCTTTTCCCCTATCATGTTGCTACTTCTACCTGAGTTCCCTTAGCTTTAGCTATGTTAGATTAAATTTATGAAATCTTGCCTTTGCAGTATTTTGGCTGAAGAGTATGCTACTCAGGACAGCAATTGCCTCTGTTAATTTTAAAGATAGGGTTCACTAATGTCAGAATGTGAGACATCTAAGCCAGGAGAGGGGAGCTGTATTTCTTGTCCTTGCAGCTCCCTGCAAAACACTGCTGCCATGATAAAAAATGATGGTTCTCAAAACTGAGATACTATAGCAATTATACATACTGTTTTGGTAGTTCCTGTGATTATCATCCTGTGTTGCTCTCTATTGTTTCAGAAACTATAAGCCTCTGCCTGCTGCCTCTCTCCTTAATGTTGCAAAATCCTGTTTATGTCTTCCAGCTGTAGTTCTGCTGGTTCCTCTGCCTGCCAGTGATCAGGCTGGCCATCCTTTCCACTGTGCTTTACAAATACACCTTCCTTCCTTTTTGGGTAAACCATCCAGATAGCAGAGAAGACAAGAAGAGGAGGCTCTACCTTGCCAATCATGCAGGAGTGAAATGTTCCTTAGCTTTTCCATTCTGTTTACTTTACCCTTGTCAGAGCAGATTGCTATGCAGAGGGACACAGCTACATTTGAAGTGACAGATTTATGTCTATAATACCTAACAGAGAGTGTCAGGAACCAAACCTGGGCCTTGATTCCATATGGCATATGGAGATGGCTTCCATCAGTTCAGCATAGAACAAGCCCCTCTTGCGGAGCGGCTGTCTTCAACAGAACTATTTGAAACGTCCAAAGAAAGAGCTGGGGAAAGACCTGACCCTTAAACAGTAAATTCAGGCTCCCTAGCTGGCTCTCTTTACAGACACAGTGTGCCAAACTATGCTCCCAGGTTGCAAAATGTGCCTCCAACAGCCATCCAGCTGTGTGCTGAATCTGATCCCAATGTTTTCAATGTATGCAGTATATACACATTACACATACATGCAACACTAAGCATATCCTGGATTAGTAAATCCACACAGGATATAAATAGCAAAAAGCTGCTCTTGTTTTATAAGCAGCCCTCATTGACTGCTAAAGATCTAGGCAACAGGAGAGGTGTCCCTCCCTTTGACACAGCTAAAAATCCCAGAAGCATCCTGCAGCATGAAAACAACAATTGTAGATCTTTTCAAAAACTCTCTACTGCGGACATGTTCAGGAGAGTTCTTCTCCCTCACTCTAGGAAGGGATCCTCATCTCTCTGTGAGGGGGCATCAGTTTTACTAGAATACACGGGGCTAGTGGACTTGTGGTCGTTCCAGTCCAGAAACACTTCCTTTTTGCCAGTACGATATCTTGCCATGTGCAATAGCCCCTTGGCTTGTTTTTGAAGGTGCCTCCATTACATTTGCTGTTTGGATACTTTGAACACATAGCCCACAGCTTTAGTATGTACAAATTTCAATAATAATCTTATTTTTTTTATCTTTGTGTAATTTCAGCTTGTTGTGTTTTGGAGGTTTCTTTTAATTATTCAAATTCCAAATTTCCTCAGGCCTAATAAGTGTTGAACAGTTGCAAAGTTTTAAACTGTGATTCACCATAGATCATCACAAAATAAAAAGCGATAACACATTTATCTCCAAGAGTTTAATATGATCCATAAACCACACTGATAAATGTGAAAAGGAAAGCATGAAAGTGTTAAGAAGTGCAAATGTGTTTAAACCGATTAAAATGTTAGATTAAGGAAAAAAAACTGAGAAAGGGGAAGACTTGATTGGCAGTTGACAAAGTGTGAAGAAGCAGAAGCACCAACATAATCTTTCTCCTTGCATAGTTTAACAGCTGACTTCTGGATAACACATCTACGATGCAATGAACTAAAAGTTAACTTACAAGGAGTGGGATTAATTTCACCTAGCTCCAGATGTCCAAATCTGAGGCAGTTATCCTAGATTGTCTTCAAAAAGAATAAGCATTCTCAAGCTGCATTTCATTACATTCTCAAATAGGCATGTAAAACAGACCAGCTGAATCACCCTCAGGTTGCCTGGAAAAAAAAAAATCTGATTGGAAGAAGCAGACAAGAGATTATTTTTTTTTCCCTACTGACTGGACTGCAAAAGGAACCTGTAGACAGAGCATTTGAAAAGGCGGCCATGGAAATCTCTGCACTTAGTAGGAGAGAGTGACTGAAACCATGAACTGAGGAAAAATTACTACTAAGGATCATCACAGGAAACACAAAGATGCAAATAGTTTAAGAAAAGTGGCATTCCTCCTATATGAGAGATGGAAGATCTTGAGAGAATGGATTTTACATTTTAAGCCTGCACTGAGAAGTGGCCACCCAATCCAAACTAATGGATGGGAAATGTGCTACCAACGGGAAGAACCTTGGGGCAGCAGATTGGCTTCACGATATGACTGANGCCACTGCTTATGGGATATACAGGTTTTCACTTTTAAAAAAGTGATGTTTTTGAAAAGCTGTTCTTGAGCAGTGGGAAGAAATATTGCTTGTTTCTCCTGTCTTGTCTAGGTTCAAGTGGAAGACCACAGGAGAGAGAGAAGACTATGCCAGCTCAAACAGTACAAGAACATGTTACCCTAGTTACACTATTTTAATTTGTATTCAAATCTAGCCTCACTTTAGTTCCTTGCAGTCCTTTTGAGTGTTTTAGCATGCATACTTTAAGAAAAAGACACAGGTGAATTCACTTCAAAGTTCTAGCCAAAGCCTGTCACAAACTGGCTGCCCTGTTTTAATCTCCCTGGTTAAGAAAAAAGATAATATAGACATTTTTGAAGCCTGACTGTCATAATGGAAGCAGGCAATTCTAGAAACTTTTTTTTTTTTTTTCAAATATTCTCCACTACTATATGGAAATTAGCACTAGAAACTACATATTCCTGGGACGGAGATAGATACATACAATGATTTTACAGACTGACACTTGCGAGTACAGCTAGTTCTTCATGCTTAAGTGCCTACAGGAGAATAGCGAAGTAGGACCTCAAGAATAATTTCTTCTCCTCTACAATAGTGTCATATGTATATAAATTGCAGAGTGGAACTTTTCAAAGTGCATTGTACTGGGAGTTCATTTGATTTATTTAAAATTACCCTCTGCATGCTCCTAAATCTCTTCCTTTATGACTTAGTAGCAAAGCTTTCTTGTTTATATCTGTACTGAGTATTATCTTGGTCTTCATTAAATCTCATCTCACTAAATTACAGCAGCCAAAGTGCCAGATCATCTAGATGAATCTTCAGTTATTTGTTCTTAAATACTCTACTTGCCAGAGGGTTAGTCTTGGAATATTTTAGGACATTGTCAATTCTGGATGGGTTTATTAATTCAACACTGAGCCTTGCCAGACCACACTTTTCCTGGGTCTTAGACCCCTTCAAAAATATATAAAATGTCAATTAGTTTAGAAAAATAAAATAAAATAGCACTTTCAGAAGTTTTTAGCAACAAATCTCCTTATAAAATCAGAAAGACTATAAGCAGGCTTCAAACCATGAAGTGTATCCAGTAAATGAAGTCCTGCAGGTATACTATAATTTTAGATAATATGCATATACAGTATTGAAATTATCAGTATTTTGTATAAGTCATTGTGTCTTTAAATACCTGGATACACTGGGTTTGGGTTTTTTGGTATAGACCAATGTGGTTTGTATTTGGAACACTGGAACAGGCTGCCAAGGGAGGTGGTGGAGTCTCTGTGAATGTCTCTGTCTCTGGAGACAGTCAAAACTTGACAGATATGTTCCTGTGCAACCTGCTCTTGGAGAACTTGCTTTGGCAGGCGGGTTGGACTAGATGATCTCCAGTAGACCCTTCCAACTCCATATCATTCTGTGATTCTGTAAGGTAATTTAACAAGAGGTAAATATAGACCTTGTTTGTAAATACAAGGAAAGACATCTTATTAAAGGCAATACTGCTAATATTTTAGGCGAGATGGTAATATAGGCGTCTTGCTTCTGATAGGAAGGGATATATTTATGAGTGATGATAAATGGAGATTACTTAGATAATCTAGAGCAGAACTGGTACACATTGGTCTAAGAACTAGCTGTCTTGTTGTTCCATGTTGCACCATGAGGTATGTCCTCACTGTGAAATGGTAAGAGATGTCTATGACTGTGGAGATTCAGGCTCATAAGGCAACAATGTGCCTCACCATGCACATTTTGCATTTGCATTGCAAAATTCACGACCACCTTCAGCATATACCCAGTAATAATAAGGTTTAACAGCTGTGACACAAGGAGTCAAGATGCAGTTTGGCGGTCTGAGTATAGCATGGTTCCTTTTGACAGGGTTTTATTTTGGGCTGATGTGCCACATGCCAAACTAGCGAGTCTTGTACCTAGCTTGGATCTGCTCTAAACAGAGCAACTACAAAAAATCTTTGCTAGACCATCATTTGCCATACGTTATTTTAGACACATGGCATATATGACTTGAGTCTAAGACTTATCTTCACAACATGTGCCAGTTCTAAAATTTTGTCCCAGGAGCCTATTTTGAAAAGCACCTACTACTGAACCACTATCATGTTCTGTGACTGATAAATGATTTTTTTTTTTGGCAGTGATCATGCATCTACTGTGGGCCAACATAAGTATGCAAAAAGGTCAGTGAAATAATTTAGCAAATGTAATTGCAACCTCCTGAATTAAATATTTTATTCATAATCTCTGGAGTGCTATAGAAACATGAATTTTTCTGCCAATACATTACTTTTATACACACACATATATATAGCCACATATGCTGAGTAATTGCAGTGCATAAACATGAATTAAATATCTATTTCATATAGCTATATGTTCTTTAAAAGTTTTTTTTTAGTTTGAGTTGGTTTTTTTTCTTTCTAGTTTAATGAAGTTTTTACTTCACTTTCATCCCATCTTTCAAACCTTTTTGTCTCTTTTGGAAGCCCAGGATTAATTAGTTGATTCTCTCTTCTTCTTTTCTTATTCCATCTACAGTTCAGAAGCACGTAAAACCACAAAGCAAGATAATAACCAATAAATGGAATAATTAATTCAATGCACTGAAACTAATTTTAATTTATATTTCTCAAAGCTTCTCACTAGGGAATGGAGAACCTGGAGTTCTAGGGACTTAAGTGCTCCAGTTCTGGTTGTTTTGAATATGTTGTGGGTAAAAACTGTTCCTATAAAACTGGAACTTGAAACAGCTAAAATCAGAAGGGAAATGAATAACCAAAAACATTTAAAAATGAGCAATAAGGAGGAAAACCCCTTAAAATTATTTCAATCAGAACAAATCCTTTTTAATACAACCTATTTTATTTATCTCACAAAGTATGTCAAACTCAACACATCTAAATATGTTGAGGTGAAGTCATAGCTGGAATATTTTATGCATCATTTCTGTCCAAGAGATTAAGCATTTTGGATGGTCAGTAACATGGATATTGACTTTTCGGCAAAGGTGGCAGGCAAATATTAAGGGACATAGGTTCTTGGTTTGTTCTTTTTGGAAAACATCAGAGATATTTTAGTTCCATTAAATCTGATAGATTCACAGAATCATGGAATCGTTGAGTTTGGAAGGCACCTCTCGAGAACATCTAGTTCAATATTCTACTCAAAGCAGGATCAGCTACAAGTTTTCCAGAATGAGGAGCAGGCAGGTTTTGAATGCATCCAAACAAGAAGACTCCACAACTTCTCTGTGCAACCTGTTCTGATGTTTAATCACCTTCACAGTAGAGGTTGTTTTTATTATGTTTAAACAGAATTTCCTGGGTTTTTGGTGGTTGTTTTTGTTTTTGTTTTTGTTTTTTTTTTTTAAATTTGTGTCAATTGTCTCTTGTCTTCCATTTTATTTAACACCTCCCATCTCCCTCAACTATTTATACACATTGTTCCAGAATGAACAATTCCAGCTCTCTCAGCTTCTCCTCATAGGTAAGTGTCCTGCCCCTTAATCATCTTCATGATCCTATACTGGACTCACTCCAGTACGCCACTGTCTCTCTTGTACTAGGGAGTCTAGAACTGGGCACAGTATTACAGGTGTGGCGCCTGTTCTGAGGGTAAGAAGCACCTCCTGCAACCTTCTGGTTGATGCTATTCCTCCTGGACAGGAGGCAGTTTTCCTTTGCTGCAAGGGCATGTTGCTAGCTCATGCTGAACTTGTCCAAAAGGATACTCAGGGCCTTTTCTGCATAGCTACTTTCCAGCCCCAGTCTGTACTGGTACACGGAATTATTCCTCAGGACTTGGCTTTTCTTTGTTGAACCATTTCTCCAGCCTGTTGAATTCCCTCTAAATGGCAGCACAACTGTCTGGCATATCAACCCCTCCCACAGAGTTTTCAATCATCTGTGAAAGTGCAATCTGTTGCACAGTGCAGGTCATTAATGAAGACGTTAAAGAATACTGGACCCAGTATCCACCCCTAGAGTTTACCATAAGTGACTAGCTTTAATCTATAGTTGCAGATCTGCAGGTGGAGCAGGAGTTGCCCTCCGGGTGACAAAAGTCATGAGCTCCCAGTCTTTGTGACCTGGGAGTCTCTATTTCCTAGCTCAATAGGTGCAGACTCTGCCTGTCTGTCCCTCGGTGCAGCTGAGGTCACACTTTCATGTCCTCCAGGGTCTCAGTGACTCCAATGGACATTGAGGATTGGATCCAGCTCTGGGGCCTGCACACAGGAAAGGCATGGCCCTGTTGGAGCAGGTCCAGAGTGGGGCTGCAAAAATTATCAGAGGCATAGAGCACATCTCCAATAAAGAAAGACTGACAGTTATTCAGCCTGGAGAAGAGAAGGCTCCAAGGAGACCTTATTGCAGCCTTTTGGTACTTAAAGGCGGCTTATAGGAAAGATGGGGAGAGACTTTTTAGCAGGGCCTGTTGCAATAGGACAATGGAGATTGGTTTGAAATGGAAAGAGGGTAGATATATAGATATAGACTAGATATAAGGAAGAAATTTTTTACTATAGGGGTGGTGAGACACTGGAACATGCTGCCCAGAAAGGTGGTAGATGACCCATCCCTGGAAACACTCAAGGTCAGGTTGGACAGGGCTCTGAGTAACCTGAACTAGTTGAAGATGTCCCTGCTTATTACAGGGGAGTTAGATTACGTAACCTTTAAAGGTTCCTTCCAACCCAAACTATTCTATGTTACACATTTGTATTCGTGTCATAAAGTTAGTGCTTAGAAATGATTGAAAAAAACCCCACTAGATACTACTTTTACTACTGTGCTTTATTCATGAAATGGATTTAAATAAACATATCCTTTAAGCACAAATCAAACAAACAAGCACCCTGTAAAGAACCCCACTTACATGCCAGCAAGGGAAAATCTTAATGATTGGACTCACCAAAATTTCCTTTAATGTTCTCTGGTCCAATTACCAATTAAATTGCAGTACATTATAAATGACATGGAAGTGACAGCATAGAAAGCAAATAAAAAGTAAAAAATAAGGCTCTCTATCTAATAAACAACTGTGACAAAAGCGCTACAATACAAAACTTCATAGCAATTATTCCAGTGCACATAACAAAGTAACTTGTGGAACATAAAACTAACAAATATTATATGTTGATAGTGCAAGCACAGTATGCTTTTAAAATGCTATCAAACAGTGGTAAGCTATGCCAGAAAGCACAGCCTCATCCAACAGTTTTATGCAAAATACAGACACTTACCAAATCTTAAAGTCTACTACAAAGCACTATAACATGTTACTAGGCTTCAGATTGTGTTGTAAAATTCAACAAAAAAGCCCTAACAAACAAGCAAAAAAATGTCCTTGTTTGCCTGCTAGGTACTTCTGAGCTTTTAAAAGAATACCATTCCATGTGATTCTCTTTTTGGTTAGGCTTTTCAGCATTCATGTGGGTCCTTTTTGTCTGTTCTTTGTTGACAAGAACACCCTGCCAAATCAAGGTTTTTCCATTTGTCTCTTCAACTATACTAGCATATTTTTGGTGCCCCTTGACACAGAACCCTAGTTAGTGTGCATAGCAGTTGTATTTATTGGAGTTAAAAAGTGAAATAAAGCAGACTATTGTCTGGAAGAAAAACAATTTGGATCTGGGTCTAGGAAAAAAAAAAAGGTGGGTAAAAGGTGAGAGCTTCACCTCAAAATGAGTAATTGTCTTATGCTCTGCAGAATCCTGAAGGATTATTTTGATGATAGGTGTTTACTGTTCCTTTTGCTGCTGAGTTAAAATAGTGGAGTTCTTTCTCTAGACACTGAATTTCAAATCTTTTATTCATGCTTTTTAGAATTAAAAAAACCAAACAAAACACCTACACCACCCCACCACCCCCCCAAAAAAACCCACCCCAAAACCAGAAAACAAAACAGGAAAGGTGCTATAATAGAGATAGTTCTTTCCTTCACTTAATGTATTACTTTACATATGATACACATTGGTTATATAAATTGGTTATATAAATTTGAAAGTACAATATAGTAATATACTCACCTTTTAGTTGGATCTGCTCTATATGGCTTACAAAACTGTTACTTTATAGCATCCGAAGATCAAATGTGCTGCTGGAGTCAGATTAGTATATTTAAAGCTGTTTAGGGTTCTATGTAAACAGATCAATTATTGTTGAATTGTTTAGGAACAGTGGGAGATTTCATGCAAAGATTGACTAACAAATTTAATAATAAAAATGGCAGTAAGACACCAAATTTCTACATTGAGTTTCCAATTTCCAGCTAGTTTGACATTCCAGTTAGAGATCTGTAGTGAAAACTAACAAAATATTTCATATTCATACCTGGTCTTGATGTAAAAACGACAAAACTCAAGACATAGAGGTCAGCTTCTGGTTTTGTTGCATCCTTTGAATACTGTATGTCTGATGTATGGCTATCAATCCTATTTGCCCATCAATATTTTTGGGGTTTGCTAAGCGGTTATGGATGCAAGCACAAAAGAGCATTTGTGTCTCTTCTCTGCCATGCTGTCTCAAACCTCTACTTAAAATTACACGAGTATTTCTCTCTCTCAAGTTGCTGCCATCACTGCTATCAGTAATTACCAGTCTGTAGAAAACTGGGCATTTTAGTTGGAATCGAGGTTTCTATGTTGCTGTATACGTATGTGAAGCTTGGGAGTATAGTGATATTTTGGCAGAGGCAGAGTAGAGAAACGTGTACTCTAAGCTGTTCATGCTGTAGCTGTCCTGTGAATATATAGAGGTTGTCAACCACCAAGGTTGCTGTGTTTTTCAGCAGTCACTCAGTGCCAAGCAGCATGATAGAGGGTTGCTACATTCAGCATCTGAGTCTTAGGCGATGCACGCTGTACAACAGCAGTCCCTGAATAATATAACAAGACAGCAGATGACAGTGACTGCTTTGGTTTGGCTCATCTTAGCCTCTTAAAGGTTCAGTTTCCTACATCCTTCTTTCCCTGCCAAACATAACTGTGATAATAATATAAACATAATGTAGAATTTCCAACTTTTATAAGCAGCCCAGTAATTAAGCTACCTAATTATGTCTCTCTAGTTTTCAGAGTTTCTAGGTGCTGCTATGTGGGCCAATGGGTCTCTCTGAGACATCAGCATCATTGTTACCAGATGGCTATAAATCTTTCCTTTCTGTCTGAGACTCTGAGCCCAGTCTCTGAGGGCTCAGCTGCTCAGTCTGCTGCAGCTGTAGCTTGTCTGAGACATTTTGGGGAAACACAGCCAATTCAGTGCCATTTATCTCCCTCCTTTCTGGGATCTGGAGAAGGTGTTGCTTATTACTTCACAGTATATGACAAGTGGATTGAAAGCCTCATAAGACCAGGAGGATATCTCTTATGATAGCATCTTTGTTTGTGACCATTGTTTCTCATGGTATATACAGCTTTGTTTTTGCGAAGACTCAGCAAGTGCTGGCAGCCCAAATCATACCAAGGCTGGGCTGTTTGGTTTGGTTTTGGAGTTGTTTTTTGTTTTGTTTTGTTTTGTTTTCCTTTCCCTCTACATCTGCAAATTTCCAGTGACTCTGACATCAATGGTTTTGGTTTTCTGCTAAGCAAATGTGAGGATGTGACAGCCCATTGGTGTGATTCAGGAGGCCAGCTTGCATTCTACAGCCATTTTTCTGAGGTGCTTAATTACTTTGACACTGTCACTAAACTGTTAGACTTGGGATCACGTGAGACTAACAGCTAGATGTCTAGACCCATATTTCACTGCAGAATGCCTAGACTCAAGCCCAGTGAGCTGTGGCCAAGTGTCAGATGTTGATACGCATGGTCACCTGTTTAGTTCTAGTATCCTTACAGGATAATAATTGTTTGGGACAGGTAAATATTTTTTCCAGCCAGTATAAACAAATTTATGTCTACTTTATTTTGAGAGGGAAAAAGGCAGAAGCAGAATTTTCCATGCCAGTGGACTGGTCCCTTTTGACTGCCTGGAAATTGTAACAAACCTTGATAGTTTCTTCAGTGTCATTGCTCCTTTCGGGCATTTTCAAGTATCACTGACCTTTCCTTAATTGAGCAACACTTAAACCCGTGTTATTTCTAAGCAGTCTCCCAAATGTGTCAGAAGCATTTCTACTTGTTGAGAACTGCAAGCTGGCGCCTTAAGAATCCTGGGGAGTTTTGCGTACCATAAGTTGACAAGTATGTTAATGTATCATCAAAAAGGAGGCAAAAGAACTAGCACATTTTTGATCATGCAAATACTAAGCAGTCAAATGGTGTTGTGTCAGACTGTTCTAAAATGCCTTCTTCGGGCTGAGAATAACTTTGTGAGCAGATAATTTATATAAAGTTATAAGCCTCTGAAAACATGGGATTATAATGAAGTGCATCCTTAAATACAACTTAACTGTTGCTACAGTGGTGATGTTATGAATTCAAATCAAGAGCAGCAATTAACAGATAATCTCCTGAGCAACTAAGATCCAGAATCCACCCCGCAAAACATATTATATCTCAGCAGTATTGTTTCTAAATACCGTTAATCACAGTCTTAGACGAGGCATCGACAGCAATATTTGTTTGGCAGTGATAAAGCTATTTTAATTTTCAAGATAAATTATATACTGTTTCTGTTATTTTAAAACATTTTGAATAATTTCTGAGCTACCTAGAATAGAGCAGTTTATATATTTTATACACGAAGCACAGGATTCTTTTACTTTCTTGCAATAGTTAGTTCATATTCCTCCTGTAACTGTTGTAAATTGATTGGCAGTTGACTTGTGGTAACATCTGTCCTGGTAAAATGTTAGTCTAGACACTAACGTGTATAGTGTTTTGCATCAGAGGAGTCTGGTTTTTTTTGTGTGAGGTTGACCTATCAAGTAAAGATTAATTTTTTTTTGTGCTGGAACAGAGATTTGAAGCATGAGCAAAGCTTGCAAATTGTTGGCTAACCTGAGAGATGATCATTGGCTGTTTCTTATTAGTTTTGATTGCTTTGTTTTGTAACAACCCCCTTTGCTGCAATACTGCATACATGCCTAGTAGATGTATGCCTAGTTGAGTTTTGTTGTCCAATCTTTCACAATTTCAAAATATAAAACATTATAAAAGTATACAATTACTGGTAAAATGGCGATAAAGGCAAGACCAGAAGTGGTTATCTTACCAGGTTACACCACCGTCTGTTTCCTCCTGAAGCCACTTGAAAGCAGTATGTATTCTGAACTTACATTTTATGAAGATACAACTGGAGTTTTCTTCTTCCCACAGGTTTCACTTACTGTGGAGTACATAGACCTGTGTTCCCTTGGAGCAACAGAGGACTGAAGTGAGTGGCAGTTCTCTAAACCATGATTCAGCATGTTTTTATGTTTCCACAGTCGGGGCAAGGAAGACAATGTGGGGATGTATATAGACAATAAGTACTTTGAGCCAGCTCTACTTTTCTCTGTCTTTACATAGAAAATCCTTCCCATCTCAACTATACAAATGAATTATTGCCAGAGATGAATTACCGTGTGTAAGTTGAGCTGTTGTCACTGTGGTTGAGTTTGTCTCATGCAAATTTGGTTAGAGGTCTACATCTAAACTGGTAGGGTCCCTAGTAAAAAACAAACAGGTACTTTTAGGGCATATTTCTTCTGATATATTTTGGCTGTCTACTTTAGAATGAGATGAATCACTCCACACAGCTGCCATTTCTCCCTGTGCTTTATGAAAGGCATCTAGATGACTAAATCGGATGTAGGTAATTACTTTGTACTTTGATTGTGTAGCTGACAGGAAATGTAATATGAAATCCATTTGCTTAAGTCTTAACAAGAGAGGACATAAGCTAAAGCATTTTTCTTCATATTTGCAGTAGAGTAACAGCATCCATATTGTCAGTTATTGAAGTTCAGCTGACACAAAATAACTTGTGAAGCCATAATACAATTTTACCTACGTATTCTGTGATATTGAAAGCAGCTCAAACTATCCAAGCTCTTAGCACTGGAAAACCCCATATTAAATATGCTCAAATGTTTCAGATTTAATTCAGCTCCTCTGTTATTTTGAGTCAATTATGTGTATCACTGGAGATTGATCAATAATAATAATAATAATAATAAAAAATTAGGTCTCTGCTACTGTGTTTCCTGGCTGGCTGCCTGAAGAAAAACCTTTCTCCTTTGGCTCCCCCTTTGTGCATACTTAATCAAATTAGCTCAAAATAGAAAAAGCAATACACAGATCAAAGGAAAATGTTTAACTATAAATTACCTTCTTGTCTCTTGGGCTTACTCACCTCCCTTCAAATAGGAAAGGAAGTACTAGAGTGTTTTTGCCTTTTAGCTGTTTCCGGTCCATTAAAGGCATTTTACATAGTGTGAGACCAAGAGGACATAGGGCAGTCCAAATAATAGTCTCCAATGAACTAGTGTAATTGATGGCTCAAAGCCTACTCGAAGTAAGATACCAAGACTTAAATAGTTATTTTCACACCTAGTGTAAGCTAGGAGTGATGAAAGATTATGGCAATATAGGTGCGAGTCAGAATTGTTCTTATGTATTATTGGATCAAAACCAGTATCTCTACTTTTCCATTTGTGCTGGTGTAAAAGGCTTTTTCAGTCAATTGGCATAGGACTTACAAGAAAGTTTCTTAAAGTCTGGCAGTTCAAAGTTGAGAACTTCAAATTCTTCACAGTGAAATTTCACTTTATTTTATGAAATAAATTTTATTTATATTATGCCGGCAGTGTGCGCTGGCAGCCCAGAAAGCCAACCGTATCCTGGGCTGCATCAAAAGAAGTGTCACCAGGAGGTCACGGGAGGTTATTCTGCCCCTTCACTCTGCGCTTGTGAGACCCCACCTGGAGTACTGTGTCCAGCTCTGGAGTCCTCAACATAGAAAGGACATAGAACTGTTGGAATGGGTCCAGCGGAGGGCCACGAAGATGATTAGAGGGATTGAGCACCTCTCCTATGAGGACAGGCTGAGAGAGCTTGGGCTGTTCAGCCTGGAGAAGAGAAGGCTCTGGAGAGACCTCCTAGCAGCCTTCCAGTGTCTGAAGGGAGCCTACAGGAGAGCAGGAGAGGGACTCTTTGTCAGGAAGCATAAGGATAGGACAAGGGGTAATGGTTTTAAACTGGAAGAGGGGAGATTTAGATTGGATATTAGGAAGAAATTCTTTATTGTGAGTGTGGTGAGGCACTGGAACAGGTTGCCCAGGGAAGTTGTGGATGCCCCATCCCTGGAAATATTTAAGGCCAGGCTTGATAGGGCTTTGAGCAACCTGTTATAGTGGGAGTTGTCCCTGCCCATGGCAGGGGGGTTGGAACACAATGATCTTCAAGGTCCTTTCCAACTGTAACCATTCTATGATTCTATGATTCTATGAAATAAACTTATGACCAGACCATGTGAGGCAGATTATGAGATGTGTCAATGATTTCGCAGACAGAAATCCCTAATGCTTTCCTGAATATATTTCCTGTAGAGCATCTTAAAGTGCAGGAGAATAAAGACATATGTTCTGTCCTTGCTCAACATGACTTCTTGTGCAGATAAAAATAATTTGGTCACAAGTTGTGTTGGCCCTAGTCCTCATTTGAATTTACTAGTAATTTCTCTAAAAGGAGAAAGAACTTCTTTTGGACCAGCCTATATCTGTTCAAAAACAAATGTGTATTTGTAACTCATCATTTTATATGGTATGTCCCTAGACTTTTATATGGTATGTCCCTAGAGCCACTTTCCAGCCGTTCCAAACACACTTAGAAATGCAGTCCTAGGAAGGTAGGTTATTGTCATATTATAGTGGGATGGATCATGGATCAAATAATTTAGGTGATGGTTTGTCCTAGACCATCTACAGAAAATTTACCCCTTCTAACTCAAGAACCCATTGCTGTAAACTTAGTATTCCGTGAAGAAAGACATGATGTTAATGAGACAAATTATCTTCTTGAAGTGCTTTTTCTCCGTGCAGAAGGCAATATTTCTTAGGTACCTCAATGTAGTGCCTAAGGTTACTCTGGTAATTTCACTTGCTCTGAATTCTAACCATAGGTTCTCACTTAGGTGCTCAAATGATTTAAGAATGTCCCAAAGACACAAGGATGCCTAAATTCTCTCTGCCTGGTCCCATGGTAGAATTCATAGGTCTGCAGTCATATACACTGTCTAGGAATCAGATTGTGCAAAGATATAGGGAGACCTTTGCACTCAAAGGAGAGGAGGAAAGGTTTGAACTAACTACTCCTCAATAAAGGAATGCTAAAACATATGTCTTCAGTCTTGCCACTCTTAAGATTCAGAGATGTCCCTCCTCTAGGGAGGTATATATATAAGTCTTTATTCTTTCTTTTCAGCAGTGATTTTCAGCTCTAGCTACTTAGGGCCTTTTGTAAATGCTATCTACTGACTTTCAAAACATATTAATTTGCTGTTCTTATTTTTGTTCATTAGGATTTATTTAGAGAAATCAAATATTTTTCACTGCCATATTAATCCAGTGACAAGACTTGACAACCAGACTTGTTCTGTTGTTCTTGTTGCACTGGTTGTGGAGATGTATAGAAGTATTTTCTTATCACATGCAGGTGCAGTTTCATGCCAGAAATAATTTTCCTGATATGTTAGCAAATGATATTCTGGCTCTAGATTCAGGTACCACTGAGCTGTCAGCAATCAGCCAATTGATGAAGGGTTGGCTAGCCAACTTGTTATACTTTTTTTTTTTTTTTTTTTTTTTTTTTTGGCAAAGATCTGATTCGAAAGAGATTATATTAATTTAATTAAAGGTAATTGACATATTGATATATCTCTCTATGTATCTCTTTGAGGAAATAATGGATTAGAGCAGAGAATAATGCTGTATTGCAGTACCTGTTTTGGTTATAAAGAGTTTCATAACAAACCAGCAAAATGTAAAATGCAGCTAGGTTGGTCTTTGAAAGGTCCTTTGAATTAATAGGAATGACATTCAGAGTTGTGCTTAAGGACAGGATGTATACAGATCAATCTTTGAACATGGTGCCATATTTTAAGACAGTATCTCTAAGACTGCTTATGTTTTGTTTTGTTCTGAAAGCCACTGCACAGAATGCTGAAATCTCTCTTGCAACAAATTTGCTCTGTCATGAGCATTGCAGCAAGGCAAATTCTTTAAAACATGTTTAGTGGCCTGGATGCAAGAGTCAACAGCCAAAAATGTACATTAGAAAGGAGAAGGGTGTTGCAAAATTAGAGCCAAAAAACCCAAACAGTTTAATTAATATGGTTTTAGCATTATTCTTTTTTATATAAATCAAGTCTTTAAGACACACATAATGAAAATAATAATGATTTCATTAAGGAAGGAACTAATAATAGTATAAGTCAGTTAAATGGACTTATGTGATGTCCCTTTGCCGGTTTGCATACAGTAAATTATTTATTGACAGGAATACAGAAACAACAGAGGAACTTCAGTTATCCTTTAAACTGGGCATCAGATGACAAAGAATTGTGCTTAAATTTTACTCCAGACGATTTACATTCTGCTCTTGTCCTTTGCAGATGTGTTCTAATTTTTTCAATGTTTTCAGACGGAATAGAGTAATTTTAAAATTTGTTTACTGTTGCCTTGCAAAAATGCAGATAACTGGCACTGAAAGGTGCAAGGTAGTGGAAAAAAAAGTACGTCAAATCTTTGCACAGTAACAAGACACAATCATTGATCATCCTGAAGCTTTGTAGACTTCAAAGTGCAGCAACAAATGCTCAATGTGCTGTGATAAAAACATGTATAAAAAATACAGATATATGGTCATATAGTCTTTCCAGAATTCCTTTCATATTTATTTTACTAAAGTATAATTTAGTAACATATAACTAGAGTGTTATTACTTTGTATTTACTATTTAAATATCAATACATGTATAGATGCATTTCATTTTCTTAAACCTAATTTTACGGCCTATTATAATACTAGGTACTAATCCATTGCTATAAATAGACAAGACTAAACGCTGTGATTAAGAAATGACACAAGATTTTTCTTTTTTTCTGAGGGCAGTTTATCTTAGCACACTTGTTTTTCTCATACAAGTAAATATTTGTGTGATATTTCAGTGGGTTACACTCATTTCCTGAAAGCTTACAATTTTTTTACACTTTTTACTTAAAAATCACATGATATTGCAGCAAATGTAGAAAATTTATCTTATACTCTTTGTAAACTTCCTATATATTTATATCTTGCTTTTTATTTTCTCATGCTATTATCCAGCACTACTTATGGTCCTTGTTTCAAATATGTATGAAGATGATGCATGACATCTGCATGACATCCTAGTCTCCAAAGTGGAAAGATATAGATTGGACAAATGGACCACTCAGTGGATAAGGAACTGGCCGGATGGTCACACTCAAAAGGTTGTGGTCAACAGCTCAATGTCCAAGTGGCAGCTGATGACACATGATGTCCCTCAAGGGTCAGTACTGGGACGAATGCTATTCAACATCTTTGTCAGAGACATGGACAGTAGGATAGAATGCACTCTTAGCAAGTTCACTGATGACACAAAGCTCAATGGTGCAGTTGAAAACCTGGAGGGAAGGGATGCCATCCAGAGGGACCTGGATAGGCTCAAGAGGTAGGCTAATACAAATGGCATGAAGTTCAACCAAGCCAAGTGCAAGGTCCTGCACCTGGGACATGGCAATCCCAGGCACAAATACAGGTTGGGCAGAGAATGGCTGGAGAGCAGCCCTGAGGAGAAGGACTTGGGAGTGCTCCTGAATGAGAAGCTCAACATGAGCCAGCAGTGTGCACTGGCAGCCCAGAAAGCCAACCGTATCCTGGGCTGCATCAAAAGAATTGTGACCAGCAGGTCACAAGAGGTGATTCTGCCCCTTTACTCTGCACTTGTGAGACCCTACCTGGAGTACTGTGTCCAGCTCGGGAGTCCTCAACATAGAAAGGACATGGAACTGTTGGAATGGGTCCAGCAGAGGACCATGAAGATGATTAGAGGGATGGATCACCTCTCCTATGAGGACTGGCTGAGAGAGCTTGGGCTGTTCAGCCTGGAGAAGAGAAGATGCTGGGGAGACCTTCTAACAGCCTTTCAGTATCTGAAGGGAGCCTACAGGAGAGCAGGAGAAGGACTCTTTGTCAGGAAGTGTAGTGATAGGACAAGGGATGACAGTTTTAAACTGGAAGAGGGGAGATTTAGATTGGATATGAGGAAGAAATTCTTTCCTGTGAGGATTTTGAGGTACTGGAACAGGTTGCCCAGGGAAGTTGTGGATGCCCCATCCCTGGGGGTGTTTAAGGCCAGGTCTTGATGGGCCTTTGAGCAACCTGCTGTAGTGGGAGTTGTCCCTGCCCATGACAGGGGGGGTTGAAACTTGATGATTTTTAACGTCCCTTCCAATTCTAAACATTCTATGATTCTATGATAAATGAACTCTCTGTTTTTATTTTACATATTTATTTTCATGCATGAACAGAAAAATATTTAATATCAATTGCACTTTTGCAGGTCATGATGCATCTTTCTCTTATGATGACCAAGCTGCGCAAGGATGGATGTTGTGCAAATTAGTACTTTCACAATAGTAAGGGTGTCTACTATTAGTGTCCCCATTCTGCATAAACAATACTTTCCCAGAGCTTTAAATATGAAATCTGTAGATTTTTCTTCTGTTTGTAAAGCATATTCACCACAAAGTTTCATTTGTTCCACTTTGGGATACAATGTTTATGACAGAAGTTGTTCTCTAAAGGCTGGGTTTGTTGATGACCATGAAGCTAACAGTCACACAGGATGACAGCTTCTCACTAACTTGTGAATGAATGCCATAAAAATATTAAATATTTAAAAGATTTGGATACAAGTATGGACCAGATCACTGCTACACCAAAGAATGAAAGAGATTTGGGAGACTCTCCAGTGCTGAAATAAAAATGGAGTTACAGTATAACTGCCACTTGAGGGGCAGAAATAGTGAAGTGTTAAAAAGGCATACAGGTTAGCCCGATGCTCCTTCTTACCTTTCTCCTACTGGACAACACTAGGCATCACATCTTACTTGCCTGTTGACCTCTATCTGAAGCAATTTTGGAAACACAGTGGCAGTGTTTATTGTCAAACAAAGTGAATGACCTATAAATGCTTGATCAAAACCCACCAATTTAACCCATATCTTAATTTTCATAAATGAATCTATTGTAATACTCCTCTCATGAAGAGCTGTGCTGAGCATCAAAGCTTCTCTAATCTGCCTTCCTTCTTTGACATATATATAGAGATAGATAGATAGATACTCTGTATGTTTTTCAAAAAGTGTTACTTCTAACATGATACAAGAACTTTTATCTGATTGCCATGAGACAGTGAATAATTTGGATAATTGAAGCTGAACTGTGCATTGAATTCCTTGCCCTTGCATTCCTAAAATGAGGGCAGCTTCAAATCATGGGTGATTTCTATTCAATTTAATTACTGTCCCCTATGACTTTGATAGTATAGGTATGGGCTACTAAATGAGGGCAGTTGCTTTTATTCTCTCTGCTCTTTGCTGTGGTTCTTTTTATGGATCTTCTTGTGACCCAACATAAAACATAATTTTTATTATATGATGAATACGGATGTAGGTTATACTTCCTTCATTGAAGTGGTTAGTATTGTCTCCATCTGATCTGCACCTCACTTCATACACTAAAAATATTCAGCAGGGAGCAAATTATTCTTCATTAAAGGTGCAACTTTATCATGTAGTATCTTTCTATTACTTCTCACTGAATTCAGTCCTCTATGAACAATGTGCTTTCGATTTCAGACTTTAGATAGTTAGAAGAGGCCCAGCTAAGAATTTTCTGCTTTACAATTTTACATTTGTTCATTTTACCTCAAACCAGGACAGGATCTTAGAGTTCCAATCTCTCTGCCTTGGGACACCTCCCACTAGACCACGTTGCTCAATGTCTGGATGGAACTTCCTAAGTTCAAGTTTCTGCCCACTACCTCTTGTCCCTTATCCCTGCAAAAATTAATTCATATATAACTACAGATATATAATCAAAACTCACAAGCCTCAAGTCTTGATCCTCTGATGGTTGTGACAAATGTCACGCTCTTTCAGGCAGATTTTCTTAACAGAGAAAACAAGGCCTAAAAAGGATAACTATTGAAGTACTTGGGGAATGTTTGGGTGTCAAAATGAGACTAAACTCTGCTAGAGTTTCAGGGGATTTTGACCTGATGCTATGATTTGCTAGTCTGGGTGTAGTCTGTGATACCATTTTTAGTGGAATAAAAAAAAAATCTGGCAAAACCTGAACATCTACTAACATGGCAACTGCCATATACAGGGAAAGATCACTGAAAAAAAAAAATATAACTTTTTTCTTTGGTTGCTCCTATCTTTTAAAGAGAAAAAAGGGCGAAAAATCACTCACCGTTCCTGAAATCTTCAAGTTTCTAATGGCTTGTATGAGACAGAAGGAAGGAGTAATTCTAGTCTTGATGCGCTGTATTCTTGTCATACTACTTTCTCCATATATTGGTCCAATCCTATTTTCCTGGGATGAAATACCTACTGGACAGCATCTTGGAGTCATAAACATGAAATATTCTTTTCTGGGGAAAAAATCATACTTGCTTTGTATTATGGAGAATGCTTCATACGATTGCCCATTTTCTTCAAATGACGTTCCAAAAAAGAGCAAACTCTGGTGGCTTGTTGTGCAAGTGGTACATGCAGAGTGCAGAAGTGGTACAGTAGTGGTCACAGAGTGACTTGCCGTCCATAAATGCTGATTATAAGGTAGGAAAAGGCCAGTACTTCAGGAGGGCAAAGCACTTAGAGTGTGTATTAAGAATAACTTTGTTAAATCTTGCTGGTGGTGAGCTGCTTATGCATATACACTTACCACTTACTTAACATATAAGAGCTATGCCATGATCTTAGGAGTTTCCTATTTCAATGCCTATTGAATATAAAAAAGGAAATTTGTTTAATACTGTAATTCTTTCATTGTATTTAAATATTTTCAGGGCAGAAAATCACCAGGAGAGCATGTGTACTTGGATTTCATCCATCAAAATTGGATTACTGTAATGGGCTCTACATGGGGTGGCTTCTTAAAACCACTCAAACTTGATCTGGTGCAGTACACAGCTGTTCTCTCAGTAAGTGGTGTTTCTTACATAAAAAATAAGGTTCTACTGTACTTTTATATGTAAGTTTAAACCTATCTTCTGCTTACAAAGTGCCATAGCCTTGAACAGCCTTTATAAATGTCAAAGAAAGTGTTTCTTTAGCCTTCAGTGATGCAGAATCAAATGTTGCATGCATTGAAATAGTACATGTCCAAGGCACTCTATGTGTTAGCGTATGAGCTCATATTAGATGTAATGCTCAGGATCAGATCCTTGGGATTAAATGCAGAAGAACTAGAGGAAGAGTATTTGAATACTTAGATTTGGAAGTTGCTGCTTCTCTGACTAATTCGTCAGCCATTTTTACTAAGTTAGAACTACGTGGATCTTTGTAGATGGTGGAGGACTCAGGTTTGGGAAAACGAGGTGCTTTTTTAACATTGGGCACCTTTTGAACATAGCTATGAAGACTCCTGAATCTTTGGAATAAAAGCTAGTCAGAAAGGATGACTATAAAAGGAGGTTTAAAAATATTAGATTGTCATCTGTGCTGTTTATTAATGGAGTGAATGATCTGTACTAAGCAGGCTAGGTATAATGAATCATTTATCAACAAAGCATGACCTTTTCCTACTTGTAAATTACCCAGAAATAGACTCTGATTTTTGGAAATATGGTTGTTGAGAATTGTTAGATCAACTTATGTCAACAGACTTCTGTATATTTGCTTTGGGTAAGATTTCACTACCAGTAGTTTATGATTACATAAATTGCATGTAGTTGTTTCTATTCCTTATTTGGGTGACTGAAAATCTTATAAGGAGTGACTTGCATATGTAGTGTGAATGTTTGTACAAATATCTTTCTGCAGAATATCTAGGAGTCTTGAACTCTCCATGACCGTACTTACAGAGAGCATTCCTTGTATTCCTTAAACTGACAGCTTAAAAAAAAAAAAAAAAAAAAA
>VZRU01010391.1:708797-728084 GCA_013398155.1 Pedionomus torquatus
AAAAAGAGTTAAGAGGGGTGTGGTTGATTTTCTTCAAATTAATTACCCTGTATTTCTTTTGGTGATATTTCATCCAGTTTTGCTGGTAGTACAATAGTTGGCTCAAACTCAGTTTCCTATGATTCGCGATCAGGCTAATGCCCCAGGAGAACATGAGATAACATTTGTATGAAAGATGCTGAGTAAAACCATTTTTTTTACTACTTTTGGTCACTTTTTCCAGAACAGTGATGCTAGCCCTCGTGTCCTGGTGGAAGTCCAGTCTGGATAATTACATTCTGCCTCCCTAGATTTCCCATTTGGATTCTTTTTCAGATTCTGCTAAAAAGCGTACTCTGTTAATATTGTTCATTAAATTATTTCCTGTTATTTGGAAGGGGGCAGGGAGGACTGGCTGTTTTTCTTTCAATGGAGACTTCCTTATCTATTCACAAAAACTCATTATATATCTTTGCAGATGAGCAAACAATGAGTCTTACATGATCTTCTTGTGTCTAATTTTCACATAAATAAATGAAAGTAGAGCTGCAGGATCTGAGAATGCAGTACTACTCTATAACCCTTAGACCTTTCCCAACAGCACACCTAATTAAGGGCTGAAAAAAAAGATATAATTTTTGAATTGCCAGAATTGCCTGTTAGACCTGGTACATGAAATCACAGAATCACAGAAAGATATGGGGTTGGAAGGGACCTCTGGATATCATCTAGTCCAACCCCCTTATCATAGCAGATCCTCCTAGATCAGGTTGCACATGAACTTGTCTGGGTGGGTTTTGAACGTTTCCAGAGAGAGACTCCATCACCTCTCCAGTCAACTTGTTCTAGTGCTCTGCCACCCTCAAAGTGAAGAAGTTCCTCCTTATGTTTAGATGGGACTTCTTACGTACAAGTTTGTGCCATTTCCTCTTGTCCTCTCTCTCAGCACTGCCGAAAAAAGACTGGACTCTTTATACCTACCCTTTAAATATTTATAGATATTGATCAAATTCCCCCTCTTCTCTTCTCCAGTCTTCTCTTCTCCAGACTAAAAAGACCCAAGTCTTACTCCAGACCCCTAATCATCTTTGTGGTCCTCTGCTGTACCCTCTCCATGAGTTCCCTGTCCTTCTTGAACTGGGGAGCTCAGAACTGGACACAGTATACCAGATGGGGCCTAACCAGAGCAGAGAAGAGGGGGAGGATGACCTCCCTTGACCTGCTGGTGACACTCTTCCTGTTGCACCCCAGGATGCCATTGGCCTTGACCTCAAGGACACATTGATGGCTCAGTCATCCTGCGATCCACCAGGACTCCCAATTCTTTTTCCTCAGAGCTGCTCTCCAACAGGTCTGCCCCCAACCTATACTGGTGCATGGGGTTATTCCTCCACAGGTGCAGCACCCTACACTGGAAAAATGTGTATTTTTCCATAATGTCTGTCCTGAGGCTCTGTGTGGTTCTGGCTGTACAACCTCTAGAAATAGAGTAATGACACACAATAGCTTTTATGCTATTTTGAGGTTTCTCAAGCCAGGCAAATAAGTGTCTTGAGAACTGGTCTTGGTATAGAGAGTTACAAAACATCCACAGTTCAGACGTAGTATAGAATAGAATAGACTCTTCCAGTTGGAATGGACCTGCAACCATCGTCTAATCCAGCTGCCTGACCAATACAGAGCTGACCAAAAATTAAAGCACATTGTTAAAGGCATTGTCTAGATGTTTTTTAAACACTGACAGGCTTAGGGCATTTCAGTGTTTGACTACTCTCTCAGTAAAGAAGTGTTACCTAATGTCTAATCTAAACCTTCCCTGATGCAGCTTTGAACCATTCCTCTCTGTACTGACACTTGATCCCAGGGAGAATGGGATCCCTCTCTAACTCACATCCTCAGGAAGCTGTAGAGAGCAATGAGGTCACCCCTCAGTCTCCTTTTCTCTAAACTACACAAGCCCAAAGTCCTTAGCCAAGCCTTATAGGACATTCCTTCCAGTCTTCTCACCAGCTTTATTGCCCTCCTCTGGATGCATACAAGGACCTTCACATACTTCTTAAATTGTGGGGCTCAGAACTGCACACAGAACTCAAGGTGAGGCCATAATAATGATGAATACAGTGGACTAATATCCTGTTTTGATCATCTGTGTTAGCTGTATCCATAGATATAGTTTGCTCTCTCAGCTACTAGGGCACGCTGCTGACTGATATTGAGCCTGCTGACAATTGGCACCCCCAGATCCCTTTCTGCAGGGCTGTTCTTCAGCCACTCCTCTCCCAGTTTATACTTGTGCCGGGTGTTACTCCATCCTAGTTACAGAATCCAGCATTTCAACTTGTTAAAATTCATCCCATTAATCATACTCATATGTTCTAAGCTATCTAGATCCCTCCTCAAGGGCCTTCTGTCCCTCAAGAGGGTCAACAGCACCTCCCAGCCTGGTGTCATCAACAACTTGCTATTAGTACTCCTGCATCAAGATCATTGGTAAATATATTTTATGTTTAGAAACAGAACTGGCCCTAAAATTGGACTCTGAGGAACACCAGTGGTGACCAGTTGCCAATGAGATGTAGTCCCATTCATTACAACCCTTTGAGTTCTGCCCTTTAGCTGACTTTTCATTAGACAATTGAGAAGGGTCCCACTATAACATCTGCTGGCTTCTTCAGTACTCTGGAATGATGGACACGTGGCCCTCCTCATCACATTCTGTTTAAAAAACTTTATGATTAAGCTCACAATTTAAGGTATCCTTTTCCTAACCTTAATAAGGAACGTCTTTTTAATTTCTCCCTTTAAATTTTTTATGCTACAAATGATGATAGTTTTCTTGTCTTGTAAGAGTAAACATGAGGGACAATTAATCTTCCTCTTTTCCTGTTTAGTGTCATGAAAAGGGTTATTAAACACTTTATGATGAAGTATATAAGGCACCTTTCTCTCTACTGGAGGAGTCTATATTGTTTCATTGAACTAGTTGACATCTGGGTTTATATTTATGGAAGAAGGAAAAAAGAAAAAGAGAGTGAGTCAAAGCTGGAGAGACCAAGGTGAAGCTGAGTATAGACACTGTATAAGACAGGAAGGTTACACTGGTCTCATGGGAAAGAAAAGAATTAGATTATTGATCAAAAGTCAACTGAAAAGGGGGAGAAACTTGTTCTGTTCTTTTGAGGTAATAGTATTAAACTCTGCAAAATAATATCCATTATTATTGTCTTTAATAAAACCCACAACCCTTTCCACACTCCAAAAAAACCCAATCACCCTAATTGGGTCTTCTGGGCTAAAAGGTGTTGCCTTAACCTTCTGGGAGTATATAAGATTTCAGGTTTTTCTAGTTAAAGTTGATAACTTATTCCTTTTTTTTCTTCACTGCATTGCTCTTGCCCACCTGTGTCTGTTTTGTTAGTTCTTCCTATTGCCCACTATGAGCCTGCAGTGTTCACATTCAACCCATCTCATATAATTATCTCATGAAATCCAGAACCACAAACTTATCTTTTTCACATTGTAGAGACTTCATCTGACTCAAAGGGCAGTGGGTCAATATTCAAAGTTCAGCAATGACAAGTTATGAGTGGCATACCTGAGGAGCCAATACTGCTGCTGAAAGAACATACTGTCTTTCTGAATGAAATAGGCAGCAGGAAGGAGCACACTCTCAGAAACCATGTTGGCAAACGTCTGATGTTCTGGAAGGCAAGGCTGAAATTCAAAGAGATCTTGACAGGTTGGAGATATGGATAAATAAAAAACTTGTAAATTCTATAAGGGGAAACGCAGGGTCCTTTACCTGGGATGGAAATACCTTATACACCAGTATGGCCTGGAGGCCATCTATAGCCTTAGGGAAATGGCAGAGTTGTGGGGTTTGCAGTAAAGGGCAAGGACTCCTGGAGGACAATAACTTGGATATGAATCAGCAGTGTACCCTGGGGCTGACTAGGGGATGGATAGGGTCCTTTCTACATTAGGAAGAACGTAGCGAGCAGGTTGAAAGTTGCCATTTCCCTCTGTCTGGCACTTGTGAGACCACTAGTGGGTTACTGTGTCCAGGGCTGGGCTGCTCAGTACAAAGTAGACTGAGTCCAGAGGAGAGTCACCATGGTGGTTGGGGGTTTGAGTACATGACACAGGAGTCTGAGAGAGCTTGGTTTGTTCAGCCTTAAGAAGAAAGGGCTAAGGGGGGTCTAGTTGCCATGCACAACTACCTAACAGGTTGTCATAGGGACTTTTGGCAGATGCACACAGAGAAAAGGTGGTGGACAGAGGTTAAGCAAGGCAAAATCTAACTGGATTTAAACAAAAAAAGCCCTCACTGAGGGTGGCTAATCAGTGGAAGAGCTTACACAGAGATGTTGTGGAATCCACTTCCAGGAGATATGTAAAACTCAGCTGGCAGTGAGCAAATAACCTGCTCTAGCTTTAAATTTTCCCCTTCTATCAGAATGGTTTAGACTAGACGACCCTCAAAGGTCTCTTACAGCCTATATTATCCTACGTGTCTACAAACATAGATACTCGGATCAAGATGTAATAATTTCTGCTCCTAGGGTCTTGTCGTGGTTTCAGCCAAATTTACCAAAACCTGAGTGACAGATGTCCCCTCCTCCCCACTTTTGGTCAGAGAGGAGAGGAAGGAGTTAAAGAGATTCAAGAGTTTAGAACAAACTAAACTACTTTAATGAAAATATAAGTAATATAATAAAAAGGAAATTTAGGAAAAAAGGGAAAAAGGGAGTATACAATATATACAAAACCATATCAAGCTCCCAGGATGACGACCACGTCACCAGCAGGCTTCAGGAAAAGTCCCAAACTGGACTCGGTGATCGACAGGAGCCGGATTCCAGATCTGAAGTCAGGAACGCTCGGATCAGGATCAAAGGCAGACGAACAGGCAGAGTCCTCCTTGGATGTCAGCCATCGAAGAAGAAGGCGAAGGGGCCGAAAAAAGGGTGAAAAGGGGAAAAAGGAAAAAAAGGGCTGATTGTTGATCCTTCAGCTTTTATACAGTGCTGATGGGATGGAATACCCCTGTTGGTCAGTTCTGGGTCACCTGTCCTGTCTGCTCCTCCTTGAAGGTGGGACCCTCCAACGGGCAAATGCTGAAAATTATCTGACCTTGGTTCTTCCAGCAATAAGTCTAAACAAGGGCCTCTCTGCATACCATCCCTTGGTATAATCAGGTCTTATCACTGTGAGACGGAACAGCTTTGAACTATGTGCTGTTAATTTCAGAGTTTAGCTAGTTAGAAGAGGCCCAGCTAAGAAAGTAAAACTGTAAAACAGAAAATTGGTTCGTTTTACCTCAAACCAGGACAGGTCTGAATGGATTTCCTTAACTTTAGTTCTTGAAAGTGTGAATTTTAGCCAGATTCCCTGTAATTTCAGACTGTACATCAGAATGTACTGCTCTTACTATAGTGTTTTAAATGTGATTTGTTACTGCAAAATTTTTAACACAAGTAATTTTCTCTTAGATTGTCTTTTATATGAATAAAGGGAAAAAAAGAGAAAAAAGGGAAAAAAGCAAGCATATGGGCTCAAAGTGAGCTTTGATAATAATAGAATTACAGCCCTAGATAACCACAGTGACAATTAACACTGGAGTCTGCTTTGCTGGATTCAGTTATAACTGTAAGAAAAAGTAGCTATAAATTATCACATCACCTTTCATCCATTCCAGGGCATTTATTTGTCTTTTTAGTGGAAAGATGAGGTTTGACTTAGTGATTATATTAGGTAAAAATACAATTTGCTCATAACTTTTATATTTTCAGTGAATCATGTTTCAGACAGAGCTTGTTTGGGGTATTTCAGAGGAAAAGAACACACTTGAAAAAAGACACAATGTACCGGCACACAAAGGTTTCTTCACTTCATGCTAGTAGATTTCTTTGTTTTGGCATACTTAACTCTGTTTTCTGTACTTATGACAACTTGATAATATTGTGTTTATTTATGTCAAAATATTTTTTCTTAAGAATAGATATAAATTAGGAAAATAATATAGCTATTGCATCATTCCATGTAGTCTACGTTTTCAGAATATTCGATTAAGATGTCTCTTATCTTGGCACTTCACAGCTCATATTTACACTTTTATGGGTTTTGCACAGTAAACCAAAGAAATGTAAGGAATGGGTAGGCAACTTCTACTTTGCAGATGTTACAAAGAGCTTTGAATACACTGATGGATCGGGTGCCACATTTGGCTCATCAACATGTGAGAAATTATTTCTATGGGTGCCATATGCCCGACAAAATCCCTCCAAATCCAAATGAGGACAGTTTTGCCTTGATTGCCATTATCACTTACTGCCTACCTACCTACTTTTTTTTTTTTCTTACTTTTTTTTCTCTTTTTTCTTATTTTTTTCTTTCTGTTAACTTATTTTTTCTATAGCCTGGGACTATTCCACAGTCAGGACTAGCAGCAACAGGATTATGCAGTGACACTAGCAGTCCCAAATGTTTATATATATGAAATTCAAAGAAAATAGAAAAGAGCAAGGAAGGCTTTTGCAGCACTACCATAGCTGTGTTTCTTTAATAGCAGCAGTGCTCCTACCTTTCTTTCCCTACATTCTGCCTCCTTGTCTCCAATACCACTGTTGCTATCAGCCTTTGGCATCCTAACTCTGATAATCATTTATGGCCCAAGAGCATTTCTGATTTCCTCTTCTTTCACTCCTCCTGATCTTCTGTATTTACCACAGATAACATATACTATATAACACAGTCTTGTTTCCACATATCTGGGCTGAAGACTGACATTCTCATGCACAGATCTATCAGCAAAGATAGTTGCTTTGGTAGTTCATTTGTCTAAAATAAATAGTTTGGCATAAGCAGTGTATTATTTTGCATGTTAGTAGTCAATCTAAGTGATATTCTTAGCCTTTCTCAATACACCAGTCACCTTTGTTGCACCTCATGCACCCCCAGATTTTTACATAATCTTCTTTTTCTTTGGTTATTTTTTTTTTCTTCTGTGCAAGCTACTTCAGTATATAGTCTCTCAATCTAATAGTACTCTGTAATGCTTTCCTCCACCCCAGCTCTTACTAAGGCATAGCTTCCATAATTGTTCTCTCTCATTCTTCTGTAAAATTGCTTATAAATACCTCGCATACAACCAACGAATTATGGAAGTTAAGCAGAAAGACAGAGTACACAGGTGCAAAGTTCTTTCTTGCAGCAATTATACAGACTGATATTCAACAAAACTAACTGCAGAATATCTTTTTGTGTCTTGGAAAATCCCATCCTTCTTATGTAGACTCTTCAGTGTGACTCTTTCTCCACAAGAGGGATCCCAAATCTGCTTGATTGACCCTAAGTATCATTTCAGTGACTCAGAGCAGGGTGGAGAGCCTGAAGGATCAAGTGGCAGATAAAGAGGCACAGTATAGACTAAGTGGAAGAGGTGTGAAGATTTAATGGAAAGGACTCAAGTTGGAGTTTATGGGTATAAGCACATATTTCTGGAAAAGGCGACAGAGGACATTTTCCATTTTGAAATGTAGATTCAGATCTCTAATCATTGTGGAGATACTACAAGGTCTCCTGAACATGTGTCAGCTGTTCTCAGACTGATTTCTGAAGCTGCCAGAGTTTATTTAATACCCTTATATTTGGATTTGTTATAAAACCAGATAGACTGTTTCATTACCTCTGTTTGCAGTGTTAAATTTAGGGGAGTACCTCTAATTTTGTTCTGGTCCTGTGCAAAATATTTTGAGAAAAATCATTCTTCCTTGCAACAGTAAATGTACTTTCATTGCTTCTATGAGGCTGTTTTCTTTGTACAGCAGAATTAGTCTAATCTTCTCATACCTATGTGCAAAGGCAGAACATTAATATATTTAGACCATTTGATTGGTTACTTATTATTTACACTGGCATAAAAAATTAATACTGTCACTGGAGCATGAAAATTCCAAATTAACAGAAACTAATGCTGCCACTGAGCCAGCTTTAGCACTGCTGAGAGAAACTGAGGCATTTCTCTAAAACACAGCATAGCATGATACAGCTACTCCTGATTTAAATCTGATTTTTCATACATGGTAACCCAGTATATTAATCCGTCTTTTCTGCTTCCTGCCACAGTGCAAATGGCTGTAGCACTATTTTGCTTTAAAGGAGCTTTAGAACAGAATTACTAGAAAAGTGGTGTGTTAAAACTAATCTGTATTAATGTCACCACCCTACAAAATATACAGACAGTACCTAGAGAAATGCTACCTTTGTGCAAGTTGGGTTTTTTTCTGTGAGCTCAGCAGATGATAATATCAAAAAAAGAGGAAAAGATAAACTACCTTGGTCTTGATTTATAGGCAATCTTCTCTTTTAAATCCATCCACTTGGGGGTTTTTTTTGCTGCCCTTTTTTCTTCTCTTCTGATTACCCTACTGAAAAAAAAAAAAAAAAAAAAAAAANTGCAAGTGAACCGAATTTCCCCAAGCCCAGTTTACAGTGATGAGGTTATCTGTGAAAAAGGTCCTAGTTCTTGGTGAGCAAAGACACTAATGAAAATTAGCATTCTAAAAGGATCTTCTGCAGCTGTCTTCATAAAAAGAAACTGATTAGTGGTTTGGACGGTGCTAACTCTGTAAATTATCAAACAAAATACGGCAGAAGCATCCATTTACGTATATGAAAATTACAATTTGAACATCACACTTAGAGCACATTAATCAACTTCATTCTTTGTTTTTATGCCTAATGAGGCTTTTCAGAAAGGTAAACAGCTTTCTAAATAAAGTTGCCTTGGCAAAAGTGGATTAAATGCATCCCTATTTGGTATTTATTTATTTATTTATTTCTCTCCCTTTTTTACTATTTCTCTATTTATTTATTTAAATGCATGTAATTTGGTAAGACGTGGATGAACATTTGAAATGACCAGGCTTCTACATTATATACACCGGCACCAACAGAGGCAGAAATAAATGCAGTCTATTCTTGTTCTCTCCCTTTTCTTTTTATTGATTTAATCTCTTTCACAGCAATACTACCTTGTAATTGTGCAAGCGTGAGATTTTTGCAGGCTTTCTAATAGCCATATCTCACCAGCTTTTGTCTGTGCTTTCTTCCTGTTAAAGCTTTGATTGTCAAAAAGACATCCTCCGTCTGCTTTCCTCTGTGGGTTTGTGGGGGGTAGTCACTGTTTTCCCCAAAGATTCTACATTTAAGTATTTCCAATGCTCTGTACTCAGACTCTGAAAAACAGTTGCTTTAGCTGTTAGGAAAAAAAATAAAACACCGAAACAAAACCAAACAGCACAGACTTGTGAACTGTGGCTATTATTCTAGGCATCTGTACTGATTGTTCTGATTGTTAGATATTTAAATAACATCCTGTTGCAGAAGGTTTTCCAAAATTAACATACTGATTCAACTCCTCCAACAACTCCAGTTTTTAAAAATAAAATGGTATTCTAGAAATTACATCAATTATTCTGATTTCAGCCTTAGCACTGTGGAACTTTGATGCTTCACCAATATGCTTTGGATTTTCTCCATGAAAGTCAATGTATCAAGGCCATCGCAACTCTGTGCAAACTGTAGGTTGCATGTGGATGCTGCATCAAGCCACAGGGACAAACTTGATGCAAACTGTTTTATTTGTTGTCCAAAGCTAGAACACAGCCTGCTGGATCCCTGTGCTCTGCTCCAGGTGAGGGACAACTCAATTCTGTGCCCTTCAGTGAGCAGCATGGGGATGGTATAGCTCCCTCCCTGCTATCACGTAGATGGGGCAGGAATGATGACTTATTATACTACCAGTGATCCAAACCATTAGCTGATCCTTTTCTGCCTTATGGTAGTCTGGTGATCCTGACTCATGCTTCTGGGGGAAAAAACAAATTTCTGACTGCTTTCTGTGACTCATGGAATAAGAAAAGCAAAAGTGGTGTCAACAGGTAGTCCTGTGGACTGCTAGATGCTCCGAAAGGAGAATTTCTTCTGCATTTCAATCACCTGTACATGCCACATGATCCTGCTTATGTGTTTTACAGACCCCAAATTAGTCTATATTTACTCTAGAAAAAACCCTGCCATTTCAAGCCAAAGTTCATTTTCTCCTCAGTCAGCAGCATTAGGTGAAAATATGTGAATTAAAGATGTCATAGCTGGATGGAAATTGCAACTTGTAAGCATAAGACAAAATCTCAGGATCGTGTGACTTTTTTCACTAGTGCCTTTGTAGATATGGAATTTCACACTACCTTCAGGTAGTCAAAGGACTCAGGAAACACAACTGTTTCCAATATTACCTTAATGTTTTGCTTGCGAGCGAGCAGCTGACATGAAAAGAGCAAAGATAGATCAAAGGAGTGGGATGTACAAAATAACAAATAAGGAAGGGAAGAAAACTAGAAATGTTAAATGTGCATCCCCCAATGTTTTGTGCACCAAAACCTTCCATGTATTTGATATGGAATCATGGCTCATCCCATTTGAACAAAATATTTCCATCAGCTTGCAGAGAAGCTGCTTCGTACAATCTTTCCTTAGTGAGCTTCAAACTTCTTTTTCTTACCAAGAAAAGTTAGGAAAAAAAAAAAAAAAAAGAAAAAAGTTAGGAAGCAGATACTCTGACTGATGTCTGGTCCAAAGCATCTCAACAGGGTTCCTTTGGAGGTGATGGAGGTATGCCAGTTTATACTGCCCTTGTTTTTACTGATAGTGGGTGGAACATGGATTAGATAATATCTTGCTACTGAGAGCTACAACAAAGGTCTGGGAATCGAACTGTGTATTGATCACTGGCATAACATATGGAAGCTAGTTAATTCTCCTTTAGGAAATAAGTGCTGTGAGCTATTTCATATCTCTGCTACAGAATATGTTGATCTAATGTTATGCACTTAACCTTCTCCCATTTTATTTATTATACTATATTAGCAAGGTTTTGCAACGTACTAAAGTACAGCTTTGCAAATGGTGATCAATATATTTGTTCAACACGAGAGTGAACGGAGTTACCATCGCAGTGGATTTCATTATGCTTGTTTGTTTTTAACGTTTAAAGTAAATTAAACTGTTGCCTTAAATAACATGACTGCCTTTCAAACTTCTGACCTCATGATAACAGGTGAACCCATGGGTCCAGGCTTACAACAAGGCCAGGAGTAAACCCCTGGCACTGGGCCTTGAATGGCGATCTGCCAAGGAACTATTTACCACATGCAGCCCCCTTTACAAGACGTCTAAATAGCAGACAGTGTTCAATGGCAGAAAGCCTGCCAGGATGCTCTGATGTGATACTGGTTTGTTTCATTGGTAGCTGGAATAATTCTTGGTTATCTCCTAGATTAAATAAAGGCTGCCTTCTACTGGCAGAACATCTGTAGGAGGCTGCATAAAAGCTGCTTGCCATCTCTCCTGGGTCCAGGTCTCCTGTGCTGATATGAAGATCTAGGCAGCACTGAAGTACAGGAAGAAATTTAAGTGAACAGAAATGAGGCTGAAACTTTAATCCCTATCACTGATGATAGTAGCAACTGAAACCCTCTATGCATCTATATTATACTTTCTTTGAGAAAGGATAGTAGAAAATTTTTATACAGGAGGTCTATTAATGAAAGTTCATAACAAGCATGCCTGTTAGAACATTGTCTTTCTCCTCTTTCTTTTATCTTTCTTTTCTTTCTTGTTAACCACTCATTGTTTTATCAAGGATATTTCTGCCTAGTACTAGGTACCTTAAGCAAGATACTTCACATTGATCCGGTAGTAATAAAGTTAAGTCTTCTTCATTTTCATAAGACTCCAGAGTTAAGCACTTTGTTTCAGTTATCATAATTTATCAAATGGCTCCTAATGATAGGAATAGCCACATGCTTATTCTTGGTTTGTGCTGGATGTCTGATCACACCATGAGTAAATTTAGAAATGTAAAATTAATTTAAAATATCTCTTCTTCCCACCACATCCAAAATAAAAATGAAGAAAACCAACAGTTTTCTGCTGGTTTAGGTCTTTGCTTTGGTTCACTTGAAGAGCTGACAAGTAACCATATGGGTGTAAGAGGGGACAGAGCTACATGATCAGGAAAAGGGCTGAGTCAGGAAACAGGGCTGTCCCTTCAATTCCAGGGAGCTATTATATTGGCATAACTGTAATGTGAAGCCTTAGACTTTTTTTGCAGAGTAGCTGGTCATCTTTCAAAAACTACCCTCCTTCAGATTCACATTTTGTGCCAGTATTTTGTCCAGTGTGAGAACAGAACCTCTGAGCAAGTTTGATAGGCTTCCTAGATGTCAATAGTACCAATAAATTCATCTAGCGATCTTGTGTTTTACATACTTGTCTATGTGCATGTGTATGAAACAATATAGAGCGATCTGATGGTGATCTGCAGTAGAAATAGTTTTAACGTCCTCAAACTTGACCAAAGTAAACCCATCAATACACACAATTTATTGCACAATGATAAGAGAATATCTGAAGCTGACATACAAAATTCTCTAAGAAATTTGGCACTCTAGAAATTATTTACTTGGTATGGTGCCATGAAACCTCTCATGTACCTTACTTTTCAGTATTCAGCTGCACTGGGGTGTATTTTGTTGCTCTTGTTATTTTCTTTGTACCTCATTCATTGACTCCATCTGTGTAACTTTTTTCACCTGCCCACTTATTGGCATTCTAACTCACTTGATAAATGGACTGCCATTTCTACAAATGCAATAACTACAGTTTGTTTGGTAACAGAAAGGTCTGATCACCCCAGCTGTGATCCTCACATATTGTTACCAATCCTCTTGGGCACAGAAGACATTAAAGCAGGCTTACTGAAAGCATTTTTAACAGATCTAGTGTTTCATATGAAATTCTACACAGATAATTCTACTGCATTAGATACCCTAGTCTGAGGTGAGGGGTTGATGTTCATTGTTTAGAGCAAATGCGTAATGTTTATGTTTGAATAAAAATATACTTTTCAATAAAGTTTCAAGAGATTTTCATAACAAAACTTCACATCTTGTGAATCCTCAGCAACATTCCTTTAACTCTCTGTTTTATGCTGATTACATCTGGTGATATTGTTTCCTAGAATATAAGGAGATAAAAAGTTATTTGTCCACATCTATAGTTGTGACCTGGAGACTTGGTAGTACAGGAAAAATCAGTTCAAAGCAGGTATAAACCTTGCTTCACCAGTAGCTAAATTCCTATTATTGCTCTCTTGCACCTACAGAGCAAGCCAGTACAGCCAGAAAAATATTAACACGTGGCCCAATATATGTGCAAACATGATGGAAGTTTGACTTATATGGATATTTTTTTCCAGCTTTTGTGCAGTTCTTGTTACTCACAAAATCCTGACTGAATTATTAGGATCTGCCCTTTGCAAATGTAATGGATGGAATTGTCTTTCTTAAAGGCTGTTTTGAAAATTCTGCTTGGAAGTTGAAGTCAATAGATTTGAGTTTCTCAACATTTTTTTGGATAAAACTGTATCACCTTTAACTGATATGTTATCAACCAGTGACAGTTTCACATAAATCCTTTCATAATTTATCTGTGGAGCTTGGAATACAAAGAAAAGGCACTTTTTAGTGACTAATTTTCTAAATTTCTTTTTGTCAGCTCCTCTGAAGAGGCTTATTATAGTATTATTTCTAGTAGATACAGTGGACAACTACATGTGTACATTTCCTTGCTACCCAATGGAGCCACATGTAGAAAGGCAAAACTTTTTAAAGAGCTGAATGCATGTGCTAGGCATTATGACATCTTTCTGGTGTGAACAATTGTCATGGAAGAGATAAAATTGTTAATGCAAACTTGTTTGATATATTTCCTGCAATAATTTTGAATAAATACCTGTCTAAATCAGGTAGGAAACATCTCTCCTTGTCTCTGATGGTTGTAGAGGAACCATGCATGCAGAAACTTTAAGCAGATACAGCTTTTCAGATAGCCACATTTAAATGAGGAGAACCTTACACTTGCTCTGGGGAAGTCTGGGCAGAGCCACAGCTGGGGGATGCTGCTTTCAGATGTTCATGCTTGAGCCAAACTCACGTCTTGATTTTGCAATGGATTTTGCAGCTGAGACCCAGGAAGGTCTTCCTGCAAATTTTTAGATTAAGGGCCTGGGGTCTGGAAGAACCATTTCTGTTCATGGGCAGGGTGGGTCCATAAGGTAATTAAGCACATGTATATCTTCCAATAAATTACTCATTCTTTGTTGAAATATGATAAAGACCAAAAATTAACACTCATCTTAAGAAACAGATCATATAGAAGTAGCACTTTTTTAGATACAGAACAGCTGCAAGAAAGGGGAGCTCAGAGGATTTGGTGGAAAGGAAACAAAAAATATTTGGCTGGAAATAAGCAGTTATAACAACTAGCAGTAAACAAGTGAGACTGGGAATTAGTATGAAAAATAACATGAGGAAGTGACCAGTACACGGAAGGTATAATGACTGCATGAAATCACCTGAAGTAACTGGTTTCAACACTCAGAGTATGACACTAGTGACATACGCTCTGGATGGTAAATAAAAATTTGAGAAAGATGTTCTGAAGACTCCCAAGGATCAGTTAGAGGTAGACCTGATTTCTAGACCTGATTTCTGTGTGGAAGACTGTGTCGTGGTTAGCATGACCCATGCTTGTCTATGACTCGACCAGCATGCATGCCTTCTTCCTTCCAGCTCCTGTTGGGGTAGGTGTGCAGATCATGACTTCTCTTGGGAGGCTGTGACCTGTGTTATGGAAACTGTAAAAGGCCATGTGAGAGACATAGGCCCGTGTTGTGGGTTTTTGGTTGTTTTACTAATTTGAATTATTATTGCTTTATTTATTTTAGTTAATAAGTATTTGGACAGCTTGGCAAAACCACACCCACATAAATCAAACAGTTGTCACAGAACTTTATAATGAAATTTTGTGATATAGTGTATGATGTATAGACAAAAAGCATTGAGTGCTATGAATTCATCATTGTGTTCTAGCACCATGGTTGCATTGGCACATTGATGGAGGCTGTGGGCAGCATGAAGGTGCAACAGGTGAGTTTTGGAAAGCAGCACAGATATTGTTTATTTCAGTATTTAAACCAAAAATGGAACATCAAACTTTGTCAGACTTCTTTTCATCTGAAAAATACTAAATGATTACTATTTAAAGCATTCATTCATGGTGATATCTAGTTAATACTAAATAACTAAATATTAATATATTTAATACATTTCAGAAAAAAAAGTTTCCTTAGCTTTTTGTCATTTAAAAACTGTGAGATTATGCTTAAAGTTAAGAGGCATTGTGGTTTCGTTTTTTGTTTTTTGTGATGACAGTTGTTAAGAAGTATTACTTACAAAGAGTACATTCTCCTTCCTACCTTTTGGTTGTTCCTTTTAGGTGGATAGGCTACAAGAAAGCAGGCAAGCAATTGTATTAATAAACTAGTTTATTAATTAGCCAACAGGAGGTTGACAATTTCCTATTTCTATATAAACCAGTTTTTGATAACAGCATATCTCTATGTAGCCACTGACATATTGCTGATTTAAAATCTTTTCCTGAAGGAGGAATTTTTGAATAATAATTTTATGCCAGTCATATTATTTTTTCAAATGAGTTCCCTACCCCTTTTAGTAGTCTTTTATACCAAGCAAAGGAAACTTGAGACATTTTAAGGTGATGATACTTCCTCAAATAATCTTTCCCTTCTAATTCATCTCTTTGGAAGCACAAATGAAGGAAGTATCAGTGTGAAAAACGAACATCTGATCTGAGAAAAAAAAGAATACACAGAGAAAAAGTAACGTTTAGAGAGGCAACTGAACTATTAAGATGTATTTTTTTCAGTCCTTTGCAAAAGCTCTGGGACTGGGTAAAATTATTGTCACCATGAGGTGCTTTTGTTTTGTCTCTGACAAAGGATGCTACATTTAAAGCTACCTATGAGGAGGCTGGAAAGAAAGTTGCCTTCTGATTTGTCAACCTAGGAAGCGTATTTTGAATTGAAAAGGAATGTGTCATTTTACTAAAAGAGATTAACATTAAGCCCAAAGCGTAAACAGCTTGGGTGTATAAAAGGAAGCTGATTAGCGATTCAAGCTTTATCTTTATTGAAAAGCGACTGATGCCCAAAGAGTTCTGGCATTCTTCACCTTTTGTTGACCATCTGTATCTATGAGCTCCCCAACAGAGATGCAGCTCACTTGGGGACAGAAGAGCAGAAGGGCATAGCCTCCTCTACAAGAGACAGAAACCAAAAGCCACGCTAAACACCATCAATTAAAATTCATTAGTCCTGTAGGAGCTGCCCATTAGAGTGTTGAGTGTGCACAGATGCCGCTATTACAAGCATGACACCAGTAATTAGGCACCAAAAGTAGGAGGACTTCACAGCCTATTTAGCAAAGATATGATCTCTCTGTTCTTGCATAAACTTTGCCATAACTTTAATTGCAGTAGATTTCACCTACATTGGTCAAAAGAAATATTGCCTTTCTTCTAACAACTGCTAGGACTGTTGCTTTCTAATTAGTTTTAAGACACATAACAAAATAGATGAGATTACTTCATGGAAAAAAAATGCTGTGCTATTAGAAATGCATTAGTTATGATAGATGTCTATACTTAGTCAAGAAAAATTAAAGCCCAATTTATTCTTATACATTTTCATGTTGGCTGTCACTGCTGACTGATGACTTGTCTTCTAAATGCATCTGTAATGCCTTAAAATAAATAAAAGAGAGATAGCTAGCTGTATGCAACTTGGTGGCACATGTATTTCAGTTCAATTTAAAGTTTGGTTTTCCAAGGTCTTCACAAGTGTAGAAGGTGATTCTTTTTATTTTCATTTTTCTCATTTTCTTCACACAAAGAATGGGGATAGCAGAGAGTTTGACCAGGAGAAAATGACTACCCTTATTCTATCATCTTCTTACAAATTACTATCTGTTCTTCAGTTATTCTTTTAAATTCCTACTTAAATTATATCTATACCACAATCCCATTGATCAGAGGTGATACAGGAAGGGGAAGAAGTGTGTCAGACAAGTCTTGCAAAAGTCACAACTTAATTTTTCCTCCCTTCCCCTTTCCCCTCTCTCCAAGTTTGAGATCAATGCATTATATTTTGTTCCTTAGAATTCAGTTTCAGTGTCTTATTTCACTTATTGAAGTCTTATGAACTCATCTCTGGGAAAAACCTCCACTTTTCCATAAGAAATAGTGAACAATGGGGTGGATGCAGATCCCAGCTGCACACAGTCTTTTGTTATTCCACAGGAGCCAAGGTGGAAGAAATCCGTAAACTGAACAAGCAAGTTCCACTCTCTGCTTACACCTTCTGTCTCCCAGGCACTGGACAATAAAAGATAAATAGGTCATTTCACAGCATTGTTATTGTGGTACAGAGAAGGGAAAATAATCTCTCTTAAATCAGAGAACATGACAATAGCCAGCTTTTTCCCCCTAAACTGTCTAATACTGCTAGATTAGCTTTGAAGATTTGTACTGTGGATTTACGGAGAAACAGAATTAATGCACTGTTCATAAAATTTCTAGTGTATAGTCATTAGAACAACCACCTCAATGCCAAATGTTATCCTATTCAACATGGAAAATATTATCACAATTAAAAGAGAAAAAAACCACAATCGATGGAAAAGACAAAAGATAGTTCCAGGCATAACAAAAACAAGGCAAACAGCAGTTATAGGGAGAAAAGAAGTAAACTGTTGAACATAGCAGGAGTGCATTAATACTTCAGTATTATTTAAGTTCATTAACATCAGTGAAACAAGAAATAACTATGTGATTATGAGCCTTTTGGGTACTTTAAAAACTTTATATTTAGAAAAATAACTGACATTTTTGCTGTGATAGGCAGTTGCCCTCACTCGAACTATGACAACAGCAGCCAGTTGGTGTTTTGTCTCTGCTAGTGCTCCTGCTGTTATCTCAGTGGTGGCAGCAGGAAGAGCAAAAGCTTAAGGGGAAGGAATACCATACCATACAAAGACAACAAGTGTGTAAGTATTACTTGCAACCACTGCTTTTGTGACACAAAGGTGCAATCACTTCCTGGCAATGCATATACATATGTGCATACCTTTGGTTACTTCTGAGAGACATCCTGATCTATGCATGGCAGTGACGGTTCTCTGCTGATTTCTTTTCTCCTGCACTGGAAAAGGAAACCTAGCTGAGCCTCCCATAAAAGTTAAGCAACAGTTTTGTTCAAAATTGCACTTTGATTGAAGTGCAAAAGTTCAAAGCCCAGACCAGCTAAATATATAGTAGAGAAAACAGTTCACATTCCTTAGTAATGAAAAATATACCAATTTATCACACACTATATTCTTCCAGTTTGACTTCCATCTTTTATAAAAATAAAAGGAAAATTATAGGTATATTTCACAGAGGCATAAAAAACTAGTGAAAGTTCATTGTAAGATGTGACCATGCATGAAAAATGAAAAGAAAGTGACATACTGGTTTAAGTAAGTCAAGTTAAATAGAATTGTAAGAGATCAAAAATGACTTAAACTTAGTTGTGACAGTCCACAGGTAGTTGTTGGTCAATATAAATATTTTCAGTACAAGGCAAATGAAAGAAACTTACAGTAATGAGAATGGCATACAATAAAAATTGCTGATTCAGTCGTAAGTCTAAAATGTACTTACTCTAAATCATAACAAAATAGTTGCCTGTGTAGAAAACAAAATGCATTTTTCATGTACCTCATGAAAATAATAACTTGCAAATTAGGTCTAAATAGCAAGATTATGGTCTTTCCTGACACTGAAAATACATCAAAACTGTAGTCTAGCTCTATTAGTGTAAATATACATTAAACCCAAACTTTAAAAAGGGTAATCTTGAACCAATTGAGCAATTACAAAATCTGTTTAGATCCAAGTAACTCTTATGTTGTCTTCAGGGAAAATATGACTCAGTGGTTTACATTTGATTAACTATTTTTGACAATAAACATGATGATATCATTTATCTGACTTTGAAACTGGCATGTACAACCTGTATACAGTCTGTAAAACAGCGATTAGCTCTTCATTCATGGTCTCTCAGTTGCCCAGATGAGGGAAATAACCTGCACGTAGTGGATCTTCCCTCAGGTTTGTGTGGCCAGCTTCCCTCCTCACCACAACTAGGCTTCAAGGGGAGCTGAGGTACCCCTTACCTCCGTCATGCCCAGGTGTACAGGTAGAACACTTCCAGGTGGTTAAGGCAGAGGTGAGACCTGAAAAGGTTTTGTAAGTTACAAAAACCCCCATGTTATTTCTTTTTTT
>VZRU01010391.1:728172-770936 GCA_013398155.1 Pedionomus torquatus
TATTATTTATTTATTTATTTATTTATTTATTAATGAAAAGCATGACGGTGTTATGGTATTCAATAGTACAAGAAGACACAGTGAACGTCAGCTTGTTAATGTTGACCACAGTACCACATGAACAATAATACTACACAGGAAAATCAGGAAATACAGGAAAAATGTAAACAGTTGACACTGCAATCCATGAGTCAGCTCCCAACAGAGTAATTAAGATTTCCATTAATTTCAATGTTTTGAGCTGAGTTACACTGAGGTGGAATCTTAAACATAATTTACATGCATATGGACATTATGCAGAAATGAATTATCAGGGTTTCTAGCTAGAGAAACTCATCAGCTAGCTGCCCAATATGGCAACGACTCCTCCAGACTCATTATCAGAGACTGCAGTCTGCCTAGAGATAACACATCCTCCAAATGCTATCTCCATGGAAAACGATTCATGTCTGGTATCATCCATACAAGAATGTTGGAGTAGTCTGGATTTACAGCACAGAACACTAGAGATAACACTTAATCAGATTGTCACTTTATCCAGCCAAAGATTGTTATTTACCTTCTGTCTGTGCAAAACCAAAAAAAAAAACCAAACAACCAACAACCAAAAAACCCCACAACCAAATGAAATAAAAAAAAAAAAAGGGGTGGGGTGGGGTGTCAAAGCCTAATGATTACTTAGTTTCCTGCAGAAAGCAAAACCAGAGGAATCTGCCAGACTAAGATGTTGCCATTCCTATGGTGCAATGGTGCAATACTTCACTAGACCCCTGCCTTGCTTTTTTAACCCAGTAGGTCAGCAATGGTTTTATTAGGCAACTGCGTACCAAAATGAGGTAACAACATTGGGAGTTCTTGCATCATCACCACAGCAGGGATAAAAAGTCTTTTCCTCTACCATCACAGGCTGAATAGCCATCACTAGGTATAAGTGTTATTCAGTGTAGTCAACAAGCTAAGCAGTGTTTGGACAAAGAAATAGAAACTATCAATCGAGGATTCTCATCTTTCTTTATAGAATCATAGAATCCTCCAGGCTGGAAGGGACCTCCAAAGGTCATCTAGTCCGAGCTCCCCGCATTTGCAGGGACACCCTCAACTAAATCAGGTTGCCCAGGGCTTCATCAAGCCTCGCCTTGAATATCTCCAAGGAAGGCGCCTCAATCACCTCCCTGGGCAACCTGTTCCAGTGCTCAACCACCCTCAGTGTAAAGAAATTTTTTCTAATATTCAACTTAAATCTACCCTTCTCCAACTTAAGTCCATTACCCCTTGTCCTATCACAGCAGGCCTTTGTGAACAGACCCTCCCCAGCCTTCCTATAGGCCCCCTTTAGGTACTGAAAGGCTGCAATTAGGTCTCCCTGGAGCCTCTTCTCCAGGCTGAACAGCCCCAGTTCCCTCAGCCTATCTTCGTAGCAGAGGTGCTCCAGCCCTTTGATCATCTTTATGGCCCTCCTCTGGACCGCTCTGGCTCCGCTTTTATCAGAAGACATGATCTAATCAAATATCAAACTAGAAAAGCACAAAATCCTAAACCAGTCTAGCCTATACAAACTGTTTTATTATCCTTACTAACGTTTGGGCACTTTGCATGTACTGAGAATCAAGATGCTCTGAGAAATGTTAATGCCAGAAAATGTTGTGTACCCCTATATGTCCTGGTCTGGATGGAGAAGTAATTAATAACTGCAAATAATGCTAATGGAGAAAAATAAGCAACATGTGTTTCAAAAGTGTAGCTACTTGTATTTCTACAGAGAGGCTCAAACCTCAGAAACTCAACATTTAGGAGAGGTGATGACTTGTCTGCAGTTTTCCTTTTGCAGGCAAAATCCATGTTCAAGCAGAGTTTACCTAGCAACAGCATACTATTACCTTTGTCAATATCTTGGATTCTGAAAAATGACATTTTGGACTGGCACAGATCAGCATCATTCCTAATAATAATAAAAATAAAAAGTACTTCTTCAAGCAATCGAATATATTTTAGATTTTAGCACTGGTATTGCTTCATCTTTCTTCATCAACCTGCTATATTGTTGTCAAGACTTTATGACAGTGTGAGAGTCGTTTGTATAATGCTACCACAATTCTGACCACTTTTTTCCATATCCATATGAACATGGACTATCTGTGTAATCTGAGTTTTGTTGTCTTCAGGTATCAGGCATGTCCTTTAACCTTAAAAAATATTTTACTAATGTGGTAAGATGAGAGTAAGATATCTCATTTCCCAAAATATCCACTGCTGTATTTTCATCCTCTCTGAATACGACCAGAACTCTTACAGGCATGTATGTCTGCAGAAAGGTGATGCTTTGTTATTAATAATATAGCACACGGGAGGCTTTACTACATTACAGAAAATTTGCTTTGAAGAATATTTATGTATATATGTAGTTTCAGATGTAGCAAGAGGCACAGTCTTTTGGCAACTGGCCCGGGTGTTAGTTGGATGTTTAGGAACTCTCCTTTCCTTTTTGCCCAATAACTGTAACTGTCTCTGTAGTATGTGTTCAGAGTGGGAAAGAATAAAAATTTTTGTCTTCCTTCTCCTCCCTCAACAAAACGCTGAAGGAAAAACAAAAAAAAAGTGAACTGTAGGAATGCCCAAAATATATATTCTCACCCCTAGCTGAAGTGAAAGCACTGTATATTTAAAATGTTATGTATATACGTAGATACTTGTGATGACAGGGAAAAAAGAGCAGTAACAGGGAAGATGAGGAGAAATTTACTTCTATTTCTTTCTTATGTACCATCACAAACACCAACAATCCTCTCAACCTTCATAAAAGTAAGAACATAGTCTTAAAGAAGTGTATATTTGGTGAGCCAATTACATTTTTTTGAGTATTTGAAACTACATTTATTAAAATAATCTTTTTAACAAAATGTTACATGCTACAGGAGGGGGAAAATATGAACTCAAACTATTCTTATCTCACTCTCAGAGTAGGAGACTCTCCACCAATGTTTTTTGTTAGCTAAATAAAGTATCCTATTACATGCAAGTGTTTGATTTATTATGTATTCCAAAATTGATGAAATCCTAGCTTTATCCTTATTTTACTGTCCTTTGAAAATGACATCCCATACACCAAGAAAAAGTTTCCATAGATTTCAGTGAGCCTTTCAAGAACCCCATGTAGAAAGGTTCAATACCAAAACTTTAGAGCAAAGATGTACTGAAATAAAATGTAGATCTCAAATTCTGAAGTTACCCTTAAAGAGCTTTTTTTTCTGTTTTGAAAATCCATAATATATGAGTTTTCTGTGGATCTTTAAATCCCAACTTACATAAATGTTTTTTGCTTGTATGTTTTGTTTTAATACATCTTTCTTGATAGTTGACTATCCTATGATAAAAAGATATTTTTGCTTAATTGGTGGCATGGGAGTGTAGATGCTTTGTCATTGTATTCCATACATGCTGTATACTTGAATTCCAGGCCTGCAGCTTTGTGCCAAATATGGATATACTGTGAAAGGCTAAACAACAAGGAGAGAAACACATGTAGAATACCAATGAAGCATAAAACAATCCAAAAACATTTAAAAGACTCTTCTTTTTTAAAGAGAATTTTTGAGTTACCCTGAATTTCTACATAATCAGCTTCCTTTGGACTGGGATTTTTAAATTATTATTTAATTTTCATTATTAAAAAAATGTTGTTTACTGAGTTCTTTATTACATTCAAGATGCCCTTGTCTAATACAAAATATTATGTTCCTTAATAGGTTTTTGTTATGGTTGCTGTTAGGGGAAAAAAAAACCCTGATAGAATTAGACAACAAACTGGGTAGATAATGTACCATGTAGGTGACTTGATGCATACAACATGTGATTTAAATTTTGAACTTATAGTCTGCTGTAAAAGAGAAACAATGTATAAAAATAATTTCTTTCTGTAATAATTTATTTGTCCATTGCTCACTGAAATGGAAGAAAAACCAGTAAGCAAATGTGTCATATTATTCCTTTCCTGGGATGGAGAGTCACGTTGATAATTGATTAGTTCATTTCTAAGGGATGCTACAGCAGATTTTCTGATTTTTTTTTTCCCTTGTATTAATGGTTCAGCAATTCTTTGCAAAGTTCAATGAGGTTCATTAGCTTATCTGAAGAAAATGGATCTAGTACTTTCAAGGCAGCTTCTTTCTGTGACTTTTCTAATTAAATCTCTTCCATCAGACAAAAAACTGCCCTTTTTACTTGACAAACATTTGTTCTAATTTGGCCTTTGCTTTTTTTTTGTACTTGCACTTCTCTCTCTCTCTCTTCCTCTCTCTCTCTCTCTCCAACAACAGCAGCACCAGCTGTTAGTCACAGGATCACACTGTCTGACATTTACTCTGAAACTACTTGCTTATTAAAATATTTCACTGTTACAAGCTTATCAGTTGAAACATACAATAAAGAAGTTCCAGTATATCGGGTGAGTACCTCTCTAATAAAATGCTTTTTGAGTATTTCAGTGCACAACTATTATTGTATGTTTTTGTAGATATAAAATTAAATTAACCTTCCCTGGAAGGTTGGTTTGAAAGCTAAGTAATCAAGCATTAGTCTGGTGGGAAGTCCCAATCCACAACAAAGTAGTACTTTGTATATACAAGAGGCTGAAGTTTTATAGGGACAGCATATTTGTCTACTCTTTTATCAGCATCCTCAAAAAAAATTGTCAGTTTCAAGAGCTCTGCTTCAGAGTGAATTATCCTATGGGGAGGGGGAAGAAGGTTCAAGAAAAGTTTAATCAAAGCACTTTTTCACAATGCTTGGAAAACGTTGGAAAAAGCTTTCCGTGGACAGGCAGATCGCTGATTAATTCTTCAGATATGTACATTTTCTCCTGTGCTAAGTAATGTGATACAAGGTTAAGTGCTCACTGAGGAACCAAGAATTTGGGCTTTCAGTTTTCACATTGGACTATGGGAAGATACATTCAGACTGTGACAAGCATTGCTGTACACAGTTTATGCTGCTATTCTTTAACACTCTTCAGTGTCATTAGCTTGCCAGCCGTGTAGTCTGTAAGTAATAGGTTGCAATAGCAGCTAAAATTGACAAGTGCTTAGCCCAGAGCATGGATTGAATGTAATTCATAGGGTTCTGGAGTTAATTTCCAATACCTGTTTCATCAAGGGAGACTGATAGATGGCTGCCAGCATCTTCTGGCTTTATCTGTACATCCCTGTGTCTTTTACAGCCATCACTCTGGAGTTGCTGTTTTGTTTTTTTTTCCTTCCTTTCTCTTTTCTTCCCCCTTTCTAGCCCCCCCGCATCAATTTTTACTCCTTTTTCTTTTTTTTTTTTTTTTCTTTTAGCATTCTTTCCCTTACATTCGCTCCTCCCTATTTCCATAACTCTAAATGGAGCTTACTCTATAGGCACATCATTCATTTAGATTAGAGGCCCTTCCAGCTAAGCACAAGACCTTCAGATGTTATTGAAGTGCATTTTTCCATGTGGCCCTGTTTAAAGTGATGTTTCTTTAGGGACTGCAGGGTGAAATATGAAGTTATCTGAGAGAGTAAATCTGAGATGTTAGACAGATGGTGAAGTGTCAGTGATTCCACAGAAATGCATTTCATTTTTATATAGGAGATGCTTTCAATCAGTTTCAGCCTGAGAAAACAGTTACTCTTATTGCATCACTGGCATTTCATGTGGGTTTTTTTTTCTGTTTTGTTTCGGCTTGGTTTTGTTTGTTTGTTTGTGTTTATTTTTTAGGTCAATACTTCAGTCAATAAAACTGTAATAAATTTTAAAAAAATAAATAATAAATTGAAATAAATAAATAAATAAATAAATATTTATGAATGACTTGGATGCGACTGACAATGCAGGATATCAAAATTGGGAGGTGAAAAGCAATAAAAATAAGGAAAAGAAAGAAATATTGCCCAATGAAGTCACAAAAAGTATGTTTGGTAAAAAAATATACCCATTTACTGTGGATTATGCAAATAAATTCCTAACTTCACCTGCATTTGAGAAATATGTTCTGATACAAAATTTGTTATTTAGACTGTGCAGAATAACACTGATTCTCATAGACCTCATGTACTACCAATTTTAAAAGTGCTTTCAGAGCATATCCTCCTGTCATGGAGGTACTATTTTTTGAACTTTTGAGAGTCTTTTTTAAACAGCGGCTCCAAATATATGCAGGGACACCACATGAAGATTCATTCTATGTAGCCACCATCACGTCTTCTCTGTGGTCAGCAAAGATTATGTACATTTTAGTAAAGGAAATATCTAACTTGCATGGCTAAATGTTTTTGGTTTTGTTTTTGTGGTTTTCTTTAATTCAATTTTTCTTTTAGATTGTTATCAAAAAAGGCAGTTCTCTCTTTGCTGCTTACTTCATGCAGCTGTAAAATCACATGGATGAATCTTCTAACCTGCTTTTGAAAAAAGTGGACAGTCAAAAGTATACAGTCTCTGCTTTTCACTACGTTTTGGGATAGTTGTTTTAGCATAGATATTGGCTGTTTCTGGCTTGTTGGGTTTTTTTTTAATTGGGGTTGAGGCCGGGGGCTGGGGACGAGAGATTTCTTTGTTTTTCTTTTTGTATTTGTTTGTTAGTTAATTTTAGAGTTTGTTGTTGTGATGGTGTTTTGGGTTTTTTTAATGAAAAGGATGGAGGTGTGCCATCAAATTTCCCTGCTGTGCTTCCACAGCTATAGCATATAATACCTTCGGCAAGTCTGAGTGATCTAGCAGACTTCTCTGGTCTCCTGGAGTAATCGATACTTAAAGGACTCTTTTGATAGTCATGTCAATAAAGGAAGAGTTGTAAGAAGGATAAAAGTAGTCAACAGAAATAGTAATGTGAGGAGCACAAACAGAAAAATTGTCAGCTTCTGGAGTTGGCTACCGTTGCTGGACTGGTAGCTGCTAGCAGTAGTGGGGTAAATATGTCATTAAAAATATATTTACTAACAATAGAAACCATATTGACTTTGGTGAGTCCTTCAAATAGAAATATATTTTAGCCCCCTTTTTTTTTTTTAATTTTCCTTGAGTCTGGTTTTTACTTAAAACATTTCCTGTGGATCCTGTTAGGCTTTGTTCAGTGCTTGTAAGAAACAGCAGTGTGTCTTATGAGTAGATTGCCACTAGCTCTTAACCTGCACTTTTTCTACAAGAAGAAAGGTTTTGTTTTCATTCATGTTTTTTTGGAATATAACCTGTTTCAGGGCATGATACATCATAGAAATGGAGTAAACTGCTTGCTAATCTATTTAGAACATTTTATTCTGAGCTTAAAGAATTTTGATTACATTTTATGATAGCTAACCCAAGGTCAAGGAATTTAGTTTCTTTCCATCAAGTGAACAATGATGAGAAAAACACAGCCTGAAAGTATTCCTGTTGCTTATCTGGGTTGAATCTTCTCATTCATTTTGTACTTACTTCCAGCTCGTGTATTCAAAACAATTAAGTAAACAAATACGATTGCTATTTGAATTGTTTGTAAAGAACAAAAAAAGCGAAACACACCTGAATAAGTACATATACAGGGTGCACATGGAGGATGTTGGCTAAGAGAAAACTCCTTTAATAAGTTCTTGTCCTTTCTTACAGTCACCAGTGTAGAAAAGAGAAGTGTATATTTGTAAGTCTGAATATCCACATAAAATTATTTAATTAAAAATATTGAATCAACGAACCCAAAATAATTTTGGTTGCAGATGCTTAATGAATTTGCTGTTCTGTAACTTGCCCCAAATATATGATTTTCATTCAAAGTCCTTACATGACATATGGTAAAATTCAAACACAGACAGTTTAGTATAGAAATATTTTTGTTTTAATTTAGTTCTAGAGATATTTGCAGACCATCACAGGGCAGCAGTGACTATCCTAAGCAATATAGAGATATAATATATTTTGGGATGCTATAAAAGTCAGTGCATATCAATTCTGACTTGCAGCCTGACAAACCAACCTGTGAACAGCAGGTGGTGGGTAGCTATTTTATGCCCTGGGAGGCAGAAAAAATGATGGAACTTAGTATTTGAAGGATGGCTGTTCATATAGTTTCATTTCACTGGATGTAACCTGACATCAAATGGTAGAAAAAGTAGAATGTCAGGTAACAGCAGTTTTATAAAATATTTTATATAGGCTATTTACAAGGTCACCTTAAGTTTCACTACCTATCTACTGAGATTTCCTGCTTTGTCAAGATATCATTAAAACTTCCTGTAGCTTCTGAAATATTTCAGCAGTGCAATATTTCCAAGTAGTGTTTGTGTCAAAGATTATTGTTTTTAATAAAGCCATCTGGATAAACTTCAAGGTACTGTTTTATTAGCTTATGCGATATTTAATTAGTAATCAATCTTTGTCAAGATAAGCAGTTTGATCTAACTTACCAGGCTAACAAAATCAGTTGGGAAGAGATAAAACTAATTTTATCTGGAAACTGAGGTGTAGATATTACTTACTTTAATATCAGATCTGCTTTTGTTAAATAGTTTCCTGGCTTTCTTCAAATAATTTGTCAAAAGACAACTTCACTCGAAGGCCTTCACAGTATTATCATGCCTATAAGATTGCTCCACCCTGTACATTACTTATTATATTATATGTCTGTGTAAAGCAGTATTTGGGTGAAGCAATACATGTCATCTGAAAAAATGTATCCCCTATAAAGTAAATCAATTGCACTTTTTTTAACAATTTGTGATTAATTGTGACTATAAATTGTCATCCTCCTTCTTCTGAAAAATATGGATATAATTTTAAAATTCTTTGAAACCTTCTGCCAAGTGAATATTTCAGTACCAGTACCAAATATATTTAGGACTGACGTAAGTTTAGGATAGGGTGGCTGGTTTAGGACACAGCTTAGTAGACATCACCATGTTGTGGCTCCAGCTGCTGAGTTAGAAGGAAAACAAAGACCAAGACCAAACTAAAATTATAGCAAGCAAATTCTGCTAACTATGCTATGTGGCTATGTTTGGAGTTGTTTAGGACTGGACATTTGCATTTCAGGAGGATCTGTCAGGTTATAGTTGGAAATGAGTCCACTGTGGACTATCAGAGCATGGTAAGGTAGAGCAGAAACAACTGGATAGGAATAGATATAAACCTGAAAAGAACTGATGAGATTACAGTTAAGGTTTGGATTCCAGCTCTGGGGACCAATGCATGAGTGTTAATTTTGAGTATGGGAAGGATATAGGGGTTTGGCTTCATCCCTGTCAACCATGTATTAAGCGGTGGGGATCACATCTTGATTTAGTGCTTGGTATGGATTTGGGGCCAGTCTGGGCAGCTACCAATTTGGATTTACTGTTCAGTGAATCAGAAGTAGTAGGACTTTCTAGATTTGGTTAGTAAGGTCTACTCATCAGCAATACTTTCAGAGTACTGTTAGAGTTTGTCTGGCTGGGATGGATGGGCTAGGTCTATATGGCTAAATAGAAAACAACCTAGTTTATGAACCAGTTTATGAATCGGATCAATTCATAAGAACTTCACCACACTAATGGTGGCTCTCACACTCTTTTGTTATCAGGGATGTCAATGGGAAGTTTTGTGCTATACATATGCATATGCATCTATGTGTTTGTACAAGCAAGTATGTAATGTAAGGGGTAAAGGCTTTAAATTGGAAGAGGGGAGATTTAGATTAGCTACTAGAAAAAAATCTTTACACTGAAAGGGTTATTAAGCATTGGAACAGGCTGCCCAGGGAAGTGGTGGAATCACCATCTCTGGAGGTATTTAAAAGACGGGTTGACATGTTTTCATAGAATCATCCAGGCCGGAAGGGACCTCCAAAAGGTCATCTAGTCCAACCTCCCTGCAGTCACAGGGACACCCCCAACTAGACCAAGTTGCCCAGGGCCTCATCGCGCTTTGCCTTGAATATCTCCAGGGAAGAGGCCTCAACCACCTCCCTGGGCAACCTGTGCCAGTGTTCTACCACCCTCAGAGTAAAGAAATTTTTTCTAATATTCAACTTAAATCTACCCTTCTCCAACTTAAGTCCATTGCACCTCATCCTATCACTGCAGGCCTTTGTGAACAGACCCTTCCCAGCCTTCCTGTAGGCCCCCTCTAGGTACTGAAAGGCTGCAATTAGGTCTCCGCGGAGCCTCCTCTTCTCCAGGCTGAACAGCCCCAGTTCCCTCAGCCTATCTTCATAGCAGAGGTGCTCCAGCCCTTTGATCATCTTCATGGCCCTCATCTGGCCTGGCTCCATCAGGTCCATATCCTTCCTTTATTGAGGGCTCCAGACCTGCACACAGTACTCCAGGTGGGTCTCACTAGAGCAAAGTGGTAGAATCACCTCTCTGGATCTGCTGGCAACACATCTTTTGATGGAGCCCAGGATGTGACTGGCCTTCTGGGCTGCAAGTGCGCACTGCCTGCTCATGTCTGGCCTCTTGTCTATCAGTCCTCCCAAGTCACTTTCTTCAGTGCTGCTTTCCAGCACCTCGTCCCCCAGTCTGTACTGATATTGAGGATAGTTTTAGTGATGAGGGTTTTTTTATCAAAGTTAGGTGGATGATTGGACTAGATGATGTCAAAGGTCCCTTCCAACCAAGACAATTCTTTGATTCTGTGATTCTAAACTGTGTCCCTAAGCACCACCTCTACCTGTCTTTTAAATACCTCCAGAGATAGTGATTCCACCACTTACATGGGCAGCATTTTCCAATGCTTGACAGTCCTTACAGTCCTTTTGGTGAAGAATTTTTTCCTGATATCCATCCTAAACCTCCCCTGGCACAACTTGAGGCCATTTCTGCATGTCCTATCATCTGTTACTTGGGAGAAGAGACCAATATCCACATCCCTACAATGTCCTTTCAGGTAGTTGTAGAGAGCAATAAGATCTCCCCTCAGCCTCCTTTTCTCCAGGCAAAAGAAAGACAGTTCCCTCAGACATTCCTCATTTTATGTTGTCTTTCATCTTCTTTGCCAGTTGTTGAAAGGCGCAGTTCCTCTAACTGCTGTAAGTCTAAATTTTATATAAATGCTCGCATAGTACGCTACCTGCAGTTTTGCAGTTTTCTTTCCTATAGATAGCCAGACATCAGGGCAATGTAAGAAGAACTGCTGCCCTGATCAGATGCAGTTGTAGATACTCCCTAGCAATGGCAGAGTTCATGAAGTTTACATCTTATGAATCAGGTTTGACAGAAAAGAGCTCTAACCGTGGGTCCTACACAGAGTTACATCAGAGTTGTAAGAATTTACCTTGTTACAAAAATGAATGAATACATTGAAACATAGTCAAAATTTCATATTTTGTTTTGTTTGGTTAGTTTTTTTGTTGTGTTGGTTTTTTTTGTTTTTTTTTTTTTTTTTTTTTTTTTTTTCTGTGGGAACCCATTACTCAGGACTGCATCCAGGAGGGTCTTGAAGGTCTCCAGAGAAGGGGACTCCACAACCTCCCTGGGTAGCTTGTTCCAGGGCTCTGTTATGCTCAACAGAAAGAAGCTTTTCCTCATATTCAAATGGAATTTCCTATGTTCAATCTTGTTTCTGTTGCCCCTTGTCCTATCACTGGGAATCACTGGAAAGAGTCCAACTCCATCCTTCAACCCACCTGTCAGATACTTGTAAGCATTAATAAGGTCTTCCCTCAGCCTTCTCTTCTCCAGACTAAAAAGTGCCAGTTCTCTCAGCCTTTCCTCAGCAGGAAGATCCCTTAATCATCTTTGTTGCCCTATGCTGGACTCTCTCCAATAGTTTCCTGTCTCTCTTGAACTGGGGAATCCAGAAGTGCATGCAGTATCCCAGTTGTGGCCTCACCAGTGCAGAGTAGAGGGAGAGAATGACCTCCCTCAGCCTACTGGCCACACTCTTCCCTATGGAACCTGGAGTTCCATTGGCCCTTTTGGCAGCAAGGACACATTGTTGGCTCATGGATAGTTTACTATCTACCAGGACCCCCAGATCCTTCTCCTCAGAAGTGCTTTCCAGCAGGTCTGCCTCTAACCTCTTAGATGCCTGTCATTCTTCCTTCCCAGGTGCACGACCTTCCACTTGCTTTTGTTGAACTCCATTTTATTTTGCCTAAAAAGCATTATTTGAAAATTTAATAGCCAGCCAAAGCTAACTAGATGCCCTCTGAAATAGATAAAAGAGATAGAAACCATCAGAAAGTGATTCATCCAAACAGTCTTAGACAGTTAACTTAAGCTAGAATGAATTGCCTGCTGGAGGTGTCTATCTATGTCCATTTACTTCAGAGAAAACACAGATGACTAATTTAATCTCCCAAAGTCGCTTCTCTACAAGCTTGACTGAAGTTCAATAAAATGAACCTTTTCCTCAGTTCTATTACAGGAATTGCACAGCAAACTAATTAAATATGTAACAGCTTTGCAATATAAACTTTTTAGCTATGGATTGGTGCTAACTAAACTCCTACACCTAAATACCCTAGGTGTTTAAAAAAGTCAGAGAAGATTTAAAGCTTTGTAGTACAAGTTGCTGTCTTTGAGCAAACAGTAAGGACTCTTCTTTCTCTAGTGGGGGTTCTTCCTCATGATTCTAACATTTCATTACTTTCACTGCACTCTCATGTCATCTTCCTACAGTAAAACTAATTCAGAAACCACTTCTTTATGTGACCAGTCTTTTTTTTATACATTCAAATTATTTCCTTTGATTAGATTTATCTATCTATCTATACATATATATATACTGGATCTCAGCAAGATACTTTCTCAGAAATCCAGCTATTTGTCTGAAAACTAATGTGCCGTTTTCAAACATCTACCTCTGTCAAGATAAAAATACCCCACTTTCTATCCTGTATGCCACATCTCCTTATGAGGCTTCTAAGTAGTGGCTGTCTTCTTTTGTTGTTGCTTTCAGAGGTTTAACAAAACTCTCTTGCAGTAGTTGTAACCTTCCTTCACAAGTGTTTGCTTCCTGCTTTGCAGGGCATTCTGAAAACATGAATAGTCTGCTTCTCATTTTTAATTGTTAACTGACACTTAATTTCCCTGTACATTTTATCCAGCAAGTGCTTATATACATATGGTACAGAGTATCAAAGCCCGGTTCTGGAAGTCTTTCTCACAGGCAGATATTAAACTTCACAGATTAAAGCAAATGCTCAAAACACCTTAATTTTTTTTGTATTCCTCCTCTTTTCTTTTGACCTCTTTCAGCAAGCTCAAAAGTCACATCTGTCCTATCATCCACTCAACTGGACTGTTTTTTGTTGTTACTGCAAAGAGAGGCCCAAAAAATCTGGTATATGGTGTGATTTTGCTTGATTAGAAAAGCCTTACTCTTGAGCTCTATGAGGACTATGGGTGTATGTTGGCAAGTTGAACTAGGTGAAGTCCTTTGGGATGGACTCAAACATCAGTAGCTAGAATAAGTGGCGAGAATATTATTTGCTAGGCATGTGATGTTTTCAAAAGTAGGCCCCATGCTTATTTTTGTTTTTACATTGCAGGCAAACTCTTTGTCCTGCCTTCCTCAAATGTTAAAATTACAGGTGTCCTATTACGTATCAAGGTATTACAATATTATCAGAAAGCAGAAGAGCACTAATGTTCAGTCCCATGTTTAGCATGGTGCAAAGAAGAGCCCTGTCCTAAAGACCTTACAATCCAAGCTTGAGACAGGGGATAAAATTCACTAGGAGTGTCTATGGACATGTTGACGTGCAATATCAGCAGCTTCAGAATTTACAGGTTGGGTTTTTTTTAAACAAAACAGAAAGCACTGTCAAAAAGAATTTAGGAGCAAGTGGCTTTTAAGCTCATGTTCTTAAACTAAGGAAGGTCCACAGTTGCACGGTTCATTGTATTTCACGTTTAGTTTTAGATATATAAAGCTTTGGCATTGACATTTCAACTGGTCACAACTTAGCGAGATAATTTATGGCATAATTGTCCTTATTTATTTTGATAAATAAAGTAATATGAATAACTTACTAAATTTCTTTGACTTTCAACAGCCACTAAGTTGATTAATTCAGATGTACAGTTCTGAAGTTGTGAGACAAATCTCATATCAAACATCTGCAGTAAATGGTACATATTCAAGTTTCCCAGATTTCCCTCAATCTGTTGATTTTCAGTGATTTGTTGTTTGATTTTTTTCTTAAATCAAAGATATTAATGAAGAACTGTCTCCTTCATTTTTATGTTTTCATTTAACAGTTTATTTAAATATGACCTCTCCCATCATTTCCATGCTATTTCTTGTAGGCCAGCAGTTTTAATTTACAGAAAACACAGGGAAAGCAGAGTGACTCATGCCTGAGAAACCTGATAAAAGAATCACATCTATAAATGACTCAGGACATTGACAGAAGTGATCTGGCTAACTGAAGTTACCACCTTTGGCTGTATTATGTCTGCTAAGATGCAGTAACTGTCCATATGGACACTCCTACTCTACCCACTGTGAAATAAAACAAGCAGAATGGAGATGCCTGAATCAAGTATTTTTCATTCATTCATGCCCAGTTCTTTTTGTTTGCAGGTCTATTATTCTAGGAATCCACACTAATTCTGCTGATCCTGTCTCTGTTGTTTAGTGTGTCCTGTTCCGAAGTCTGGCTCACTGTTTCTTTCAATAATGTATAACCATGATATAAAAATAAAATGGTTATGAAGTGCAAATACCTGAAAAATCAAAAAAGTATCAGATCAAACAGTAAGAGGAGCCCAGTATGCTGCCTTTCTGTGTATTGCTGTCTTTGACACTCTGTTTTGTATAGAAAGGTTGTATTCATAGAATCATAGAACGGTTAGAGTTGGAAGGGACCTTGAAGACCATCGAGCTCCAACCCCCATGCCATGGGCAGGGACACCTCCCACTAGACCAGGTTGCTCAAAGCCCCAGCCAGCCTGGCCTTAAACATCTCCAGGGATGGGGCATCCATAACTTCCCTGGGCAACCTGGTCCAGTGCCTCACCACCCTCACAGGAAAGAGTTTTTTCCTAATATCCAATCTAAATTTCCCCTCTTCCAGTTTAAGACCATTACCCCTTGTGCTATCACTATGCTTCCTCACAAACAGTTCCTCTCCTGCAGGCTCCCTTCAGGTACTGGAAGGTTGCTATAAGGTCTCCCTGGAGCCTTCTCTTCTCCAGGCTGAACAGCCCCAGTTCCCTCAGCCTGTCCTCATAGGAGAGGTGCTCCAACCCTCTGCCCATTTTATTAGCCCATTCCATTGGCCCATTTCATTAGCCCATTTTAGTTGTGTTCTGCAAATAGTTGTCTGAAAATTCTTTCCTTATGTATAAGACAACACACCCTTCCGTGGTGTTTATAAGGTAGTGTGTCTTTTTCTAGCTATATTTTAATATGTTTTGATATACCCAAAATAATTAGATTCTGCCTATTAATTTTCTTGTTGCTGCTTTTTTCCCCCCTATTTATTACTTAATCTAATGGAAATGTGAATGCTCATAAAATAATGAAGAGATGTTTTAGTTCTCTACAGAAATTTTGCCACCTCCATTGTTGTTTGGTAGAAACAGAAGTTATCAAATCCATATAGGCTCTGCAGTAATTAAGAACTTTATAATTACTAGTGGAAATTTTAAGGTGCATAACCTGGCACCCTTCCAGCACCTATTAATGGCAGACACATATTCACATGAAAAATACCTTAAAAGGATAACACCTTATATTTAATTTATTTAGGAAACACAGAATTCTTCACTTGATGCCAGCACTGATCAGAGTTCCACTCATAAAGCTGCTAAATAGGTTTTAGATGTTACATCTTGGTCAAACTTTTACGATTATTACATACCAAGGGTCAATTCTTTGAATGTAAACATACTACTGCAGTATATTCCATTAGGTTTCATTATGTGTCTGAATGAGTTCTGAAGTTACAAATACTTGATCATATTATAAAGCAGAGTATATATTGGTTTTGCCTGACATAATGTGGGCCAGAACAAAATGACTCAAGCAGTGTTACAGTCACATGCTTCAGGAAAAGTTTTAATTTCTTAAATACTGAAAATAGGATTTTGTCATTAATTTGATGGAGCATGAATAGTCCACTAAACTCCAGTAAGATTTGCTTTGCTTTGTTTATATAAATTTGAAACCATTCTGAAGCTATTATCGAATGTCTACTTCATACCAAATACTCCTGATAACAGGAATCAGATTACAAGTTTTCCATCACCCAGCTGAATGACCAAGCTATTGGGCTAGAAAGTCATGTTCACTCTAAAACTCTTGTCTGATTATGAAAAGTAGAAGATGACAAAGTGCTTGGTCAAGGCAAGCTTGGTCAAGGCTGCATATTTCATTTCAACACTAGCTTCTTTAGAGAGTTATCTTCATAATGAAGCTGTTGAAGTATGGCTTGGATGAGCAGACAGTGAGGTAGTTGAAAACTAACTGATTGGCTGGGCCAAAATAGTGTTGATCAGTGAAATAAAGTCTAGATGGAGGCCAGTAACTAATGGTGTACACCAGGGGTCAATACTGGGTTCAGTCTTGTTCAAAACCCTCATCAATGATCTGGATGAGGGTGCAGGGTGTACCCTCCAGCAAGCGGTGACACAAAACTGGGAGAAGTGGCTGATACACCTGAGGGTCACGCTGTCATTCAGAGGGACCTTGAGAAGCTGAAGAAATGGCTTGACAGGAACCTCATGAAGTTCAAAAAGGGTAAATGTAAAGTGCTGCACTTGGAATAACCCCATGCACAAATATATGCTGCCATCTCTTTGTTATAGAGGTAATACCATACAAAAGATGCAAAAAATGCCTCAATTTATTTAAAAATAAGAGTTGTGAAACACTGCAAGGTTGTTATGGTAAGTCTTTTGCAAACAAAACGTTCAATAGCTTTCTAGGTAATGAGAACAGGAGTTAGCTTCTTTTGTGACTTGCAAGCTTGGATGGGCTACTGAAGCATTTGGGCAAAATTTAAAGGATGACAGAAGGGGACTGAAATTACAGACTAGAAGTTTGATGTAAGAAAAGGAAGTAATTTTAGTTTCCTAGGAAAAGAAAGTATCTAACAAAGCCTTTCATAAAGCTGACTACAGAATAGGATCACGTGCAAGAGCAAATACAACTGGGTTTCTAAACCTCAGTGATCATGTCTACAAAAACATAAAACTGAAACCAAATTTATATTTAATGCCTATGGTCATTGTTTTGCCTTTAGTAACCAATGTTTTAAAGAAAGTGAAGAACCCCAATGAAAAACGACTTAGACTTTCACATGTTAAACGACAATAGAAGGCAGATGCAGAACATGGATTTTCATATAGCAGAAACTACCTAGTACCCAACAATGTTAATGTTTAGTCATAGTCTAAATTCAGACTCTTAAATCACCATATCTGAGCAAGAAAATGGGAATTTGTAAAGAATCAATTTTATAGTACCCAGTCTTTTTGTTTGACCAGCAAAATGAATAATAAAATTATTTAAATTATTTAAAATTAGTTAATAAAATGTTTCAATATAATTAATTTGTTACATTACCCTGGAAAAGAGTAGAGACTTAGTCATCCAAATACTATGGTGGTATAAATAGGATCAGAGAATATAAATTAAATGCAAACAAAAAATGGAAAGAAGTCCTGAGTCAGGATACCTTCCTTCAGTCTCCTGGAGTATCCAGTCTGAAATTTTTTCATCTTCACAAATAAATTTTTCACAAAAGTGTAACTGGGATTAAATTTTTCTTCAGAACTAACTGTAGAATAGGGATGTTTTCAGAAAACAGAGTCCAAATGGAATACACTTTAACTATGTGATAAAATGGAGAACAGCAAGTCATAAATAACAAACTATGTGTTTAAGAATTCTCAGGCAAGTAAATAATAAATCTTTCATTCTAAAACTAGTGTTTCTCTTTAAAAAGCAAATTATAATCGTTTTTGCTTAACTGTTTGGTATGACCCTGGTGTTAATTGAGAAGGGAAGAGAGAAGAGAAAAACACTGCTGCTGACAGTTCTGTTTTTCTGCTTCATATGGAGTACATATTGATGGGATAACCCAGTCCTTACTTTGGTGCTTGTAAGCAAAAGATGGAGAAGTTTTATGTTATCCATGAAAACCAGAAGTCCGTGTGAACATTGCTGATTGATCTGCAGAAAGATCATGTAAGAAATATTTCAAGGAGATCAACATATGTTATACATTCTCAGAACGAAAAGCAAAGATCTCAGAAGCTTTAGATTAGGAAGCATCTCAAACACACCCTGGTTATCTAAGTTAGATGCTTAGTACAAAATAATTGGTTAGGATCTCTCAGGCATCTCCAGCTGGCAGCTCATCAAGATATATGGCAAAGGTACACAGAAAGAACAGTGATGTGGAAATCCTGTCTCTCTCCATTAACCATAGAGGAAACCTAAACATTTGGTTAGATTAGGTATCTGACTTCTCAATGAATAAAATTCATAGGATGCACATATAGATGTGTGGATCTGGAATTATTATGCACACAGATGTGTGTATCTGGAATTACTAGAACTTGCGGTATAGAAATGACACTTTTTTGAAACCTATGGAACTCAACAGACATTATTTTTAAATGAAATAGAGACTTTTAATAGAAAATTAGATTGGATTTAGAGCTATGCTATAGAATTGTCATCCTCATATATTGTTCCCTAATTAATTTATTCTGGGATAGGGATAAACAGCCTGCAGCCTACCATCTTTTTATTAAAATAAATAGATCTGTTACATAGCTCAGTAATTTCCAGTGTATATATTTTAAATGTGTTGTTATTTTCCAATGTTTTCTTTTTATTCCTTCTTATGTTTTTAATATGAATCTAAAGCATTTTTAAGATTGTATGTTCAATTTACTGCATTTTTTTAATATTATATGTCTCCCGGTTACTTGATTTGTACTTACACTTGGGATCATTGGGCAAATTAGATGTTTGTCTTCCTTTGTCACTCAAACAGGCATTTTTAGTAGGATCTACTGGTCTTTCTTCTTCTTGGGATGTCTGTTATAATTTCTTCATGCTGCACTGCACCAATACTAGTCAGCTCAAAATGCTGTCTGAAACTCAAGGAAGTTATTCAGCCACTTGGGTCCTCAGACTGCTATTTTCAATGTGCTAATTTGCAGAATTAGGTTACTGGTTTCACCACTAATGATGAGGTGAGAATAAGCTGTAGCTCCTCTCACTGCATTGAGTGACAGATACCCCCCTGCAAAGAGCAAGTTTGAGTGAATTTTTTTCTGAAGAATCAAGCTGTTGGTTCTGCTGCTTAATGCCTGTATCAGTAAAGTACTTTTAAAAACCAGAGAGTGTAGTCTCTCTTTAATCCCCAGAATACAGTACTTCCATCTATCAACAAGAAAAATGCACTGTGCAAAACCTAGAGGTATCCTTGAAAGAACAAAAGATGTGGCTGTGGTTATTAGTCTTGAATGAGTTGGAAATCTTTCTGTATCAAGAAAAGTTGAAAGTGTCAAAGAATTCTAGAGAACTTAGAGGTTACCTTAGTAAACTATTTGTGGGAGACAATGTCTTCTTTCAGGTTAAGTGAAATGACAAGAGAAAACCATTTACATTGAAATGACATATCTGCACAGGTACAAAAAGTGTACCAAAATTGTGGTTTGTTATTAGCTGAGCTATCAAAAAAAATCTGTAAAATGTTTTTCTGGGGATCTCAGGTTTTTAGAAAGTTGTTTGCCTTATTTGAGTACAAAAGAAACATCTACAACAATAATGTGAGGTTGTTACCCTTCATTCTTAGGTCACTTTTAAGAAGCTTAGAAATGTAAAAATAGCTGTCTATATTTAAAGGAAAATGCTTCACCAGTCATACTGAAATTGGCTGAAAGAAAGATGAGACAATAGACAGGAGGACAATAGAAGAAGAAGTCAACAGAAGGAGGACAATAGACAAGGGAATAAGGACATCTAACATGGAGAAAAACCATTTCAGAGTAATAACCATGACACCTCTCATGGGCTGTGATCCCAAAAACTGTCACGGAATAAGCTGCATTAATCATGGCCCTTTACTGCTGGTTGAGCTCTGAAATTTTTCATGATTCTGTAGATACCACAATTCATAATCACGTAGAAGAACATAGGACAGTCTGTAAAATCACTTATTCTGAAAGTCCAGGACACAGACAGACAATCATATAAAATGATCCCAGTGACACTGAAGTGATGATTTTTCATGGTAAGAAAAGAAACACTGTTAAATTTCTGCAACTGATAACAACTTTAATGCTACTGAAGGGCTTGTCTACAAATAGATATTTTCTGGCATATCTATAATCTATGCTTCTATAGCTGGATTGGTTTAAGATCAGTATGGACATTCTGTTTCAAAATAATAGTCATTTTATTTGGAATAATTACTCTAGAGTAATTATCCTTGGACAATATAACAGTTCTGGCATACAGGATGTCCACATGGGAGCTAAGACTGATAGAACTATAGCAAAATAATTAGTTCAGTATATCTATGCCAGGAAATATCTATGTGTATACAAACCAGCATTGTCAATAATTAAATTCTTTTTACTTACATTCCCTAGATATTTTGTGCCGGAAGTTTATGCTGCACATTGTATTTCTAGTTTATAGGACCATTATAAAATGGTCCTCTTGAAGATCTGCTGTTATGGAATAGGATCAGTGCCCTAGCAGCATCTTGGGAGCGGTGTCCAGAGGAACGGGTTAGTGGCTGTAGTAGGAGGATGCTGGATGCTGCTGTGGGGGACAGAGAACACAGTCTGCCCACCTGGCTTGCTGCCCTGGAGGGCTTCCTGCTTGCCAGGTGCTTGGGTCTGGGATGTTGTGGAGAAGCTGCTGAGGTTTATCCAGCCCTTGGACTGTCACCCCTTGCTGCTTTTCCTCATAAGCACAAATGATTCTATCAGGGAGATCTGGAGCTTATCTCAAGTGTGAATGTATGACTCTGGGGGTGAGGATGAAGAGCATGGAGGCTGGAGCCACAGATGGTTTTCTTTGCTGACAGGGTCTTAAGAAGTGGATGGATCCTGCAGATTAAGATCTGTTTGCACTGCTGGTGTCAACAATATGGATTTCACTTTTATGACCATTGGTTCCTATCACTTGGGAGAAATGGGATACACCTGGCCAATTTGACAAACACAGCTTCCCCAATGATGGGGAAGATGAGTGCCAAGCAAGTAAGAAAGCGCTGGAGGGAACAAGCAAAAGGTGCATGGTAGTTGTCACAAAAATGTGGTCAGATAGTTGACACAACTGGAGCTCTGCAGTGGGTAAATACAGGCTTTTTAGAAAGGACAGGCCTTCATGGTGAGCAGGGGGAGTCACTCTATGTCAGAGAGAAGTGGGAATGCATGAAGCTCTGCCTAGAGGTGGGTCATGAGTCAGTTGAGAGCTGAGGGTGGGGAATAGAGGGCAGATCAATACAGGTGATGTTATGGTGAGTATCTGCCACAGACCACATGATCAGAAATATGGGGTCTTCTCTAGACAACCAGAAAAAAACTTTGTGTTTGCAGTTCCTGCTCTTAATATGTGACTAACTACCCCAATATCTTCTGGAAGGGCAATACAACAGGGAAGAGACAATCTGCGAAAACTTCCTGACATGGGTGATCGAAGAGTTGATGGGAAAATGCTCTGCTGGGTCTGATTCTTACACACAAAGAAGGGTTGGAAAGCGATATAAAAGTTGGGGGCAGGCCTGCTTGAATGAGAGAAGAGCTCCTGAGTAAACTCAGGCATAAAGCCAAAATGTACAAGTGCTGGAAGTAGGAACAGGACATGAGAGGAATATAGACACCATTAGATCATGAAGAGATTAGGTTAGGAAAGCAAAAAATAGCCTTGATTTAAATTTGGGAATAATGTGAAGGACAACAAGAACAAGAGGGAACTTGGTAACAAAGGACAGAGAAAAGTCTGGGGTCTTCAATGTTTCTTCATTTCAGTCCTTACTTGTAAGATTGGCCTTCAGGAATCCAAAGTCTCAAAGACTAATGGAAAACTTCAGAAGAAAGAAGACTTACCCTTGCTGGGGAAGTATCAGTTCAGGGAACACTTAAACAAACTGGATGTACAGAAGCTCATGAGGCCTGATGGCATGTGCCCATGAGTAGTTGTCGTGGTTTCAGTCGTAGTGACGAAGCTGGCTGATGTCATTACAAGGCTACCCTTGATTAACTTTAAAATTACTTTCTTTGTAAATTACTTGATTATCTCTGAAAGGAATAGGGAGGCAGCGTTATTGCTTGTCTAGTCTTCAGTAAGACTTGCAACAATGTCTCTGATTACATTGACATAGATAAACAGAGTTACAGACTAGATAATCAGTGAGGAGGATCAAAAATTGGCTGGACTGATAGTCTTAGAGAGATATAACCAGGTGGTTATTCTGCTATCCATAGAGCCTTCAAAAGGCTGGAGAAATAGGAAGACAGAAACCTCATAAAGTTATACAGAAAGCAATGCCAAGACCTGAACCTGGAGAGAAATAACTTTATTTACCAGTACAAGTTGGGTACTGACTGAAAAGAGTTATTCAGAGAAGGATTTAGGGTGTTGGTAGACAAAAAGTTGACCAGATGCCAGCAACTCACCCTTGAGGCAAAGGCGGCAAACAGTGTTCTGGACTGCATTTGGAAGACCATTGCCAGCACATTAAGGAATGTGATTCTTTCCCTCTGCAGAGCACTGGTGAGATGCATGTGGAGCACTGGGTCCCATTCTGGGCATGGTTGAAGACTTGAACTTGGTTGTCCAGTGACACAGATTACATTTAAAATTACCCATCTGTGATCCCCAGGCGATGTGAGAATTCTTCTCTGCACAAGCAGATATAGACTATCAAATGTGCAGTCTTGTTTTGTGTGTGCTATTCCTATAGTCTTTAAAACAAATAAAGTTTATTACAACTGTGATACCAAATTAAGATCACTGAGTGATGCTGAAAATTTCACTTATTGTAGTTTCTGTTTCCTGGAACAGCTCTAGCACTATAAGGAAAAATACAGAAAAAAAGCTCCTGAGAGCATTAGAGCTCACCAAGACTAAGAAAGAGTGCACAAACTGATAATCATGGTATGAACAAACAGTGCCATAACATATGTATTTTACAAACTCAAAGGATCATGGAACATTTGACACTGGAAAGCACTTCTGGAGATCATCTAGTCCAGCCTTGCTCCTCAAGCCAGGGGAACCTGGAAGAGGTTGTTCAGGACCACTCCTCATCAGTTTTGAACACTGTTGACACCTAAAATTTGTTAATTGTAACTCCAAATTAATTTAATTTCTATAAATGGGAGACACAGAAAACTGTAGTGCCAAAAGATGAATACAATCTTGAAATTTAGTGATGATGTGACTCCTTACTCCCCACAGGTCTCTTAAAACCTCCTTCTTGTTAACTGTTACCCTCTAGTACAAAGATTTGACAATGGTTGCAGCTAATAAAAAGGGCCAGTGACCTTTTAGGAACCTGCAAAGGAAAAGTCAAAATACAATTGGGAGATTTTTTCTTCAGCATCTCATAAAGAATGAATGTACTAAATGTCAAGATTTTAGCTCAATAGGAATTTAAAATTCATTGTCAGTCATTCAAAGAATGACCTGTGAATACCATCAGGCTAGACTAGGCTATAGGAAAGGAAACCACAGGAGCCCCTTGTCCTCACCTTATCTCTGGCAAATACCACTGAACAATTTAGTGAAGTATTTTAGTATTTTAGATTCACAGTTTGCAGGCTGCAGTGGGTGGGCTTCCCTCTCTGCTGTTGTTGTCAAGGATTTTTTTTTTTTTGGAGGAAAGAGAAGAAAAATGGTGGTCTATCACAATTTTTTGTTCCTATAGCTTGCTGAAAGATAAAACTTGTGTTCTTCTAAAATGAACCCCAGTGACTTTGTCACTCTGGCAAGGAAGAAGCAAAATAATGCTGACAAGAAAAATCCCTATCACACATGTTAATCATGTATTTTTGGTGGAGAGCTTGATGTTGGCTACAAACTCTTCATCTTGGAGCTCTAGCAATTTTCTATGCTTTCATCATTTCCCATTATGACCTTCATCTTTCCAAATGTCAGGAAGCAATATTATGGCATTAAATAATACCTGGCTTTTTAGCTTGTTGCAGACATGCTTCCCCAATGAAGGATAGATTCTACCAGAGAGGATAATTGTTTGTGGCTGAGACAGAATTTCAGCTACAGTTCTTTCTGGCAAAACATGAATCTTGAAAGCCTCATAGCATTTTATATTGAAATACTTACTGGTATTCAAAAATACAAGTTGTATGGCTTATTGAACTTAGGTTTCGGGCCCGCATGCAGGAACTACTGGTTTCTTTTTCTAGTTCTGCTATTGATCTGGTTTTGTACATTGGGCATGTTACCTTAACTTTTAGTTGTTACTTATAACATCAAGTGACTAGGATGATTAATTAATGGGACCCATAATTAATGGTATAATTCTATTTACTCCAAGGAACTATATCAAGGATTAATTTGGTCCAATATTTCTACAATACTTTGAAAATATTCTGTGAAGTACTAAGTCTTAGGTGTGAAATGAATGCTAATATCTATGATTTGATATTCAGCCAAATAATAAAACCAGTCATCCTCAATATTTTCACTTTTAAATTTTTATTTTTACTGTGAAAAATAGGTTAAGGTTAGGAAACAGGCTGAACTGTTAAAGGAAGATAGCAGCCACAAAAATGACAACTGGTAGAAAATTGGAGATATATGGTATGACAGCAAAAGCAGGAAGAATGGTGCTCAAAAGGAGTTATCTTTCATACAGAACAGAGACAAAACATTAGAAAAAGAAGATTTATAAAACCAGTTAAGGGATCAAAGTGTAAGTAGCCAAGTACAGAAATGAAAGGGCAATGGCAATATAAGTGATGCTGATGAAAACAGCTAGAAAAAGTCGTATGAGAATTAAGACAGTTTCTATAGTTGAGAACAAGATTCTGGAAAGGAAGCTGTAAAGCATGCTTAACTGGAAAGAAAGTTGTAAAGCACACTTAACTGGAAAGAAAGCGGGGGCGTGTGTATATATATGTGTAAGCATATGACAGTAAGAAAGATTTAATACCACCCAAAAGAATAAATATTAGATGATGCTCTACTGCTACAGAGATTCGGAGTAGTTTTTCTGTCTTCTCTCAAACTTTTTGAAGTTGCCAAAGCAAGACAGTTTCTGAAGAAACTTGGACAATGCAAAGCACTTACTGTTAAAAATCAATTTACTAAAGGGGACGCTGGAACAAATCCAAAGCTGATTTAAAAATTAAAGGGGATATGATTGTGGTAACAGTGGTACCCTACAAAACTGAAGTGTTTGAAGAGGAACATTATTGCTGCATTGATTGTTTGACCTGTATTGAAAAGGAAACATGAAAGTCAAAGCTCTGCTAGGTACAAACATTGATAACTGGAGAGGAGTCCTTGTAGTTGAAGTAAAAGCGTGCCAGGGAACACTGTGTGCAACTCCACCTCCAGCTGCTACTTCTCCTTGAACAGGTCAATAATGATAATACGTTTCCCTTAGGAAAGAGGGCCTAAGGTTTTCTATTTTTTTCCCCTGCTGCTTGGCCTTTTCAAAGTCAGAGCTTAAATCAGTGAAATAAGTGGACTTAAAAAAACTCTGACACTGAAGGCAGACCACAAGTGCTGTCCTTAAACTCTTTTCTTCACTGAGGTAATCATTTAAGAACAAATTGTCTAACCTTTCATCAGTCTGGGCAGGTTATGACCATAGACAGCATTGAATCAGGCTATCAATAGAAATTGTGGTTGGGAATTTTCTGAAGCAGAACCTAAATACATGTATGCATGTTAGAGAAATGTTAAAATAACACATACCAGATGCACAGATAGATGCACACATAGGATCAAGCTAATCAAACTGTCTCTAGTATTGCACTTGATTTCAAGCAGAGCATGACACAGTAAACTCTTTGGGACACTTAATATCACATTCTTTAACTAGTAAGCCATAAATCATTATGTACATATTGTGTTGTGCATATTTCAACTGCCAGGAAAAAAAATAAATCTATTTTATAAAGCCTTAACAACATTACTGTCAGCTAAAACTGTTTCAGTTCACTGCAAATTCCATTCTTGATGGTAAGTGTCTAGTAGAAGTATTAATGAGTAATTCCTTAGATAGTATCTGGTTGCACGGTCATGGTTTATACTTATTTCCCAAATTGTATGAGACAAGGTGAACACACTGTAGTTCTATTTCATTGCTATGCCATACTCCATATATAAGCCTTGAGTGGAATTCTTTGGTTATATAAAAGGTGGATATGTAAAAAGTAGATTTCCTAATCAGGATGCATTGCTCTAAGGATGCAATGCCAGCATCCACCCAGGTAATTATTGCACGATTTCTCTAATGCCTTCTTTCAGCAGTGTGCTTCTTACTCTGTTGATTTTAGGAAATAATTTCAAGCAAGCAAAGTCTTCAGACCAGCAGGACAGCCCTTCTTGAGGATCTGAATAATAATGCAGTCCAGGGAGCTTCTCTCCATGATGAAAAACACCAAAGTCTATCCTCAGGTGTTGCAGAGGCTCACTGAGCTGGGAATCGAATTCATTGCAAAGCAGATAAAACAGTGGTGCTTGAGGCAGGATGAAACAAGATCTAAGAAAATAATCATACCCCTAGAGCAAACAGACTTAGATGACATTTTCTGAACTGAACAAGGGTGTCCATTAAGTGATCATTCACAGTCATATTTATTGACAGGATAAAAGCAGGAGGAAGCAGTTTGAGGACACAGATTGTTCTGGACCATGGGGTCCTCCTAAAAAGGAGCCAGAAGGAATGAAGACAGAGCTGAGATGATACGGAACATAGGACACAGAATTATATCCCTTTGTGCTGTGATCTTGCCTTGTCTCTCCCACATATGGTTGATTGCACTGGATCCCTTGGCCTGGCATTAAATGTCATTCTGACATTTAGTTCTTTAAGGCATAGCCACCACTGAGGACAAAAGCATCTTAGCTTCTAATAGTAGTCAAGATATTTTATCCATTCATCAGGGAAAATCTATTATCCAGTCCCTAACTGGGGGGACACATGTGAGCCAGCTGACCTCAAAGACTAAAGGAATATTCTACACCATATGACGTCAGACATCATGCTCAGCCATAAACTAGGGGGGAGTTTGGTAGAGGGTCTGTTGCTTAGTCATTTGGTGGTGAGCAATTTTGCATCACTTTTCTTTCTTGGGTTTTATATCTCTCTTTATTTTCTTTTATTATAATTTTAAATTATTATTTTATTTCAATTATTAAATTGTTTTTATCTCAACCGGTGAGTTTTCTCACTTTTACCCTTCTGATTTTACCCTGCCATCCCACTGAAGGGGATATCCTGTGGGATACTTAGTTGCTGGCTGGGGTTAAATCATGACGTAACACTCCAGTCTAATTAGATGTGAGCTATCTATAAGATAATTCCATGGGATTACATTAACATGGTATCAGGCCTGCCCTTACCTTTCGGTTGCATACATTAGGACACATCACAGTTCTTTCGCACCGATGCAGTTCCAGAGTTGACCTAACTTTTATCTGGCCTGCTAAAAATACAGTACCTCTAACCTCCTCTTCAGTAAAATTTTCTAAACTGGGCAAAAAATCCGATCAATCCAAACTATTATGCTTTTGGAGACCCAGGAAAGATTGAGAAAAATGTGTCTTTTTGCTTCATCATGTTAAACAAAGATTACCTGGCATGGGCATTTCCTTAGTATTACAGTCTTAGTTTATCCAATAAAAAATGTATGTAAATAGCCTAACAGCTTTTACAGTTTTGTCATTTTTTTGGTGAATAACAAAAATGCCAATATCTGTGATATAATCACTGGGAAGTAACAAACTCATTTAAAGTCTTTTGATACCTCATCATATGCATATCTACCTCTAGAACTTCAGTTGCACATTGAGAAAGTTGAGCAATACAATGATAAAACAACTATATTACATTTACATAATACATACTGAAAAAGCAAGTTCATCCTAGGCATTTTTGGCCATGAGAAACATCCTCTTTGGGTAGAGAGCAAAAAATGTGACAGAAAACAGTTAGTCTTATCCTTCATTACTCTTTCTCTTTTTTGGAGGGACTTACTTCTTAATATTAGGAGAAGCTTGCTAAATAAAATTGTGAAAATTAGCTTGTCTTGAAAGCCCAAGGTCCCCTGACATTACCAACACAGTCTCCCTTTATCTTCAATGAGCTGAGTGGTAGAAACAAAAAAGCCAAGAATCAACACATTGTCTTGGACAACTAACATCAGACATTGGAACAGGGCTTGTGCATCACCCTTGGACAGCCATAGGGGAGAACATTACAAAATTATAAAACATTAAAACAGTCAGCAAACTGACTAGCAGAGATGTGGCCTCCCCCTGTTACTGTGGAAAATACTACTTAAAACTGCAGAGATGAAAGACCTTTTAATCTATTGAGGGAAGGATAAGATTCAAGTGAAACGTTATAGAGAAACTTGCTATAATTCTGCAGATATTTAGTTCTGCTTATGGCATTAATACCATCAAAAGAACTCTTGGAAACTAAAGTGGAAATGGTAAGAAACTGACTTTAACGAAATAAATATTTAACTTGTAGGATGGCCAAATTATTACTTGTAGGTAGAATGTGACCCACATTCAAGAGTTCTGCAATGCAGCCTGGAGCAGTTTTTTTTACTTATTAAAAATATACAGCTTATAGACAACTGCAAATCCCAGGACATGTCACTCCTGAGAAAACAGATACCCTTCTTATCTTTCCCCTGGCCCAGAACCAGATTGACCATGCTTGAGGCACTGTATGCTGAGAGCCGCAGGCCCTCCAAATTATCACTGCTCCCTTCTAAAGTAACTGTTAGCTACACTAAACAATCGGTAACTCTCTTGTGGATTTGCAGTTCAAGGCCTTACTGGGATGATATTGTTTCCCTCATGACATAGCAGGTTATTTTCTTCAAAATCTTCCCTTAGTGAACTTCTGGTTAAATTGGAAGAGGGGAAAAACAATAGAAAACAACGCAAAAATCAACCTGCCTCCTAATTTCCGCTTGCATAACAATGTTTCTCTCCAAGACCACAAAAACACATTGATTAGTAGCTGTTGGTGATTAGGAATCCTCTCTCTGGTAAAAGTAACCCCTCGCTGAGATACAGGCAATGGCATGACAGTGGAATTTTGACAAAGGGCAGTAGACCTCGTCCTATTCCTTTCTCTTAGGAAAAATGCAAGGAAAAGCAAAGAGCTTCTTAGCTCCCTTAGTTACCTGATGATTCACTTCACATGAGCAACTGATCTAGACATGAGCAACAAGGTGATCTTTAATTCAACCTCACAACTTTTTTTAATTCCCAATTCATAATTCTGGTACTTTCTAAACTGAAGATTATTTTCCATAACAGAAATAGCCCTTTGGTAGAAAAAAAAGGCCTTCAACTTATATTTTAAGATACAAGGCAACTTTAATTATTGAGTGTTAGTATAATGTTTTACATGGAGACAAGCAACTTCAGAACTTTCTGATGAACCTAGCACCAACCTCAATCACAGAAGGCAGGACTACTTACCTGAGTAACACTCTGAGACTGTTGACTTTGCCAGTCATCTGAGTACACTCTACTCAGACTAAGTACCTGTAAAGTTTCTAGGTATTTCCACTCAAATACTTTAACCACAAAAGCTATATCATTTGCCAAATCTGTTTTTAAGGAGATTTTATGTACTGCAGTGGGCTCAGGTAGAAAGTGATTACTAGAGGGATTTATAGTTGTGGGCTGCTTAGATATTTTAATCTTGCTTATGTAGTCCCTCTCTGGCAAAAGAAAATAATGCCTCTAAAATTCACCTAGATAGTGAAAAAGCATGCAAAGAAGATGTGAAGAAAACCCCAAAACATCCTGTTATTTTACCAGTTTTATCTCCTCCAATCTTACTCTCTTCAGCTTTGTAATGCTTACTTCTATTTGCCACATTTCATTTATCCTTATATTCCTTCTCTACAGTTTCTCAGTGTGTGAATATTTGAATTGCCCTCAAGGAACATATCCAGCCTTGTATATTCAATTCAATTTCATTATGTTTGTAGATTTCAGTCCTGAAATAAACTCTGCAGCATGTGGTGAAACAATAAACTTTGCAGGCTTATGGTGCATTCTGAAAACTCTAATGGTATTGTTACTGATGTACCTGTCTCAAACTGCTCAGGATTTTAAAATTACTTCAGTTTTGTTCTGTCCAGTTTTTACTTTTTGGTTTTTTATACGATATATATTTGTGATATATATATTTGTAAAAGCTCTTGGTTCTGCATTAAAATTATACATTAAAACCATGTTTAGCATTTGTTTATCGTAATAATACCACCAAATTGTGATAGTATTCTGTATTTATAGTATAGCTTTTAAAAAAGGACTAGGAAAGTTGTTGTTACTACTGTTACAATACTGTAACAGAAGCTCCCACTGTGCATGATGCAGTTCTAAAACATAAAATAAAAAGCCTTTATACTCATGTAGTCCCCATTATCATGGGGTTTGATCACCTCACCAACAATGCATTTATCTTCACAATAGAGTTCCCTTTGAGTTAGGAAAGTGCTATTATTTCCATTCTGTTTTTCAAGAGTGAAGTTGGTAATGTGAAGGTCAAGACAACAAGAAAATAGCAATTAGCCATCTAAGAATACAGATAGGAATTTTTAGGGAGTATAGATGCCTAAATCTCAAAGATAGCCGTATATCACATCTTTAACTACCTAAACACCTTTCTGCATGGGTGATTTTTTTTTCACATATGAACTGCCTATATAGATTAAGTTAGTTGTCTAGGTACCTTCAATCACTAACTGAAAGAGAGATCTTCCATAAATTTTGGAGGTTAGATGTATCTCTGGGTATGAACATTTGTGTTCTGTTTTCAGTTAGGACAGAGTTAATTTTCTTTCTAGTGGTTGTGTTTCAGAGTTGGTATGAAAGGAAAGTTATACATGTTGTTTTAACTGTTGTCAGGTGATGCTTATAGTTTTCAAGGATTTTTTTTTTTTTTTTTTACTTCCCATAGAAGCTGACAAGAAGCCCAGACAGAATGATGGAATGGTCAGTGAAATATTCCATACCATAGACATGCTTGATGTCATGCTTAACGTCATTTATAATGATGTTAACTGGGTGATGGGTACTCATAGTCACTGCTCAGGAGGGTGCCAATTCACCAGGTGGTGTGAGTGACCTGTGTCATTATTATTTTTGTTATTATTGATTTTATTATAGTTGATATTTTCCTTTTCTGTTATTGTTGTATTAATCTGTCTTTATCTCAACACACAAAGTCTTTTTTTTTTTTTGCCTTTCCCTTCCTTTTCTTCCTCTTCTCCCTACCCTTCTGGGGAGGGGAAGGGGTAATAAGCAAGAACCTGCACTGTCCTAGCTGATAGCTGAGCTTTGACCACAACAGTCCTTTTTGGTGTCCAATGTGGGGCACAAAGGGTTGAGATAATGATAAAATTTGGCATAAAGCAATCTTGGTAGTCACAGTATTGCATCTTGTAACATGTATGTGCTCCCTGTTATAGACTTCATCATCCCTGGGAAACAGCTCAAGATGATAATTTTGCTATGCCTTGTAGTGAGGGCTTACGATATGATGACATTGGGCATATCGTGGCTGTGTTTGTTAATGACTAAGAATGATAAACAAGGGGAAATGTCAGCAGTAGTTTCATCTTTGTACTTGGGGAATGGAGTGGAAAAATTTAGTAATTACACTTTTTTAACCTCTTCTCTTTGGAGAACCAGTCTGTGGGGGAGACATCTTTCTTCACCTCTCTCTTCTCCTCCGGGCTAATTACAACAGTATTTGAGAATTCTGCAAATCCTTGGGATGCTCGGACCTGCGTGCTCCTATTGCTTGGTCTTCTGTCTGTTTCAGGTCAGGTGCATATGCAGGCACACTTCTCCAACCCCTGTAAGAAGGACTGCAGCTGGTACAACTTCCACAACAAGTGTTGTGGCTACTCCAGTCCTGGAGACAGGCTCTGGAGTTATTTCAACCCCCATGATGGGTTCTACTGCTACTCCAATACCCATGATGAGTGCTGCAACACTCCAATCCCTATGAAAAGTGCTGTGGGTATGGGACCAGAGAACCCACCATGCCTATATAGTCACACCTATACAGTCACCTCTATACAGAAGAAGAAACACACAAAACACCCAGTTCATTTAGCGAAGGATGAAAATGAACCACAGTCATTATGAGAATAGGAGGAAGAACAAGAGGTAATCACCTGATCCTTCCCCTGGGTGAGCTGCAAGATATACGAAAAAATTTCAGTTTTCGGCCAGGTAAGAAAATTGTCACCTGGCTGCTCTGATGCTGGGATAATGGGGTCAGTAGCTTGGAATTAGAGGGTAGGAAAGCCAAGAAGTTGAGATCTCTATCTAGGGAGGGGGACATTGACCCATTTGGCAGAAATTTTTACAAGTTTCTACATTTGCACCAATGAGCTGGGGAAGCAAAGAGGTACCAACAGTGGATGTGGTAGCTGGTCAGCTCCAGCAATATGAAGAAAATCTTTCCACTTCCATATGGGTCTTCATTCCAGCTGTGGAAAGACTGGTCTTGGAAGTCCAGCAACTCCAGGAAGATAGGTTCTACTCTCCACCTGTGCATACCAGAATCTCAGCTATTAGGAGTAAGAATTTCCTGGCTCAAGAAAGAAGCTATAGAGATTAGCCACCAAGAGAAGAAAAACCAGTGGTTTTACCTCCATGACCACAAAAAGTTTAATTAGTCTCTCAGAGTGTGTGGTTCATTCTTTTGCAGAGGGTGGGTGGCTAATCAGCTTGAAATTAGGTGATGGAAGTTAGATGAGATGAATTCAACTTTAGCAGACTTATCTGAGATTGTGTGGAAAGAGTGTGGCAGGAGAGGAAGATTCAAGAGGATCCTCTGAAACCTCAAAGCTATCAGTTGTGTGCTTCTATGATGGCCCACTATCTTCAAAACAGTAACTTGCAGATATAGTCTTTTTAAGCAGATCTATCTGAAGATTTGAGAACTGAAAAAAACCATAAATATGCAAATATGATGACTTGGAGGTGTGTGTTACTTATTGATTACTTTGCATAGCTGGTATAACTAACATAGCTGATGCAATGCATTCAATTTGAAGTATAACGTGTTGGTCTTATTTTTTTGTGCAGAATCATTTTGCACATAAAGACTGTCTTTTATGTGCTCAGATAATTTTTATCTTTAAAAAGCCTTTACAGCACACCACAGGACAGCACAGAAAGAAGAATGTTTACATTGCTGACAAACTGAAATACCACTAAAAATAAATAAAATAAACTTATGACAAACTATTGCCTAAAGCGACAGTTAGATGAGATGAAAGGTCTCCCTTCCAACCTAGACAATTCTATGATTCTAAACAAAAAACTGCCAAAGAAGATAGGCAAAATTTTGTTCGTTTTTTTTCTTCCTTATTAATTGTTGAAGTTCATTGTACATTTTTTTATTGCTATTGATTTTATGTGGACAGAAATCAGATACAATGGTGATAGGCAGCACAAAAATAACCACAAACAAACAAAAGGCACACATTCCTAAAATCAACAACTGAAAATTCTTCCCAATTTTCACTCCATGGTTTTATTCTTCAATTTCTCTTCTGATTTTTACTAGAGGATTATATTTTAGATGATCTTGTGCAGAATCTTCAAAATAAAAGATTTAAATATTCAATGTTTAAATATTTTTTTAGTCTAAAGTACATAATGACTACATCTCATTTTCTTATGATTTCTCTCTAAAACTAACCTACTTTCAAAATAATACTCTGTACTGCAACGCTTTATGTACCCTAGCTTCCTAGCTGTTTTTTCTCAATGCCTACTTAATTAACTTAACACTTACAGTACTTCATCAACTTTCCTTACTTTTACTTTTGTATTCAATTTCTAATACAGGATAGTGTTACTATAAGGCAATTTGTGTCTAGATTTCTGCCCATGATCATTAATCCTATAATACTTTCCTAAGAACTTTAATATATACTGCAGCTTAACTGGCTAAGAGTGCTGGCCACATTCGTATTTATTCACTGGCAATAATATACTGAAGTAGGCATGGTTTGTATTGCAACTTCTACTACTGTGGAGAGCTGGAATACTGCAATCTATCTAACTGTAAGAAATAAAATGAGGGAACATATGATCAGAACTTTGGTTTTCTTCAGCTGAGAAAATAACAAAAAATAGGTAAATATTTAAGGAAAAAACAGTGGGAGAAAGAAACTTGGGGAACTTAGGCCTGAATATGTGCAACCTAGCTTTAGGCTCTTACATACAATATCTAAATAGGATTGCAGCCAAAGGGTTGTGATCAGCAGCGCAATGTCCAAGTGGCGGACAGTGATGAGTGGTGTCCCTCAATGGTCAGTACTGGGACCTGTGCTATTTAACATCTTTGTCAGAGACATGGACAGTGGAATTGAATGCATCCTCAGCAAGTTTGCTGACGACACCAAGCTTGGTGGCGCAGTTGACATGCTGGAGGGAAGGGATGCAATCCAGAGGGACCTGGACAAGCTCAAGAGGTGGGCTAATGCAAATAGCATGAAGTTCAACCAAGCCAAGTGCAAGGTCCTGCACCTGGGACGTGGCAATCCCAGGCACAAATACAAGTTGGGCAGAGAATGGCTGGAGAGCAGCCCTGAGGAGAAGGTCTTGGGAGTTCTCCTGGATGAGAAGCTCAACATGAGCCAGCAGTGCACGCTGGCAGCCCAGAAGGCCAACTGGGCTGCACCAAAAGAATCGTGACCAGCAGGTCATGGGAGATGATTCTGCCCCTCTATTCTGCCCTCGTGAGACCCCCACCTGGAGTATTGTGTCCAGCTCTGGAGTCCTCAACAGAGAAAGGACATAGAACTGTTGGAATGGGTCCAGTGGAAGGTCACAAAGATGATCAGAGCATAGCACCTCTGAACATCTTCAGGGCACCTTTGACATGAAGACAGGCTGAAGGAGTTGGGGTTGTTGAGCCCAAAGAAGAGAAGGCTCCTGGGGGACCTTACAATGGCCTCCCAGTACCTAAAAAGGGTCTACAGGAGAGCAGACTCTTTATGAAAGAGTGTAGTGGACAGNTCTCTACATAGGAAACAGGGAGGCACATCCAAGTGGTGATGTAGAATGAAAACTCCTTCGGAAACACTTATCTCTTACCATGGAGTATAAAGAAAGTTTATACGGACAGTTTCCTAAACAGCATCTGAGCAAAACTCTCAAATGTAGGTAGTAGGAACTGAAGGCCTAGGGGAGGCTTTATTAACATTTACAATGAATAGCTGAAGAACTGAATGAGGGAAAGTATTCATTTAAATGGGGGAAAAAAAAAAGCAAAAAAAAAAAAAGCTCAACCTTTAATCAATAGGTATTCACTGGACAATAAATCCAAACACCAAATAAAAAATCTTAGTTTTGTTCTCTCTAGATGTTTCCTAATGAAAACTAATCACCAAAATCATTTATCCCATACTGATTAAATTGTTTCAGATTTGTCCTGGAATTTGTAGAGTGGCTGTGTCAGATAAATCTAAAGGTTCTTGGGGAACATGTAGTCTTTCTGAGCTGATCTTGGTTCAGTTCCTCTAGGTCATGGACTTTAAAAGGAAAAAGAGAGAAAGACAGACAGTTATCCTTAGACCTGTGAAATGGCAGTAACTCATTTTCTGTAATTGCAGTTTTGAGATATGTTTTTCTTCTGTCTTGCTGGCAGAATTATTTTTACACATAGTTTTACTTCTAGAAGTAGGATTTTAGGACAAAGGGACAAAATTATGTTATGAACAAAGCATTTGTTCTTAGATTGAAATATCTGATGAAGTCACATCACAGGTCAGTCTGTTTATTTTTCAATGGCTGCTTTTGTTTTTTATCTAGCTGTATAAAATAGCAGATTGAGTATAAACTACTACTGTTGGGCTTTAGGATAGTTAGTTTAGTGTAACTAAGACCTGAGAATTTCCTGCATGGGCTCCTACTCGCTTTGATTTTCCGCCATTTACAAATAATATCTTTTTAATGACATGGTATTCTGTATTTGTTCAAAGCATAAATTATTACCATTTTAATTATTTACTGCTGCCATCGCAGTTCCCTAACAGAGCTATAATTTCACTGTGTTAAGCGTGCTGAGTGTTCATATATATATATATATATATATATATATATATATATATATATATATATATATATATATATATATATATATATATATATATATATATATATATATATATATATATATATATATATATATATATATATATAAAATGAAGGTGCAGTCCCTTCACAATCTAACTGCAATACAGAATTACTGTGATCTTTAATCATTGTTATGTTTTTTAACAAAATATAAAATGTCTTCCCTATCTCTACATCAGAATATTTTTTAAAAAGCCCATTAATGATTTCATCAGACATTACCCTTTCCTACCACTCATATTTTTCTCACTTAGGTGCTGTCTGCTACTTCCTCTGCGTTAGTTTATCTGAAGTGAGAAACAGTTTAATGAGTATTTGTAAATTATGGCTAGTGATGTGAACTCACATTTTCCTGTTGTCTAAATGATGGTTGTTCTATTTTGATCTGCAAGCATATTTTGGTTTTTGTTTGTCAGACAGTGGATATATGGAGATTTTTGTACTTAGCATATTTGTCACATATCACTTTAACATATCTTTTAAATCATTGTTGCTTTTTTTTTTAATTTCTGAATGTATGCAGATATGGATATAGATAAAGATATAGAGAGATGTAATGCACATACCTGTATTTGTAATATTTTAATTTATATTATAAAGAAAATTTTGCAAGCCAAAGAGTCAAATACACAAAGATCTTATTATTTTCAAATTGGAACTCACAATCTTCATTGTTAACTGAGATATGCAACTTTTAGGAACAGAATCACAGAATAAGAGTACAGTTTAACTTGGAAGGGACCTCTGAAAGTTGGGTTGTCCAACCTCTCTGCTCAAGCAAGGCCACCAAGAGCTTGTTGCCCAGGACCATGTCCAGGCAGATTTTTAATATCTCAAGGGATGGAGAAAGAAAAAGTGTTTCCTGGTGTTCAGATTGCTCCTATCATGTTTCAGTCTGTCCATTGCCTGTGGTCCTGCCACTGAGCACCACCTCAGGGAAACTGTCTGTCTTTGCACTCTCACTTCAGGTATTTATATACATTAGAAAGATCTCCCTTCATCCTCTCCTCTACAAGCTAAGCAGTCACATAATCACAAATTGTTACAGTTGGAAAGGATCACTGAGATCACCAAGTCCAACCATACACAAAATACAACCCAATCCATACAATCTCAGCCCACTAGAGCATGCCCTGAAGTGCCATATCTACATATTTTTTAACTGGACTCTTTCTGGTATGTCTATGTCTCTCTTTTACAAGGGAGCCCACAGCTGGACAGGACTCCAGGTGTGACCTTACCAGTGCTGAGTAGAGAGCAAGGATCATCTCCCTCAATCTGCTGTCAACACTCCTCTGAACGCAGCCCAGGATATCATGTCTTCTTAGCTGAATGGCCACATTTGGTGTCAAGCAAGATCCCCAGGTTCTTCCTGCAAATTGGAAACAAACCTTGTTCTCTAAAATTTGAATCATTTATTGAAATTATTTGCCTTTTCCCACTAGTTGTAGCCAAAAATAACACAACAAACATGTGAAGTAATGTGGGATGTGTCCAACTCTAGAAGCATAATCTAGAAGCAATTAGAAAGCGTTATCTATGCTGGAGTAAGTATTCCATAATACTTCCCCTGTCTGAAATAAGAAAACATTTGTAAGCTATTGATACATTTCTGAGCTATTACTGAGTAATTATTCCTCAATACTTCCATGTATAGACAAGCTCTAAATACAAGAAACACATTTCTCCAGTCTGAATGGAGAAATGGATTTAATGGAAGATTGAGAGGCTTAAGGGAATAGACAAGGAGAGTCTGTGCTGCAACTTTAACTCTTGGACTCCTGTTCGATTGCTGGTGCAATAGTGAGCATTGGATGTAGGGAAAAAATAATATAGTAATATTATTGAAACAATATAGCCATGACCCAGTGTAGTGAGGTGTAAAGAAGAGTCTGAGAATCCAAAACCTTTCCCTGCGGATTCATAGATGCAGTCACTGATTGGATCTGTTTGTGTCTGAGGCAGAAATAGATGTGGAAAGCCAGCAGGCAGTGTGTTCCTCAGAGACAGTAATCTTTGCTGTATCAGAAATCTCAGCACAGAAATTGTGAGCACGGACACTGTCAGTTCCTGTTTGCTTCTACCTTATTTAGGGAAATGAGACTTTATGCCTCTTCCATCGAGGTAAATTGGATGGCACCAAAAAAACACCCAACCAGTATCTATTTCACTTCATGATGGAAACTTAACAGTAGGGCCTGAATGCTACTTGTCCAGGATCTACAACGCGTAAGTACATAAAGTAACGCAGTATATTGGTTTAGTTCAATGTTGCAAAGGGTTGAAACTCCTCTTGAGAAGGAGAGACAAAGAGCAAACAGAATATATTGTTACTGAGCTTTTCAAAGAAGAAAATAGAGACAAGGTCATAAGTCTCAAAGTAATAGGAGTCTTCCTAGATGATAGAAAATAATAACACTTGGGAAAAGATGGGCAGATTATAGACTATTACGAAGAGTTTTTCCTGTGAAGTGCTTTGTTTTTAAGGAAACAATTATTTGTTTACCGGCTTCTTTAATGCCTTATACAGAGACCATAAGACACCAGTGCTAATGATGTCAGTCTGTTACAAGTATATAAAAACTCCACCCTGAGAGAAGAGGCTTCTTGTAGCTTGATTCCTGCAGGGGTGACTCAAAGGCACCATCTATAAAGTTTCCACTGCCATACATCTGTTGTTTCTGGCCCCCTGCCCAGGAGAGGGAGCTGGTGGCAATGCACCCATTTGGCTGCATTTCCCATATGTGAAACTCCAAGTGTGGTGCTGGAAGCAGGGAAGGAAGGCGGAAAGAAAAGGAAAGGAAAGGAAATGTGACACAAAACCTGAGATGAGACTGAGAACCAGACAGGTCATACTCTCAGATTTCAGTGTCATACTCCCTTATGCGTGAGTTCAAATGTAACAAAGAGATCATAAAATTTCCAAGCTTAACTAAAGGCCCCATCTTTGTCTATGACATTCTACTGTCTCTGATACTCTAACTGAAGACTTCTGCTACTGCTAGCTGAGAACATGTAAATTTACTGATTCCTGATACACAGATTTTTATTTGATCTATTGTCAGGACTGGGGATTAGCCTTACACCTGATTTAGTAGATCTGCTGTGGAAATCAACTTTAACAGATCTCTCAGGAGATCATCTCTAGTCCATCATTTCACTTCTGGACCTTGGAGAAGGAAAACTATTTAACCAAAGGGACAGCAATATAATACAGTACCTGTCACTTTTACATCCAAAAGTTTTGTTTGTACATCTGAAAACAGCTTTGATTCTGATTTAGGGATTACAGTTAGCACTTAATTTTGTCAAGATGCCGTGTTGACAACTGCATGGACTATCTTCAGGTGAGCAAACACATTGAACACTATAAGAGGCACGCTAGAATTCAGTACAATAGAAAAGCAAACACATTTCAAAGTAAATTGTGACCACTGACACTTGCTTCCATTTAATTTTATTAACTATTGATTATTACCTGGCTTAAGAAAAATCTGTACATTATTTTATCAAAATGTGAACAGGTATTTTTCTAAACAGCTCCTCAAAGACTCTTTAAACATCCTCTTCCATTGCTAAAGTACTCAAGGAAGTTATTAATGAGTACTGCAATATTGCACAGATGCCATTGTAAAAAGTGACCAGAGGGAAAGAGACAACACTAAGTGGAATTCATCAGAGTAGGTGGGGGATGAGGAAAGAGAAACAGTCAAGGACAATTTTACTTAGACAAATGAGTAGGATAAGATCTATAGCCAGGAAAACAAATTAGGAGGCTGAGAAAGAAACAAATGAGCAATAAAACAAAACCCCACAGAGCAAATCCATGCTTGAGATGAAAGGAGCCAGCAGTACATTCCACAGGCACAACAAAAGAAGAATTTTGTGCACACTTTCACCTATATGGTGGCCTAAGGAAGTCTAGAAGTTTGTTTGCTGTTATGTTGTCAGGGCACCTATGGTCCAGCACAAATTCATCACTGAGCTTCTCATCAGTTAACATATTTGAACTGTGAAAATTAGTTTTCCAGTGATGTACCTCCCAAATAATTCGGGAATAGTCTGATGTCTCTATTTATTTAAGGCAACAGCAGCTACAAAAGGGACAGGATTATTGAATACTACTGCAGATAGAAAACAAAAAGATTACATGGATCCCTTGTAAAAGTTCATGCTGGAGTGATGTAGGGAAGAAGGTGGTGTAGTGTGGATTATGAGGATGGTAAAACAGGGGACAACAGGCACAAGTTGTGTCTTGTTAGGTTCAGACCGAATATTTGGAAAAGCAACATCATAGGAGGATAGTGGAGCACAGGGAAAGTTATCCACTGAAGCTGTGCTATCACCATCCTTGGGACTGGGCAAGACTTGTCCAGTCTAGTCAAACCTACTCTATGATAGCAACAGTGCTGTTGTGAAGGGGAGATTGGACTAGGTGACCTCCAGTGGTCTGTGCTAACCTTCATGTTTCCTGTTCTGTGGTTTTCTACTTCTACTAAACCTTTTCCCTTCAGATGAGATAACTGCTGCTGTGATGCAACAATCAAGATCTCCAGGTAAAACACATCAGCAAATCAAAGAAACAGTGGAACATAGAAAAGACGAACAGCAGAATTTACGGATATTTACCTAAATTACTGGGGTCTTTTTTCCATATCACACAAATCTGAAAAGTGGGTATTTCAAGATTCTGAACAGTGCCCCAATCCATAATATTTCTTCTCTAAATAGAATAAAACACTAGCAGAGTACATGCCTGTTTTTTGCCTATCTTGTTTCCTGAGGCAAAAGTGAAGAATTCAGTTCTTGTATCCTATTCATCTCTTCTGTCTCTTCTCTATGGTTAGAATATACAGCTCTGATTTCTTGCTGTGCTTCTTGCTGAGGATCCTGATTCTTTATGCCTAACATGCCGTCCTCCAAATATACTACAGTAGCAGCATCAGTCACTTCAGGACAAAGTGCTCTTGGATGCAGCACATTGTTTTCTTCAACAGACAAATAAAATGGATGGTATAGCTGAGAATGCTTCTAGTGTGGCTTTTAATGTCTCTGACTTCCTCCAGTCTAATTGGAAAGCAGCACATCGGTAGTGACTGATTTCCCCATTGTAGACATTGTAGACATTTTGAATTGTGCATTGCAAGCGCAAAACAGCACTGTTCTAATCTTAAGGGGGGGTGAGGTATAATTTTCACATATATGTTCTAGAGTATATTTACAAGTATACTTTAGAACAAGTATAAGTACACGTCCTTTCAAATATAAGTACACTGTTTTTCAAGGCCAGGTTGGATGGACTTTGAGCAACCTGCTCTAGTGAAAGGTGTCTCTGCCCATGGCAAGGGAGCTGGAATTAGATGACATTTAAAATCACTTCCAGCCTAAACCATTCTATGTTAAATATAAGATATAAGGCATTACTCTTCAAAAAAAGTTCATATTAGAAGGAATATTTTTCCTTATTTTCTTTATTCTGTTTCAGAAACAGTCTGAGCTGTTTTACTGAAGGTTGGTGTCAGCTTTTGCCAAATATCACTCATACTGGATTCTCTGGAAGATTATAAAATGTATGAGAAATTTCTTCATGCAATTTCACTAACACTTACAAAACCTAGCAAATGCCATGAAACTATCCTGTCTTTAGTGAGATGCTTTAGATAATTCTGGCTTTTTACTTTTGACTAGTCTTGGCATTTAGAAACACTATGCTTCTAAAATATTTGTCATTCTCACAGTCTGCTCTTTGTTCCTCAGTTTCTTTATGAAACCCCTAGGAAAATCTTCTTTCCCTTCACATTTAAGGCAGGATTCATCTCACCTAACTTTGGCTGCCTAAAAGTTAGGTATCAGGTCTAAGGTAGTCATTAAAGCTGTAGTCTACAGCTGAGAAAGAGTGAGCAAGAGAGTGATTCATCCTACAAGTCTTGGACAGCTATTTCAGGATGGCATGAAATTTCCTCTGGGAGTTCCTGCTTATTTCCTCCACTGACTACATATGGTGCGGCTCACTCAGCTTCAGAGAAGGCAACGTTCAGTGCATGGGGTCCTTTCCTTGGATGCCTTTTCTGGGTTGCATAAGATGACTTCACAACACCAATTTCTGTGCAATGAATCCTGATTCATATGTGACTGACAATATTTACATGAAGGGATTTAAATCTCTGGTGATGGAAAGATAAATTTTTAGTATTCATATTGCAATAGTATTTGGAGAACATCTTGTGTTTCTTGTGAAAAGTCAGGGTAGCTGGAATTAGTGCTTCATTCTGCTTTAAAACTTAGGTACAATTTTGAAAAAAATATTTATTTGCATTTTTAAAACGATTATGGAAGTTCTTTTTCAAGTCAATGCTGTGGAAGAGCCACTTTTCAAGATTTTGTAGCTAGATATTACTATTTAAAAAAAAAAACCAAACATGCAGTGGAACAGCATAAGATTTATATTTTCATAGAATCATAGAATGGTTAGA
>VZRU01010392.1:11653-29964 GCA_013398155.1 Pedionomus torquatus
ATGTCCCCTTCCCCCCCCCCAATACTGGCAACGAATGCCCACGTGCACACCAAAACCATGCATGTTAGCACTCATGCACATAGGAAACCATGCACTTGTAAACAAACACTCCCATCTTCTGATTAAGTCCCCTGCAGCTTATCCCAGCCCCCACAGAAACACGCACTGCAGGGAAGATGCTTCAGTTTTCCATGGGCCAAGCCAGTGCAGTGTTGTAGGGGCAGGGGTGACAAAAGAGTTAAAAATAAAATAAAATAAAGAAAAGGTCAGTTTTCTCCTCCGCTTCCCATCTGCCTCTTCCAGGACTGGTAGAGCATCAGGCCATGACACAGACCCAGAGAGGTGCATTAAGCCTGCAGGAGGAGGATGCATCTTGGGGAGAAAACCTCGGAAGCAGAGGATTTCCCTTCCCCAAAATACTTTTCAAATACAGAGGTATACAAAATAAGATAAACGCATACTGAGATGCTTTTGCACATTCACTCATCCAAAAAATGCCTGTGACACACATCTGCACACGTGACCACTCGACATCAGTTTGTGCCTGCTGACTCACACGCTCACTGAATAGCCCAGGCTCAGCATCTGTGCTTGCCCCAATCCACAGAGGATGAGGGCGGCCGGGAACAGCTGCCCTCTTTCCTCATGGGACCCTCCCAGCCTCCCCCAGAGGAAAAATCTGCCAGCTGGCTGCAGAGATTCTCTCCAGCCAGCAGGAGAGGGCTGGGAGATGCAGAAAAGTCTTTATGCTTATGCCAGAATAGGTCCCCAACAACTCTCCTCCTCCTGCCCTTCACATGACTGAGGATTTCACGTCCCCAGGGTCACCCCAAGACAAAGGGAAGAAGAGAAGAAAGGGAGGGAGGGCAGAGACCCTGGAGAAACAGCACACCCCACCCAGAACCAACCAAAAAAAAAAATAAAATAAAGGAACAGATGAAAACATCTGACTCTTTCCCTTTGTTATGAAGTCCTGATTTCCCACACGAGCCCCCGTGGCCTCACCCAGTGCCCTCCACTTTTCGGTAGGGGTTCTCCAACAAGTAGCGGAACCGCTGGTAGTTCTTGAGCAGGTACTTGGGAGCATACATCTGCTCCTTGGGGTCAGCAGGGGGATACTCCTGCGTTGTACCATCAAACCAGCCACCAGTCCGGATCAGCTCCCGGATATAATTGAGGTCTCGTTTGTCCTCGTAGTCACCCCAGCGGGGGAAGTCCCCATTCTGGGCCGACACCAGTTTGAAGTAGATCCCCTCTGGGGTGAAACACCAGGAGCAGTGCCAGCCAGCAAAGTGGAGGGGGCTGCCCAGTGACCACTGTACCAGGATGTGTCCTGTGCTGTTCTCATACTGCCGAAAGCCGGGCATAGTGTAGTACTCGCGGCGCCGCAGACGGATCCCATCAGTAGCATAAACAGCCTGAAGCATCCCCATGGTGCAGCCCGAGACCACCTCCAAGGTGCCTGGTTGCTTCCAGAAGAAGCCATAGAGCGACTTGCGCATGTGAAAGGCGAAGGGCTCCGTCCAGCCATCATAGAGCTTGAGGAAGAGCACACCATCACGGGCTGGGATCTCGTCGGCATCATCGATGATGAAGACGTCATCCGACCGCAGGTTGCGGAGGCGAGAGATGCCATCCCGGGTGAGAAAGGTGCGCAGGTAGTCGTCAGCGATCCAGCCATCCTGGCGGCCGCCGGGGGGGAAGTGGTCCAGGAAGACGTAGAGCAGCTTGTGGCGGATGTAGTCAAAGGAGCCATTGAGGAGCATTTCGCGGAACTTGAGGGGCCGCGGCTCTCCGTAGGCCGTGAAGTTTGACTCGCACACCACAAAGGCATCCACCACATCTCCCAGCTCGTGGAAGCGGACATCCAGCAGGTCAAACTCATGGTTGACGTTGATAGCGTTGATGACTCGCCGGGGGACCTCCCGTGGCACAAGGCGGTCCTTGGTGGGCAGGTTGGAGTACTGGACCACGGTGGGGACCCCGCAGCTGGGACCGTGCCAGCCCGGCAAGCACACGCACTCCACCCACTTGCGCCGCTTGGTCCCGCTGGCACTCAGTGGCTTGCGAGCCGTCCGCCCCGACGCTGCGCCATCCGCTCGCTCCTCCGGCCGCCCTCCCGCAGGTGGCTTCTCCAGCACCTTGGTGCCTGGCTTAAAGCAAACGCCACCGGCTTTGGTACGGACGAAATACTCTGTCGTGTCTTCTGGCAGCACAAACTCAACCTTGTGCAGCTCTTCGCTGGCTCTGCTGGGAGGCAGGGGCTGGAGCAAGGGGGAGTGGGAGTACAGGGGTGTGCGGAGGAACTCTGCACCCCCTGGCTCGGGGCTGACTTGAGGTGTGACGGGGGCATTGTTCCAGAAGAAGCTGGAGACGAGGTTGGGACTAAGCGAAGCCAGCTCCCGGGGGAAGGTGACATAGGAAAGGGCCTTGAGGAAGTGCAAAAAGGAGATGAGGCAGAGACCAGCCATGCAGAGAGTCAGAAAGAGCTTATGGCGTCTCATCTTCATCCTGTGGAAAAGCCATGAAAAGGAAAGTCACGTTCAGTAGTGATTGAGGTGCAAGAGGTTTACCACGGGTAGAAAGACAGGCTGGGGATGGAAGGAAGCCGGTACAAATTCAGCATGCATCTTTCGAGACCTGAATCCAAGAACTGCTCCCTCCACCCCCTGCCGTCTTCGGTTCTTTTTGTCTCAGCTGGGTTACACCAAGCTGAACCTCTTCTAGATCAGTCACAGTCTTACAAACTCAAAGATGAGAAAGGCAGTGGTGACGGGGTAGAAAGACAGGAAATCCAGAATAACAGGAATTCACGATCTAGTGAACACACCACACTTGGCAGATTTGTCCCTATTCACTGCTGGAAATAAAATGAACATAGACCTCCTCAGGCCCTGCATCAACAGAGGGTTGGGAGAAGATGAAGAGAGTGCGGAGAGCAGGAGGGACAAGACAGAGCAGGGAGTACACAGCTGAAACGTGACCAGTGTAAAAGGCAGTTTTAAAGGATGGAGATCATTAGCCAGGCTGCCAGAACCAGGAAAACACCAACACTCCCCAGATCTTTTAAGTGTTTGCTCAACACACGCCCTAAAAAACACCCTTGCTCTTAGGAAATGCTACTCAAGTTCCCATGGGGAACAGGAAAAAATACAACAATTAAGTTTTTATTAAGAGTAAAAGTGACAGCAATTAAGGTGCTGTCACTTTTACTCTTCTCCCATGCTTCTCAAATCCACTGTATTTCCAAATACTGCCCTTTGCTTTTCATTTTCCATGGACCAGATGCTGAAGTATTTCTGCATCTGGACCAAGGTGTCTAAAATAAATGCCTAGCTGTCTCCACTGGTAATACTGTGCCATCATGATGGATCCATGTCAGGCCAGCAAGAAGCCAGTGGTGCAGAGCCCTTCCCTCCATACAACGTGAAATATTGTCTTCATCCTCTCCCTATGCCACCTCCCCTCCTCCAGCCCAGGCAGGGAGCGCAGAGCTGCTGTCAGGCAGAGAAGTGATTGAAGACTACAATCCAGAAAAAGGACAAAAGAAAAAAAAAGAAAAGAAATATGCTTACCCAATGCTTCACCAAGAAAAAGGAGAGATGTTTGCCTTCCACAAAGCCCTTTGCAATGCAGAGGCTGCCCTCTTCTCCCCAGGGCATGAGACCCTCCACGCAGCAGCAGGTGAAGACGTCAAGACCCTCTCTGAGCCCATCCACCACTGTGCCCCCTCCACACCAGGCTCCACCACGGCACCTCTCCGCCCCAGCACATTTCTCCTCCCAGGACCAAAGTTCCCAAGAGGCGCCACACACTTCACGCTATCAGTTATAAACCCTCTGCCCAGTTGCACGATGGTGCTGGAGACACCTCTGCAGGAGCAAACACCTCCCTGGGGGACATGGGGGAGCCACTCCATGCCACCAGCCCCCACGTAAGGGCTGTCCCACTCCTCTGCCACGGGGCTCCTCACAGCCAACACATGTCCCCATGTGGGAGCAGAGGGAAGAAGCACCCAGGCCACTCCCACTGCATTGGAGGGCATTAAGTAAAATACAGCAAAGTGTGTTTACTGATTAACTTGGAGGAAATTTAATACTGAAGTGAAAAGCCATAAAGCATTTAGACAGATGGCAACTGCCCAAAGGAAAACATATCTGGTGCTCTACAGATGGCGCCGACATGGACTTTGGTAGGGCGGTTGGTTGTCTGTGGCTATACCTTACAGCTCAGCAACAAGTGTTTCTGGACACTTTGTGGTCACCTTTTCATCGAGAACCACCAATGCCATCCCCTCATGCTCAGATGGCAAGGTGGGGAGTCTCACATCAAGATCTGAAAGGGTGGACTGCAAGCTAGGAGCTGGCAGAAGAGTTACAGCATTGCCCCGTGAGGGGAGGGGGAAAAACCCAACAAAATTAAGGAAGACGGAAATGGCAGCTCTCCTCTTTGGACCACACTGGGGCTGTCCCTTGTCTCCTGCACCCACCTGCCAGAGCCTGGTCTCACATAGCCAGTCGTAGCCCTGCTGGTGGAAGGCCATCTGTGTGGTGGCCCAGCCATGAAGGGGCTGGATGTTCTCCTATTCAAAGCCATAGAAGACCATCCTAGGGCTCACTGTCAAGCTTTCTTCATAGGGGCACAACAAGAGGCCCCCAAGAAGCATTTCGTGTCCAGGTTTGGTTTATTTTTGTTCATTTAAGGCTCCATTAATGTCTTGCTGGAGCAGTGAGATCACTTGTGAGGCAGAGAACTACCCAGTGCCTTTCCCCTATGTGCCACCAGGTTTTGCTCTGTCTTGAAGTACGGAGAAGAGAAAGGCACAAGGAAACTGGAAACACTAAATTAGCAACAACTGGCTGTCAGAAAGTGTCCCTTGCTGGTAAATCAGTACAGCTTTCTTCAGTCGGGTGTCCCGTGCTTTCTCCAAGGCATTACTTCCAGACATCAGGTGGCTCTCTGAGATGCTGAAACCCAAGTGAGATAAATAGCTGGCCTACTCCATAGGGCAATCCCAACGGCTGCCAGGTACTGCCGAGTTCACTCCGGTTCCTACAAGACACACAAATGCAGAGCAGCCAGCTTCCACCGGGCCAGCCCAGGACAGGGGGCAGGTGCTGGGGGAGTCACACAAGCCACGTCCCCATCTTCTTCCCGCATAGCTGCGATGATCCACATGCCACGGTAGATTCCCAGACAAAAGGTCGCAACTCTTGACATTCAACAAACGGCTTTGCTTTCTGGGATGTGGTGCGCTGAGTCAACAGAGCAGGGCACACGGTTCTGAGAAGTAAAGCGTATTTTCCCCGCTTGACATTTGCATACATCAGTATCTGCCAGGTTCAGCCGACGGCTCTGCAGCTCCTCACCCGCTGACCAGTCTGTTACTGCAGCCTGAGCCCGGGGGAGCCGGGCTGGTGCACACATGCCTCCCCGCAGCCCTGCCAAAGCGGGCTAGCCCTGCAGTACCCTCTGCTGTTTCGCTGCTGGCACGTCCCAGGAGGCAAGTTTCACCACTCCGTTGTCTTGGTTGGGTCTGTGTTCCCACTCCCCATTTCCTATCCCTTACTAAAAGGGAGGAAAAGCAAAGCAGCAAACTGGGTCTTCTTCAAAAACCTCTTCCCTGGGAATCACCTCCATTCTCACATGCCAGGGATTCCTCTGCTTGGGAGCAGAGAGAGCTCATGCACCCTTGGGTGGGCAGGGATGCTAGAAATCATCACATATCCCTTCCCATATCCTCTGATCGGTGCTGCAGTGAGAGATGCATCTTTTGAGTGGTAGCTAATTGGAGACAAAGGCCAGCAGGGGAGGGAGATGTTATTACCCACCTTCCCCATCCAGAACATTTACATGTGGTGGAAATGAGAAAGGAGGTACCAGCCAGGGACACATCTCAGCTTGTCATAAAAGAGCCCAGCTGCTCTGTCACAAAGCAGCCATCAGTTACCAGGAACACAGAAGACAGCAAGAAGAGGTATCCCCCATTTGACAATTTTGAGTTAGGAGCCGGGAGAAAAGTCAACTTGATCTCAGGGAGAGTGATCAAGTTGCTGTCAGGTTAAAAACAACAGCAAGGAAAAAGCTTTAATGTTCAAGCAGAAGAAAAAGCCAGGAGAACGGACAGTCAGCTCCATTAAGACAAAGCTTTTTAGGGAACATGCAGTTATAAACCACTTCAGCAACATTCAGACTCAGCAAGAGAAGCTGAAAGCTTCTTTTTGTAAGGAATCCCTTTGATACTTCCTTGCTTGAAGAAGTTATGTCTCTGCCATGCAGGGGTAGCGCTTTCAGAGGAGGAAAGCTAGAAGTAGTATGTGCCTGAGTTATCCCCAGGCACCTGTTACCGTTTTACTTTGCCATTATATCAAGTGACCAGTTGATTTATACCATCCTGAAATCATATCCTGATTTTCAAGCAGCCAGAGAGAAAGATACGCACTGCTAAGGGCTGGCAATTCACCAGTCCTAATGTTCTCTTCTGGAGGACACTGGCAAGAGGCCACGCAATGGGCCACTGGATGCACGGTATCCTGCCTTCTGGTCCATTAGGGCACGGGACTCAAGACTCCATAGACCTCTCCTGTGGCTATAGGAGAAAAGCTGCTGTGGAGGACAAGTCAGAAGCTTCTGTTTTTCCCCGATACGGAGGCACTCATCTCCTCTGCCTAAAGTTATCCCATAACACCCATGCAGTAACATATTTACCCATCACTCAGACACTTCACCGCAAAGCAACAATTCAAATTAGAATTGCTTTCACACAGCAGATTAAAATCCAGCATGACTTCCACCCCCCGCTCCACACTGAGGACCAATTCTCTCTCTCTCTCTGCTCCAGCGAGACAAATGCAGAGGCTCCACAAGTCTGAAGTACAAGTCTGCCTGCTATCCACAGGGCACAGGCATCACAACACACATCAGGGTCACAGTACCCCAAACCACTCCAAGATGTCAAGTTCCTTTTGTCCTGCAAACATCCACAAAAGTAAAGAGAAACCACAAAGCCTACGATTTGTCTACAGCTAAAACGTGACAAGCTCAGGGACAGAAGGACTGTGCTTTGCTTAAGGATAGAAAGAGAAGATTATTCTACAAAGCTGGCCAGCAGGGAAAGTGGAGAAAAGCAGGATGTACCAGAAGGTAGCTAGGGCTCAGCACTTCTCTCATGTGAAGGATGCCACGGTGCTTTCAGGAGCTGAGAGCTAGGAGGACGTCAGCAGGCTTTGCCAGAGTCACAGTAGAAGGTGGTTTGAATGCAAGCAGGTCCATGCTGGCTTCCATTCAAGTTTCAAGGACAGAAGACAACATTCTTCCATGACCTTCGTCAAGAGCTGCTGCCCACAGCACTAATGCAAAACAGCAATACCTCACACTACGTGTTTCCTTTGCAGCTTCGAGGCAAGTGACCACAAGGTGCCACTGACTTGCTGCCAGCACAACCAGCTGGAGCAAGCCATCCAGCAGTTACTCTCCAATTATGGTCAGGCTTTCTCCTAAGCATCTTCCCTCCCTTTCAACAGGGAGGTGGGTGAGCAGAGATAAGGTGACCGCTCTTGACAGGGTGTCACCATCGCATCCATTGGACTTCCAGAGCTGCCATCCACACACTATTAGTGGGTGTCACCAAGCTAGGAAAAAAACTTTATGGAGAAAAATAGAAAAAAAGATAGCAAAACTGTGAATCTGCATAAGGCTAAGGTGAGGTTGGCCAGGTAAGGGTGAGGGCACAGCTGATAAACCTTCTCCTTCCCAATGAAGGCAGACACATGATACAGATATCAACCACAAACCTCAGTATTGTGTGCAATGCCTTGCTAGACCTCATCTGACCAGAAGCATCTGTGGTCAAAAAGAAAACAGATGTCTTCTCCTACATGCTCTTTTGGGAAACCAAAGTGCTCTATGCCAGTGGCGACAATCTGCTGCTTACAGAAGTCAAGACAGACACAATACAAAGCCCCAGCTTTAAGAACTGTAGCTGCTCACCCCTGCAACTGCTGGAAGCACAGTACCTTTTGATTCCAGGCTTTCCATGGGCTTTCACTGTTTCAAGGGTTCTCTCAAGTGTCTTGTCCTGCTCCTTGGTTATTTCAGATGCCACAACTCCAGCCACAGCGAGATAGCTGGGACACAGCAGCTCTTAACCTTCCCTACATAGCACTTGGGACCTGGAGATAAAGTTATCTTTGTAGACAGGATTTTGGCTCAAGATTGATCTTCCAGAAGTCAGCAGAACAGACCAGCATCTGAACACCTTCAGAGTCCATTATAAAACCCTCCACTCGAACAGATTGTTCTTACTATAACTGTCATAATACTAATAGCAGTATAATTATGTAATTCTCCAGCCCCCGGCTTAAAAGAAGATCTGCTCCGAGAAGACTGGAAAAGTCTACTGGAATCCAATAATTGCCTATGAGACACCAATTTAATTTTATCCAGGAAGTACGTGGACATCACAAGAGCACAGTAACGTATGCTAAAGAAAACTTAGAGCTGTGTTTCCAACTCCAGTGGAATCTATCAAGTATTCTTCTCAGCATCCTTAAGCTGCATGGGGCTCCCTTCTAACCTATGTCCTCTCCCCAGATAAAGCCAGTCTCACCATAGGTACTTCCCTGGATGCAGAGATGCCTCAGCACACTCTGCTCCTTCAGACATTCTCAGAAGCCAGCTTTAGTCTCTCAGCAACACTAGTCTAAGCACTCTTTCCGCTATAGGACAGGTGGCACGTCTCCTATCCTCTTCTCTCCTTCACTTATGCCTGATATCCTGGAAGGACTCTTCCTTAACCCTGCTTATTGCCTCTGCAAAACATCTGGTTCCACAGAAACTGTTCTGTTCCACGAAAACGGGCCCTGGAGATTGCATCACCACTTGGCTCCAAGATGGGGCCTCTCAGGACATCAGAGGGCGAGCTGAGGCATTTGTTGCACGCTGCGGTACACACATACCAAGGATGCAAGGCCCTTCTCCCAGCTAAATACAGCACTGAAGCAGAGCTGGCTAGATCTTCTGCTCCTGGACTTTGCTGTCTTACAAGTGAACGAATGCTCCATCACGAGACAAGGAATAGGAAAGGAAAAAAAGGGACAAAACCACACAAAGAAGCAACTTATGCCCTCAGACAGGCCATGGGGTAATCAGAGAAGTATGCAAGAACTTCCAGCCAGTGCCAGTGCCTTGCAGAAAGGGACAGGACAAAACCATTTTGTCAGAGGATGAAAGAAAGTGACGCTTTCAGAGGCCTCAAGTGAGGCGTGTGGTAACACAGGCTGCTATTTCCTAGGTTCTCTCCCCTCACTCGCCACCTTCACAGCTCACCACCCCTCGATTGTATGAATTCAAGTTGTCAATCGTATGAAAGTCTCCTTTGTAAAGCCAAATCAGCAGCAGATCTAACCGGGTTAAAAATAAACTTCAAGAAACAGTGCCTAGGCATGGGAACAAGCAGCTGACCAGCAGAAGTTTTCTAAATTATTTCACCAGTTCACTTCTCGCCAGAACTGCGGATCGTGTAGATGCATCCTCAAGCACCCAAAATTACAGAACTTTAAGCACTGTTCAAATACCATGAGCTCACTAACTCCTCCCAGCAGCATCAGGGAAGAGGCACGTCTCAAGGGGGGGATCTGGAAGAAGCAGAAGGTAACTGCTTTCAGAGCAGACCCCGGCAGAAGGTCCACGTATGCCATGCAAGTAGAGCAGAAGTCACAAATCCCGAGAAGAGCACCAAAATGGGCCACCAAGGTTTCCCTCAGAGCTGAAGGCCCGTGGGTGAAAAGCACATGGCAGACATGTGACAGACCATGCACATAAGCCCTGTGCAAAGGAAAGCAGGAGCGTCCCTGGGGACCAGGTGACAGCCCAAGCAACGGGGAAATTCAGGCTGAACAGCCCAGAAGGTGATGAGGTAGGTGCCCCACGGACCTAGCACGAGGCAGTTAAAGAAGGAAAGAGGCAAGAAGTGCTTGAAGCCACGATGATGGGCAGAGCGCACAGACCCAGGCAGGCAGGCAGAAACCACCTTGCCTCCAGCTATTTTTGAAGCGGGTGGCAGTTGTTTGTGCACCCCCAGGATAAAAGCTTTCCAAGACGGACCAAGGAAGGGAGTAATTAAACCCCAGGAAGACAATAAATAAAGCGAGGCCATGGAACAGCAGCAAGATTCAAGTGGCCATGGAGAAGAGCTGGCCCTCCATCCCCGCCCTCTTTCCTCCCCCATCCATCAGCAACCACTTGGGGTTTGGCAGTGCACTCACTTTCCCACAGTAGCCGATCTATTACTGTTTGGAAGAGCCTTCCCAGCCTCTTCCTTCCCCTCCTCCCCTCCTTTCAGGCCACAGGGGTCCCGTTTGGCAGCCCCTGGATCCCCCTCTTCCCTGAATGTCTGGTGACCAGCCAATCCCATGCAAAGAGCATTAACCCCTCTTCACCGGGAACAGCCAGAGAAACCCGACTCCGTGCTGAGAGGTTTCTCTAGGGTGTCTCCCCCTCCTTCTCTCCTCTCCATCCCTGACAAACACTCACCACCACCCCCCCGCTCTTCCTTCTCTCACCTCTTTCCCTTTTCTTTTTAATTCTCAAAAAGAAGCTCCAGCCCTGGGAGTGTCACATCTTCCCGAAAATGTTACACAAACCCATGGGGATTTTTCTTGGATCAAGAACAGACCCTTATTTATTTGTCTCTTCTTCCTTTGTTCTTCATTTCCTCTTCCAAGACTTAGGCAAGACCTCGACAGAGTGCCGCCTGGATCCCCTGCTGCCACTTGACTTTGTTATTATTTTCGGTAAGCGCGCGCTGATAGGCAGAGCGCTCTTCACTGCCTTGCCCCGAGGCAGAAGCGAATCAGCCCGGACTCCCACCTCTGGGGTGGGCAAAGGGCTCGGGGGCTCTCACAGAGCACCCCAGGCTCGCAGAGCCACCCCCCCGTTTATGTAATCCTTCCGACTGCAGCATCGCAGCCCCTCGGATTAAATCCACACGAATCACATCTTCAGCAACGGCTCTATGCCGGTAACAGGCATATGGTACCACGAAAAGGGGCAGTTTCCCAGAATGAAATCAAAAGCCTCCTAATGCACTTAACGCGGGGTCACATAAATCTCTCTTCTGCCTCCCACAGACGGCTGGATCTTGTTTACAGGCATTGCAGCAGGCTTGGGTCTCAACAATATGTTTACTTCTTCTGTACAAACATTCCCTTTCACTAAGCAAAGCGGTACCCCGATCTCCAGATTAAACCAAGCAGGAAGGACCGGGAGCAGGTCTTTGGGGAAAGAGGGAGCGAGCTAGTCTCAATCGGTGAAATCAAATGCCATCCTGGACATCAGACAGGTTTCACGACCATTTGTCCTCACATTCTTCCCTTAGATTGCCTTACTTCTTGGGAAGAATGAGAAGGAATTTTGCATTTAGCCAGCTGCTGATGTCCCTGATGAGGTAAAAACATTATGAAAAAAAATAAAAAAGGGGTTTGTTTCAGGCTGAAGAACCCAAGGGTCAGGTGTCAGGTGGGACAGCACAGCTTGCCCAAAGGACATCTGGTGATTGTCTGGCCAACCCTTCCCTAAATGCAAAAGCCACAAACTGACACCATGCAGATAAAACCAGGGAAGCTGAGCATTTCTGCTCAAGAGTACAGTAGATAGAGCTGTATATGCTATAAGCACTTGATTACAAGCCAAGTTCCTTTCCCTCTCCTCTCAGCCCTTTTCCTCCCCTTTGAAGTCTTCAGCAAGACATTTATATTGAAATCTAACTGTTGCTGAGAAGTCAGCTGCCACAGCCAGGTCAGAAAGGAAGGAAAGGAGGAAGACAAGACTAACGTGTAAGCATGACATGAGAATTGGTGGCAAATGAGAAGGATGAACAGTTGTTGGATGGGAAGCCACAGTCATGTCGAAGTTCACCAGGACATGCATGGCAGGAGCGGGACAGCCCATCTGCCCGGGACAGCAATCAGCCACAGCAAGGTAGAAGGCCAAAGGGCATTAAGCTCATACGTAGCCAGGATGGGTGGTCAGCCCAGACAGCTCATCTTCACAATGCTCCTCTGCTGTAAGAGCCCGTAAAAAAATCTGCCCTCGTCTCCCTCAACTGGTTGCTCTGCAGGGTTTCATCACTGAGAAATAACAGGAGTTTCAGCTGCACAGTTTGCTGCTCAGCCACCTGATCTTTCAAGTCTACAAGAGATCATCAGAACCTGAAAAGTCCAATGGACTGTGTCATGCCAAAGCTAAAAAGAACTTCAGCAGGACAAGATGGGCCTTCAAAAGAAAAAAATAAAATACTCTGAATATTTTAGTGAGCAGTGCCAATAATCCCTGCTTCAGATCCACAGCACTGTAATTGAGTCAGGGACCAAATCCAAGCATCAGATTCACTGCCTCACGCTTGACACCATCTCTTTACTGCAAAGACAAAGGCTCCAAACTCGGGAACCTCTTGCAGAGCCCCAAGCCACAGAGATGCTCCACAGTACCACACACCTGAGTGATGTGGAAACCAGAACTGGATTTCAGGGACATATGCAAACAGACATGGGCAGAAAGGAAACCCACAGCACTTCCCCATCGTTAAGCGATAGACTCTGGATGCCTGACAACCTCCCCATCCCTTCCCCCCCCCAAGCACTCATGGGAAGCGAGAAGACTCTGTTCCAGAGCACAACTGCACTATAAATAATTCAAGAGATCGCTAAATTATGCAAAAGCAATCCCGTCATCCCCCTGGCCGAGCTGAAGGCAGGTGTGGTCAACCCTGGCTCCAGAAGTTGCTGCTAGATAGGGATTTTTTGAGGCCACAGGGGCTCCGTGCCAATAGCACACATCCCAGAGCACAATGGCCACTTGCTAACAGTCAGGCCTGCACCAAACAACGCTGTGACGGGAGGCATTTGGGGACACGGGGCTGATGGGAAATGACCATTGCTTTAAGCCACCTCTTCTCTAGAGTCCTCAGGCGCCCACCCCCAAGGAGAAAAAGCGGCAAATTGCGTCCCCTTCCAGCGAGGCTGCTGGGTCCATCCCACATCCCTCAGTTGCCGTGAGCTGGGGGGAGCTGCAGCCGGTCAGCGCTGAGATGGGGAGGAGAGGACCGCTGGGGCAGGTGGGCAGGAGAAAAGGGAACAGAAAAAAAAAAAACAACCCACTCTGGAGGCACTAAAGAAGGAACAGGTTGTTGTTTTTCAGGGTTTTTGTTGTTTTGGGTTTGTTTTTTTTTTTTTTTTTTTCCTGGCACAAATAACACAGAGGGAAGGCTGAGCTGAAAGCAGAGCATCACGATCTGCTCTTCTGCCCCACTCTTTTGCCTTCGGGAGATACCGCCTCCATGGGGTCATGAAACAATCACCCCAGGACACCCTTACTCCTGCCTTTCGCTGTCCTTCAGGGCTGGCCCTCGCCCTGCAAGCTGTGGGAAAACAGGGCATCCTGGGGCTGCCCCTGGGTGGGCATACCCTCCTCCAAAAGCCCTACCCCTACCCAGCTCCTGCAGCCTCCAAGACCTCTCCGAGCCCAACACGCTCAGTCTGCACAGGCCTCCGTCCTCTTCCCTTCTCCCCATTCGTGCCGGCAGAAGGAAGAATTGAAAGCGCTGCCATAGCCCTCTCTTCGGCCTCGGCACGACCAGCTTATAAAAATCTCAGGGCTCCAGCTTACCTTCCCCTTCTTTCTTAAAGGGCTCGGCATCCAGGAGAGACTCCCTTTCATGTCTCTTTACCACGCTGTCTCCCTTGCTTTCTGCTCCAGTGTCTGCACGCTGAAACAGGGGATCCTAACGCAGATAAAGTCAGTGTAGCAGATACCTGCGTTTAGATCACAGGTTTCACAGCTGCTGAAGACGTTATGCAGCAAGTCTAATTTGCATTAGTCTTTCAGTATGCTTCAAATTTGCTTGCTGCAGCTTTTGGTATCATGCAAGACACATGCAGCAGTATTCCAAAACAAGAATTACCCCCCACCACCACCCCACAAAGCCTGAAAAGCAATGACAGAGTCAGATTCTGCTCACTAACCCCGGCCCAACCTGTAAGGATTTACACACGGAGGGGAAAACGGCCCTCCCAGGGAAAGGCAGAAGGTAGCTGAGACTATAGATTAGGCAGCAAGTCAAGGAGGCGATGAGGTGAGGAGGGCTGCAGGATCCAAGCAATGAGTAGAGAAAGTTATCGATAAGCCCTGGCTCAGCACCCACACCCAGCTGTTCCCCGAGGTTTCCAAGACAGACGTTGGCAGAGCCAGCATGGGAAGCGTCGTGCTGGAGTCGCTGCTCTCCCGTCGAGCCCCAGCATGTGCCACTGGGCACATCACAGCCTTGATCCACGCCTCTGTTTCCCTGGGTGGGATCTAGGAGAGACACCTTTCTACTCTAGTTAAGGGGCTTGCCTAATTAAGAGAAGCTTGATGGGCTGCTTCGAGGCCCTTGGGGAGAGAAACCTTGACATAAATGCAAGGCAGATGATTCTCAGAAAGAAGAGCACCTGCCTGCCTGCCTCCCTCCCTTCCTTCCTCCCTCCAGACAGCCACAGCCACCTCTCCTGCTGTTTGCATTTGTGTTACAGGCTGAACAAGACCGCTGGTGGAGCTCAGTTTGGTCATACCCCACAGCCATAACCAATTTAAAAAAAAAAAAAAAAAAGCACCAAACAACCCCACCCCACCCCCCAAACCAGCTTATTTAAACACAGGCTTGGGGACTCCCCTAGCTGAGGAACCAGGGAACCTTAACATCAAGCCACCTATTCAACTGGGTGGGGGGATTATCTTAGCATGAAAGGCCAAAGTCCCCAGAGTGAGCAGCTCCGGTAACTTGCTATCCTGAAGCAGAGAATAATCACTTCCTAAATCACAGCTGAAGAACCAGCCCTCAGCCTGCCTGACAAAAGCTGGGAGCGCAGTGCTGCACTCCCTTCACCCATCAGCCCTACCAGGCAATTTTCTGAGCACAAAAAAATACATCCATCCTCTTCCAGGTGTTGTGAGGCTTCAAGAGCAGGAGGTACCTGTTGTGCTCCAGGAGGAGTTTGAGGGAAGTAAATGTTTTACACTGTGGGAAGCACGAAGAGGTGAGAAAAAGAAGGTAAAGAAATCATGTTTCTGCCTTCCCGAGAGCTGCAGCCAGAGTCCATTTCACAGGGAAGCAGGCACAGAGTGCTCTTGTGCACCCCACGCCCCTGCTCCAGCACACAGCATCTCTTCCCACCACCTCCAGCAGAAGAGGGAACACGGTAGCTGTGTGACTGCAACTCTGCCCTGACCACCCCATGCAGCATCGCTGCTGCGGCACAGCCCCATCCCAGCAGCACGCTCACCTCGCTCCGTCAAAACACCCCAAACCTGATCTGGAGCTGCCCGTGACCCCAAGCTTTCTCCCCTCCTCGCAGCCCTGCCAAGGCTCCTCAAGGCCAGCCTGCAGCATGGACCTGAGAGGACAGTCCAGCTGTTCACTGCAGATGTGTCACCCCCTTTCCAAGAACATTCAGGATGGGGAACAGCAGGTATTCCTCAGACACATCCCCCTTGTGTTGCACAGCCCCCTGTGCCTACCTTCCCCAAATTTCAGCTCAATGTAACGCTTTGTTGTGCTACTACAGGATGAACTTATCATCATGCAGCCCAACCTTTTGTTGCAGTGCTGGTGGGTGACAGTGGCAGTAGGGAAGAGCAGGTGGGGGCAACCAGCCACACTCTTCTACAGTCAGGGCTGATAACATGAACCAGCCCTTGGGGCACCTTCCACTGACCTAAAGATGTGAAGAAGCCTCTTGTGCCAGCCAGTGCCCCCTCCGCCTTCCTCTCTGCCAGAGTTATTGTCAGCTGTACCAGCCTTCGTTAGCACCACCTCCTCCAGCTACATCCCACTGATTGGGTCACACATTCCAACAATGTACAAAGGGCTCATTTTAGAGCAACTAACCCCACCTCAAACCTAATCAGCCTTTCGGAATGAGCGCTGGCCCAGCGTGCCACATCTATCTATCACCAAATTCCCTCACTTCCTCCCTCTGCCTTTGTGATCCGGTTGCAGGGACAGGGGGTGGAAAACGCCAATTTGTGATAGTGGGTGCACCTTAAAGATGCTATTCTCAAGGCAGGAGGAAAATCAGACACAGCAAGCTGAAAACCCAGCTACCAACCCTGCCAGGAGACAGTTTATCTCTGTTTGCTGACAAGTCAAAGCAAGGGAGGGACAGAGAGAAAAACCTGTCTGTCCTAAGGCGTCCCTCACGCACTGAACATGCACAATAACATCTACGTGTTAACCCCTGTCCTCAACAACCGCTGCACCCATGGCTGCTTATGCACACCACGTTTGTGAGCACAAACTCCACGGGTTGCACAGCAAGTGTGCCCGTCAGGACCCGTGTGCATGGCTTACACACACCCAGATAACACCCACCCACATCTGTCACGCAGGCATCCCTGAAAGGCGTGCAAGAAGCACGTTACACCAACCTGGCAGGCCACAGAGTCACACAGTGCTTAGCCAGGCACACGTGGGAGGAGGAGGAGGAGGAGGAGAAAGGTAAACACAAGGCATAAGAGAAACACACGAGCACGCAAACTTCATAGGTAGGGTCCCCAGGCAAACATGCCAAGCGTATCTGTGCTTCCCTGGCCTAGGTTAAGCAGGCTCTGTGACCACAGAGCAACCCCAACAACCCTCCAGACCAGCTGTCCCTGGCTCATGTTGGACACAAGTACTCCGGATAAATGTTTACAATTCCAAGCATCCCCTGAAGGTAACATCCATGGAACTACCCACACTATTTTCCACCTCTTCATGACTTCCTTGCTAAGGCAACCCCTGTGTGCCACGCAGGCAAGTTTCCTTTTTCCAATCTCACCCACACTTGTAGGTAGGCTCATCCCTTCAACCCAGTTTAGAACTGGTCCCCCACCTTCTGGGCATCTCTGATAGAGATGAACCTCAGCAGCACCTAGGACCAAAGGTGTGCCAGCATGAAAGGCAGCAGACAGGTCACCGCATTAGAAACAGGGCAAAAAAAACCTCACCTGCAGCTAACCAGAATCCCTCCCCTCTCCTCAGGATATAATTGCCATATCCAGGGCGTTCATAAACAAGCTATGCAGGTATAGCCGAGAGTCCTCACAGGGAGGGAATGTTATACCTTGCAGTGGATTTCTCACCACTACTGCAAAACCACCTGAGGGTGTAGAGGAGCTATAAATCTTTGAGGGACTTTTATGACATGCAGTGTCAGAGTCACAGCTTCGCTCCTCTTCTGTGGTTTGCAACGGCTTTCATTCAAAACCTGCTTTAAAATGCTATAGGGAGGCTGGAGGCTCCCCAGGAATAGCTCAAAGGACCAATCTCCTCCCACTCCTGCTTGGTGGATGTGCTCCCAGCCCTACTACCAGAGCTGAAAAAACAGCACAGGTAGCTACAGCTGAATTTAAGGGGGGCTTCAGAAACTTGAGGCATGCTGGAGGATGGGGAGCCCCCTGGTTCTCCCTCCCCTGTGAGATGACTCTGTACTGTCCGAGGGTCAAGCAATGGCAGGTCCTGCTTGATTTCAGCTCTCCTCAGAGGAGCCAGCAGCAACCAGGCTTCAGCAACAGGGACTTGCAAGTGCTTCCTAAATCATGGGGTTTCAGCTGGACCCAAACACCACTTCTGCAGGTGGGATCTATAGAGCCATCCTTGGGGAAGGGGTCTGAGAAGACCCTGCTGACTCACACCCTGCTGGGGTGGGGGAAACGGGCAGGAGTAGGCAGGAATTTGAAATTCAGTTTACACAAGGCTGGAGGTTCCTGGTGACTCAAGTCATACTTGTTAGCAGTGGTGCCACTGAGTGTTTTCATGGGCTTGAACATCCCACTCAAGGGGAGGGATCTGGAGTTAACTGGGGAGCTATTCTCTGGGAGGGGGGGAACCCCAATCACGTGCTGGAGACAGGGGCTAGCTCGCTCCTGACCTGAGCTCTGCCCTGGGGTGTGAGAGGTGTGAGACCCCAGTTTTGGTCTGGGAAAAAGGCAAGGCTCCTGAGCAACCCAGGCGCAGCTCACAGAAACGCAGCCTGTGGAAATCCCCAGACGAAAACCACGGGCTGAGGCACCGAGAGGAGCCTCTCTCCATCCCGCTCCGCGCTCCCTCCCTTACTGAGCTGCCTGAGCAAGTCTAGAGCTGCAGCAGTTCTCCCATCACCCTTGTCACGCTCACCCAGGGAGCAAAACTCTCCCAGGGCCAGAGCTACGCCAGCCCGTGCCAGTCCAGCAGGACACACAGCTATTTCCAGCCCACAACCAACCTGATAGCCCTGCACGAGCGAGGAAAACTTGGG
>VZRU01010392.1:36138-63747 GCA_013398155.1 Pedionomus torquatus
TTTGCGCTTCACACTTAGGAGTGTTAATTTGATCTTGCAAGCGTAATTAGCACAACATGAAGGGGAAAAAGTGCCTGGAGAAAAGTGAACTGCACTTCCCTCTCCTCCTCACACCCCTCACCCCTTAGCTGTCACCTTGGCACCCCTCCCTGGGCTAAAACTCCTGGTGCTGCAGACACCTACGCTGTATTTTTCCCCTTTTAATCAGGCTTGGGTCAAACCAACCCACCTTCCTGCTTCTCTGGGCTTGCTGCCTCCCTATCTCCTGTGCCACCCGCATCTTGTCTGGGAAGAACCGTGGGGAAAGCAGGGGCAGCACCACACGGCAAAGGATTTTTCCTCATTTAGCCCTTGGATATAGTTTCCAAATCCCCTAAAATGGAGCTGTGCCTACACATCAGAGAAGGAAGCCTTGGTCCTGGGCACACTGAGAGGGAAGACAAGACCACCACACGCTCTCCCCAACCGTTCTGGCCTCAATCCTCACCCCAGGACATCCTCCAGACCTGAGTTGCAGCATCTCCATGTCACGTCACTGCTCTCTGAAGGCGGTGTCTCCAGGTGTATCATTCTCTCCCAGCATTGACCCAGGCAATAACCACATCCAGAACAAGGATATGTGAGACCCCGCCTCGAGTACTGTGTCCAGTTTTGGGCCCCCTACCACAAGAAAGACATTGAGGTGCTGGAGCGGGTCCAGAGAAGGGCAACAANTTCTGTTTTGTTTTGTTTTCCCATTGGTTGGACTAGATGATCTTAAAAGGTCCCTTCCAACCTAGGTGATTCTGTGATTCTGTGAGAACCACCACCTTCTTTCAAAGGCCCGTCCATCACAGCAGCAGCAGCTGTGTGCTTGAGAATACTGAGGCATGACTTAGAGTCACTTTACCAGCACGGCAGGGAAGGAAAATGGAACAGTTGGCCACAGTTTGGAGGAGGTTGAGGAGAGACCTCATCGCTCTCTACAACTTCTTGAAAGGATGTTTTGGAAAGGCTGGTGCTGGTCTCTTCTCACAGGTAATTAGAGACAGAACAAGAGGGAATGGCTTCAATCTGCAATACGGTAGGTTTAGACTGGACATTAGGGAAAAATTCTTCACAGGAAGAGCGGTCAGGCACTGCCCAGAGTGGAGGTTGAGTCACCACCCCTGAATGTATTTAAGAGTCGTTTAGATGTGGTGTTGGGGAATATGGTGTAGGGGAGAACTTTGTAGACTGGCGTTGATGGTTGGACTCGATGGTCCCAAGGGTCTTTTCCAACCTGAATGATTCTATGATTCTATTTTGTTGTTTCCATTCACTCCAGATTAATTTCCACCTCCATCAGCTTCTGGGGTGACCCCCGGTGCTGCTGAGGCTGGCCACATCCAGCACCCGCAGAGGAGGAAAAGCCCCAGGGCTCTGACCACGGTGTTTAAATCAGTTGGTAGCTTCTGGGGCTGAAGGAGGAAACCTGGGAAAATGCCAGAAGGTGCCGTCAGACTAGCTGTGGGCCAAATCCCAGAGCCCACATTCATGAAGCCTGAGTGGCGGCGAAGCTCTCACAGGTACCTGCAGCTCGTCTGTTTAGCCGCAGAGCCACGCGGGGTGCAGCGTGCTCTCCACCTGCAGTCAGAGGGGATGGGGAGAGTCACTGGGGCAGCAAGCAGGTGAGAAAGCGGTGCAGGGATGGGTGGCACGCAGCGCAAGCAACCACAGGAAGCTCGCTGTGGCTACGGCAAAGCAGCACTTAACTCTGGTGCACGCTGTACGGAAATAAAGCGCTCGCCCGCAGCACACAGAAGGGGAGGGATTTGCTTTGGGGCACCCAGGAAAGGATCCTGGGTGGGTTTTTTTTGCAGGAGTTGGGGCTGTTAGCCAGGATCAGGTGGGCTCAGCTCAACCGGTGGATTTTCTTTGGCTGCACAGGGATGGCCCCGACACCTCTGGATCACGACTTTTCCTCCCATGAGGTGGGGGAGTCACGTTAAACCACAGCCATCACCTGGCAGAATCGCTCCTGGTATGGTGTTTTCCAGAGTTTGCTTTGAAACCTTCCCCATGGTGCAGTTCCCACCACAGCTTTCCTGAAACCACGTCCTTGACTTGTTCCTCTCAGGTGAGGTGCCAGTCCAGCTGTCCCTTCTTCTTTCCCTTGCTCTCCCCTGGATGCTGCTCTGAGGCTCCCTCAGTTCGGCGTCTTTCTTCTACATCTTTTCTTGTCGCATCGGGATTACATCTATCAGAAAGCCACGGGCTGGACTTCGACCCACCCAGCCCTGTAGAGACGGGGTGAGGGGATTTGGGGAGGGCCAGGAACGCCGGAGCCTTCTGTGAGCACAGCCCTGCGCAAAGAGGGGCTGGTTCACATTGTGGCCGACCTCTCCTGAGGTCACGGTGGGAGCTGCAGCCCCTGCCTTCCCTCATCCAACCTCCGAGGCAGGCAGAGGGACGGTGGGATTTGCAGCCAAACGAGTTAAAATGCTGCTGAGTGAATGCTCTTCGACTGGGGCTGGATCGATTTCCCCGGCCCCTGTGACTGAAACAAGCATGTCCAGCCAGGGGATTGTAAAGAAAACAGGCTTGAAACCAATTTCATTGCAAGCAGCGCTGGCTGCATGGGTTGATAAGGCCTTTGATAACATTGTGGGGAGGAATTACCGATGTTGGACAGGACAGTCTCAAAGGTACAGCTTCCTCACTGCTAGCAAAGGGGAGCTGGAGGCAGGTACCAGCAAGTGCTTACAGCAAGTGCTTTACCCGAAAAACATCCCTTGGAAGTAGTGAGCATCCAGGGCAGCCCCGTGCCCTGCTGCTGGGCTGGCTGGGGTGTCAGTCCGGACAAAAGGGGAGAGCTCAGCCCGTCCCACACCGTGCTGGTGACCTGCTTGCCTGATCCCTGCCTGCGCCTCCATCATATTGACTCACTTGTGGCTCCTCCACCGCAGGAGAAGATGGGGACGTGGAGCAGAGGGCCTCCCCAGAAGGCCAACAGCTGCTGTCCCTTCAAAGGGGACTCTGAGGAAGGGGGCTGTCATCTACGTGTGGCAACTGGCAAATACAGCCTGCGTGCCATTTGCTCTCCCCTCGCGTGCCTGTCCTGTCAGTCCCTCATCTTATTTTATTGCTCTTTTCTGAAGTACACATGAGATACAGAGGCTTATCGAAGCATCCGAGAGACAACCATCCAGACCGCCTCCGGAGGGGCGACGGGTGCAGGCAGGAAAGCCTGTCAGCAGGACTGCGCTGATCCCACAGCCTCTTATTTGGCAAAATTTGTCTGCATTGCCTCAACCCGGCTCAAACCAGGACACCGTGACGCTCATCCTGGCTGCGGGGACTGAACCACATGGCTGGGGTGTGAACTGTATCGGCTCTCCCAGGCTCATTAATCTAACGAAACTATTAAACCCTGCTCGGGGTGACAGATTATCGCAAGGCTAATGTGGTTACTCTGCAGCGAGCAGCTCGCTCTGCCCCCAGCCCAGCGTGCTCTTCTGGAGACCCAGGGTCCAGCCCTGGGTGAGGGCTCACAGGGACCTCAATGGTGATTTACTCATCTTCCAAGCCAGGACAGGCTCCCGATAGCCCCAACATGCAAAATTAGGAAAAGACCCTGAAAGCAAAACCACACCTGGGAAGGAAACGACACCTAAAGGTCTGATTGCATCTGAGCTGCGGCAGCTGAGCGGGGTTAAAAGGTAACGGAGCCCGACTAGCTGTCACCACCAGCCTCCCCGCCAGCAGGCTCAGCCTCCTCCCAGGCACTTCCAAATTTACTGGCTCAGCCTCTCCGTGACCCGTTTTGCTCAAGCGACTCAGGTTAACTGTGAGCATTCAATTAGCCACCCTGCGCTCACCCAGGGCTGCCAGGTCCCCAGCCGGCTCCCTGGTGGGGACGAGCTGGGTGTCGGGACAGCAGAAAGTGCAAGCATCATCTCTCACAGTGTGACATGCACCGGCACTGCCAGGCTGCCGCAAGGGCAGGAGTGCACCGAGGAGCTTTCCAAGCCCGGGGTCTGGTTGCCAAAAAGCTCTGGAGTTTGCAGAGGGCTGCGTGCTTCTGTTGGTGGTGGTTCCTGCCCTCCCTGGAGAAGGGCTTTGAGGTTTGAGGAAGAGCGTGGTGAGAGCACCACAGAGGCACGTAGGTGGGGAGCGGGGCGTTGGAGTAGAAGAGGGGGTTGGTGTCCTCTCCGGATGCAGCACCATGTAACTTTAGCTCTGGGCCATTCCTATTTGTCTTTGCTCCTTGCATGTTGTGAATAGATATTAGCTCAAGCTCAATGGGCTCCACGCAGGTCTTGGAACCAGATGATTCAAGCTGGGATTTGTTCCATATCTCCGGTTTCACATGTTTTCTTTAGCCGCATTTTAATTGTGGGGTTTTCCTTTTTGTTTGGTGAGACGTTCTACAGAGGTGCCGTTCCTTTGACCCTGTAAATATCCCAAATAAATCCCACTCCTGGATTATGTGAGGGTGAAGAGGAAGTGTCCTACAGCATAACAGGTTAGGTTTTTATCACAGCTCTTCATCTGGAAAGGCAGTGGGAATGTGTCCACAGAAAACGTCTGGTGCTAGTCTGGAAAACAACGTACAATGTCAGCAAAGCCCTAGAGAGAAGAACGTAACGTGGTTAAACAAAGCCTGGATTGGTTTTAACTCACCTTTATTTCCACCTTGAACCAACAAACCTCTCCTCTAAATGAAGCCAAGCTCAGGACCTGCTGGGAACGGGAAACAAAAACCTCCTTGCTTTCCTAGCTGCCTGATTTTTCACAGGTCAGTCCCGACAGGCTGCAGTAACCCGCAGGCTGTTTTATACATCCTGAGCCACAAGAGGCCAGGAAAAGGCTGGCAGCCAAAACTGAGGTGGACTGGTCCTATGTGGACCTGTCAAACCTCATGCATTTCCCGTTTCCTGCTGCCTCCTGCCCTGACAGCCGTTTGTCCCCGCCAGCTGCAGCAGCTGTGTTTGGGTCACGGAGCAGGAGAGGAGCTGGCGGGTACCTCCAAAGGGGGTCCTGTATTTGGAAGAACCCCTACCTCCAAACCAGCGCCTTTTCCACCTGCAGGTTGGTGTTGGGAGCCCTCCTGCCTGGCGAGGGGTCTTGCGCCTAGAAGATAAGGATGCTCAGGAGAGCTGTTGACCCCTTCCTTTGGCTGTTGTCCCTTGTCAGGGCCAAAACGTCTCTGTCTTTGCTTGCCACAGGGTTGAAAAAGCAGTTATCCAAATTATGTGCACCTTCTGTAGGGAGAGAGGAGTGTGTTTGGGCCACCAGCTCCAGCTCCGCATTGCTGCATGGGGTCTACATCCTACCCTGAAGCCTGCTGACGACTTGTCGGGGCACGTAGGAGTGTTACTGGCACCTTTAGGAGGGACTGGTTTGACAGGCCACTCCTGCCTTTTGCGAACTCCCCCTCCCAAATTCATCTGGGGCAAGTTGGCACGGGCAGCCCCATCCCACAGGCGCCCCAGAGCTGGGTTTCCCTGGTGTGTTTAACACACGGTCGGCCAAGGGCCAAAACCACTCAGTGAATTATTGCCTTCCTTGCTGCTGGGCTGTTTTAACGCCATCCAACGTGATATCAGAAATGTCACAGCCCACGGGAGTGAAGGATGGTCTTATCCCCACAGGTAACCCTGGAGCCAACCAAGCGGTGGCATCTGGCTTGGGAAATCATGGCTAGAGTAGAGGGTGATGCATTTCTGGGTTTCTGGGGGGTATGTGGTCCTTTTCTTTGCCTACCCTCCATGCTGTGCCCACCACGTGGAAAAAACCTTCCCCCTTCCCCCCCCCAAGGACAGCACAGAGAGAAGAGGGCTCTGCATCCCCCCCACGCCCACGTTGCCCTTGTCAGCCCGCTGGATCCCAGCTGATGGACAGCTGCAGGCAGCAAATTTGAGCAGCGTCTCGATGCCAATTTAAATAAATAAATGAGTCCGAATGCTTCGGCTTGCAGAATGGCATCTCATTCAGCCGCTCAAGCATCAAATACCTCTGGGATTCTTTGGGCCTCAATTTGCAGAACTATTTCCCTTTCGAGTGCTCTTTTATTTTTCTTTTTGCTTATTTAAACCTGTTTTTCCTGTAGTGAACAATCCTCACAGGTGAAAGGAGGCAGGTTTTAGATGCTGGTGGAGCTTTCCTCTAGATTTAAGAGGGATCAGTCAACTCTATTTAAAAAAAAGTCTTCCCCGGTTCCTGCTTCCCTGGTTGTGGCTGGTGGGGATGCAGAGGGATGTTTCCATGGTTTGCTTCTAGTTTAGGTTCCCCTGGGCTGCCAAATGGCTTGTGTGAAGCCCACTGCTCGCAGCCAAGGCTGAGCAGATGTGCTGGCGCTGAGGGGAAGCACTGACCCACCTGGGGCCAAGCAGCAGCTTTGGGAGCTACTGCTGTACTGCTGGCTGGGCTGCAGCCCCCTCCCCAGCCCCCCTTAGGTGGGTCCCGGGAACCGGAGGGTGGGAACAACATGCATGTGTCTAAAATACCACATGTATTCTGCCTTAAGGACAGAACAAGCTCAGGCCTGGTGAAGTTGTCTTCAGCGTCAGCAGGGTGGAGGGGAAAGCGCTGAGCTGGGGAGGAGGGCGAGAAGGTGATGTCCCCCCCCTAACTCTGCCCCTTTCATTTTTCTGGGAGCATCGGGCCATAGGGGTTGCAAAGAATCACCTGGAGAAGCTACCCGAGGCGCCTCAGAGCCTAGAAGAGCAGGACACAAATGGAAAGGAGCTGGTATTATTTTCTTCTTATTTTAAGCCAAACACCAGAATATTAAGGGATCTGATTCATAGTGTTTGAACACCTGGGAGTGATACGCAGCAGAGCCTTCTCAGAGGCACGAGATTTCCCCTGTATATAATCTAAAACAAATGTCTTCCTAGCCAATCTCTAATCAAGGCCTTATGGATCAGCGAATAAATATAGAGGCTTAGCTAAATTAGCGAGAGTCATGTTGTTGGTGGTTTTATGACTACCTCATTCCACCCACATACCCCCTTATGTTGTCCTCTGCTGCCTTCAGGTATCTGCTTAACGCAGCGGCCAGGTACGGTGTTCTGCACGTATGTTTGGGAATAAGCAATGCTATTTCGGGGCAGGACACGCACACACAGGCTCAAGCTCCTGCGAAAGAGCTGAGATCAGTTCTCTGAGTGCGGTTTTCCTTTGCACCCTTGTGCTTTTCCACCAGGCTTTTGTGTGCAGCCCCGTGGCTCTTCTGAGGCTGCAGTGGCCCTTTGCACTGCTGTAGGAAGAACGGCGTCTGGTCTCCCTCTAGCAGCAATCACCATAGTCAAAATTTTTCACACCGGCCAGCCCACCAGTAAATGTTCTTGGCCTCATGCGTGTTTACTAAAAGTCGTGCAAACTCTGCTGCATGCCTTCAGCTCCTCCACCTTCCCGCCAGCGCCCCGCGAGCCCCGGCCTCCTTCCCTGCACTGCCAATAATGGGGAATTAACTCTCTCCCGGTTGCTGATCCTCCTCGGGTCAATGCCGTGGGGGAAGACACTCTCCCCACGGGGCAAACATCCCCCAGTTCCTCTCATTTCCAGCCAGTGAGTGTAACGGGCATCTTTCTGACACGCCTTGGTTAGCCAACGATGGCGCTTGCTCCCTCGTGGGAATGCCACTGCTGCTGGAGTGATAAACTAGAGGCATTTAGGGATTTGAGAGGACAGCTAGGCAGCCGGGGGCGAGTGAGATGTTGCTGTACATCTCTGCGAGCAGACACAGCCCAGTGCACGGGAGCTGGGAAGTTCAGGAGACCGGGGAACCCCAGTCCTTGGCTCTGCAGAAACAGGGACGCCTCTGGTGGATTGCTCCACACACCTTTCCTCATGTCTCAGCTGTTAGAAGGGGACTGGATCCATGTTATACTCCCCAGCCTGCCAAGCCCACGCTAGCACATCACAGCCCTCCCCGGCTGTTGGGCAAGCGCTGTCTTTCAGAGCTGTTTGATGGCAGAAAGCTCCGGACACCTCAGCTACCGCCGTGAGTTGCCGGGACCAGGGCAAGCAGCACAGGCTCAGTCCTTCCTCTGCTCTTACTGCCCATTCTATCCCTCTCTACCCTTCTCTCTTTAGCCCTTTCCTACCCTCAGGGTAGCAAAATCCAGTTTTGGCCACATCACCACCCTGCCGTTACCCGTGCTGGCTCTTCCCCAGTTTCCCCAGTCCTTGGAGATGTGTATCTCACTCTCCTGCCTCCGGTGAATGGTCCCTGCAAGATGCCAACTCAGCGAGGCTAAGCAGACTTCGCTTTGCCTTGCTCACGTTCCCCAGGCCCCCCTTGCCCCTCTCCAGCCTGTCGTCCCCAGTACAACCCCCACGCTGGGAACGGCTCCAAAACCATGAGCAGCTCGGCTGCACCTGAGTCCATCATTCACTGAACCCAGATGGGGAACTGATCTAGCTGAAAAAATCCCTGTTGTGTTGTTTTTTTTTATTTTTTTTATTTTTTTAATTATTTTTTTCCCCTGGGTTATTTTTTAATCCAGCTCAGCTCATCGACCTGGTTTCCTCTGGTTCCTCCCAAAGAGCCGAAGGGCAGCCCGGGGGCAGGCGAGAGGATGGGGGTGGGATGCTGCAGGGGTCAGCCCGCTGGTGGTAAAGCTGCAGCGCCAGCAGTCCGAGGCCAGTTCACACGCCAAACTCCGGGGCCGTTTCCTTCCCCTCTTCCCCGCAAACCAGAGGCAGCACCTTCCTACAGAAGGGCCAGTGCCTGGGGAGCGTGGCCGCCGCTCTTGGCTAGCAGGAGCTGGCTGGGAGCGGAGATTCCTTCCCCGCCGCCGCTGCAGCCCTTTGAAATGTGTTTACATTCCAGACAGGGATAAAAAGGCAAAATTTTGTTGGTGTTTGGCCAGGGAATCGTTCTGATTTGAAAACACTTCCGTGACTTGGTTTTTCGATCATGCTAGTGAGCAGAAATAAACGGAGGGACTAAAACGGGCACGGAGTGATTGGTGGACCAGGCTGCTTGGGCAGTCCAGCTCCAAAGGGCTTTCCCACCAGAGGCTGTCCAATGTGGTGTGTCCCACCAAACTCTTTTTCTTTTGATGCCCGTTATATTTACCTAATGTTTTGGTGGGTTCTCCCCACCGAATCCACGGGGCACAGCCCGCTTTTGTGCTACCTCCTGGCCACGTCCCTTCCACAGACCATCAGCTTAATGCTCTTCAGTGAATGTGCCTTCTAATGTGGCCGTCACGACCCCTGTTTTTCTGCCTGTGGGAGTTTCTGCAGCTCAGAATGGAGGGGAGACACTGCTGTAGCTCGTGCCTCTTGGAGCTATTTTCCAGCATGGGGACTTCACCAGCCCCGGATAAGCAGGGAGCTTGGAGCAGCTCCCTTTGCCATCCTCCTTTGAACTCATTAGAGAAGATGCCGAGACTTGACTAGATATTTAGTTTGCTGGCACATCTTTAGGCTCCCGTGCCCTAAATAGCACCCAGCAGTCATTTATCATTGCAGTCCGGGTCCTCCAGGCAGTGTGTTTTCTCATGGCTGTATTTATAGCCATGCCAACTTTCTTTGTTTTTCAGAAATACAGCAATACTTATATTGTCTGCTGAAATTTCCTATCAAAGCTGCCACACTCCTGTGGCTCAACAAACATCAGCCACCTCTCAAACAAAGTTTGTCACAACATATTCTTCTCTCATTCCTTGATCTCTGCTCGCTGTGGCTGCTCTTCTTCTGGAGAGATGTTTCTCTGCCACAGCCACGAAATGCTTGGGCTTCACCGTTGGCTTTCCCAGTGGATGCGGAGCGCAGCTAAACACTTGGACTGCACGTTCTTCCCTCATCCCGTGTCTTGGTTTGTGTCAGAGGGTACTGGCTGTCCTGGGAACCACAAAATCAGCACATGCCTGGCTGTGGGCTGTGGGAAAAGCTGCAGCAAAGGGCTTGGTGCAGCATCTCCCCAGCATGGGGGGTCCTTCTAAGTCATGTCCTCCCCTCACTCGCAGTGGGTTTGGTAAAGAGCCTGCAGAGCCATCCCTTCCTCCAGGAATCACAGCTCCCCCTCCAATGCCCCAGTTCGAGAAATCTGTCTAATTGGAGGAGAGTGAAATATTTCTCCTGCTTGGAGAGCCGCAAGTCCCCAGCCTACTTAAAGCTCCGCACAAGACCATTAGCACCACCACGACAACGTGTCTCCCCAGAACTACGCATTTGCTCACACGCTTGGCAGGTGGCCGACCAGATGTAGCCAGGCTGTCTGGAGGTGCCAAGCATAACAATTAACAGCGGCTTTGGGGTGGGATTGGCAATGGCAGCTGCAAATAGCAGGCACGTTTCGCCTACCCACCTTGCTTCCAGGCGCAGCACAGTCCTCTTGAACCCCTCCAAGAGGCGTTGCTGGGGATCAAGGAGATGACACGAGGGTCCTTTGGTGCTAAACGGCTGCAGGACCTCAGTGAGTTACCATAAATGAAGTCCCATGATGAAGGGCACCAGCTGATAATGCTGATCTCAGCTAAACCATTGAATATTGCACCTTGTTTCTGTCAAGGTGCTTGGGTTTTATTCATGCTGACTCAAGCTGTGATTTCTGCAAACACGGAGTAACTTTATCTGTGTGAACAGCCCCGTGGAGTTTGGGAGGGATGCTGCCATGTTCCTCATTTGCAGAGGCAGGCACAAGCTGCTTTATTAGGTATTAATTACTTCCTTGCTATCCAAAATTCTTAAATTTGCCACTAAAGGCAGATAGAAACAAAACGTCGTGCTTTTGCAGCTTGGCTATTTGCAGCCATGAATAATACACTCACACTCATTTACTAATGGATACACTTCGCTTCTAATTTCTTTTCCCCTCCAGACATTTGCAAAAGCTCTTTTCATTCCCATCACACCTTTAGCAAGCAGTAAGCCATTCTGTGTTTTGTCGCTCTTATCTCTTCTCCAAAAGCTTTTATTGACTGCATGTTGGTTTTGTCTCCTCACCTTTTCCATTTTCCATCTAGTCCCTTTTTTTTTTTTTTTTTTCCCCTGTTATTGTTTCAAGGCTTTGGATCTCCAAGAAGTCCCTTGTGGAGCTATTTTGGATATTTCTCATCACAGCAGCTGATGGAAGAGGTAACGACAGGAGCAATAAGGAAAAGCAGATTAGCTCCAGAATATGTTGTGACTGGGGGGGGAGAAGTTCAGTTAATTATTGAAGTACCTGGATGAAGAATTCATATCCAAAAGCTATTTCACCTTCATGCCTGACTCTTGTTTACATCTAAGAGCTGTAAGTGTTTTAGGGATGAGCTCTGAAGCTGCTTCTCTGTATAATTCTTGCTTCAAACAGAGGGGAGAGCTTCTTACCCTTCTCATACAGCGCACGGTTGCAGGTGGAAAACGCTGTGGGTCACGGTGGGGGCCAGCTGGGGCCAGTCTCCACACCAAACTGACGAGCAGCAACCGGCAAGCCAGTTCAGAGATGTGTTTTCGTTTCTGTCCTTGCACTCACACCGTGGTGGGCACCCATAGCAAACCAAGGCTAAACGGGGTGACCCAGCTGGATTGCTCTGCTTTGCCTAAAGCTAGGGGCAGAGGCGTCTCTTTCCTGATGAGGGGGTCTGGTGCCCCTTGCAGGGGGATCACACAGAGAGTCTGGGGAGGAGATCTGGTGGGGACAAGGCACTGGGGCTCTCCCCATCCCTCGTACGGTCCCCATCTGCATGACAGCGATGTGAAATCACCCCCTCCCCGGCCACGGGAGGGGACCCTGCCTAGCTGCCTCAGAGGCGATGGATGCCCCATTTTTGTGGCTGTTTCGCCGAGCAGGTCTGCAGCCAGGACAGGGGCTGGGCGGCTGAAGCACTGAGGAGGGCAGGAGGAGCCCACAGGGCATGGGTAAATGAGAGCAGCTACCTGTTTTGCTGCGGCTGCCAGTTGCCCTTGGCTGAAGCAAGGGACTTTCCGAATCGCTGATGCATGAAACCACTGGGAGCTCGGCTGTGATCCCTGTACTTTGAAACCAGGCCTGAATTTTCCAAACCAACCCGCTCTCATCAGAAGTCGGAGGCGGCCACGTTTGCCTGAGTTCAGTTGGGCTGGGAGCTCTGCGCTGCGTGTTCGGAAATGCCCAACTGCCTCTAAGGAACCTCGGTTTTGGATGAGTGGACCCATGGCTGCTTTTGGAAACAAACCAGGGTGGCTTCCTGAGATGTTCTGGTGGCTGTTGGCTCCCCCAGTGCCAGAGTAACCAGAAGGGCTTCACGCAGAAGTGTTTCTGTACCTCCCAAACATAGAGGTACAGGGTTGTCCACCTCTCCAGGGCCTCTGTTTCTCCAAGCCTTGTTTTTCCTTGCTCCCACTCCCCTGGACATCAAAGCAGCTGGTTTGCTGAGGACCTTGCTCTGCAGAAAGGGGCTGGTGCTGCTCCCCACCATGGCTTGGTTTTTGTAAGGCAGGAAAAAGCTCTTTGCCCGGCTCAGGCAAAAGCCGCAAAAGAAAAGCAGAGTTTCTAGGTCACGCTGTTCTCGAGAGATGAGGCAAAAAGAGAAAACAGGTTAGGAAACCCTCGAAGCACCGTGCAGAGAGAGGGCCAGGCCCCAGCATTGCGTGGCCCAGAAGTCAAAGTCCTCTCTCGGGCGCCTCGGAAACACCTTGTCTGACCTGCCTCCTGCTGTGGCCCGGTCCTTCCTCGCAGGGCTCCTGCTGTGGGCAACCCAGCAAGCCCCTGGTTCCACTGCTGCTTCTTTCAGCGAAGCAGAGAGAGTAAGATTCACCTCTGAGCAAGAAGCCGTAACGCTGCATCCATCCTACCCGCCCCGGCTCTCCGGAGCATTCCCAGGCTTTTTCTTTCCATGCTCCGCTGGAGTCTAATCCTGCATGCAGAAAATTCCTCATGCTTTTTGCTCTTATTCCTCCAGGGCATCTGTTTTCTCTTCCATTCTGTCAGGCTGTTGAACAGCCTGAACTCAGTTACTCTAATCCCTCCATCTTCAGTGATGTTCTCGGCTCCACATAATAAATATTAACAGCTTACATGTATCTTGGGGTTCTTATGCAAGGGCTCCAAATAGCTTTATGGTTCATATGCACATGGGGCTCGCTTTATTTGCCAGCAAAATACAGCCACCGATGAGACAGCAGTTGTTTAGCAACCTACAGCGACAACACACAATAGTTAAGACGGGAAGTGAAGATAAATATCGCATCCATTTGAAACTCCAGGAGGGGATTGGAGCTGGCAGAATATAAGTACTTGTGCTGAATTTTAGCCAGCATACTCCGAACAGCATTCCAATGCTTACAGAAAGAGCTATAGGATTTAAAATACCTAACCCATCCCTGGTGGTTTATTCACAACTCACGTTGACAGCAGTGACGTTTTAGGATGCCAGCGACGCTCTTAATCGGAGAAAGGCGAGCCGCTTGAGCAATGAACGGTACGGAATTGCTTTAAAAGCCTTCCCCAGAATTTCTGGGGAAGGCCAAAAAAAAATAATAATAAAAAACCGCCAGACTATTATCTATAAACAGCTACCTATTAACCGTCACATTTTAAAATATTTATATATTTTAGGCAGCTTCATCCTTCAGCTATAGCTATCTCTGCCCCCTGATGACAGAAGGCCAACTGGGGCATTTTTTTCAGCAGGGCCACAAACCCTTCTGCTCTCTCCTAACACACTCATCAACTTAGTGTGGTGGGAGAAAAAAGGGGAGAGGAGAGATGAGCCCATTGCTTCCTCTTCAGAGCATGGCAGACGAGGGAACAGAGGTTGGTCGGGGACACTGCATTTCCCTTGGGTGGTCCAGGGAGGTCCACTCTGTGGTGGGACCGAGTGGCTCTTGCTCGCTTCGTGTCTCTTCCCTGTCACAAAGTCCAGGTGTGCCAAGAGCAACCAAGGGCAACATAAGAGGCGAACGGGACCAAACCAGCCCACGTGATGTCTTGGCTGCTGAAGAAAACCCAAGTCCTGGATAACTTGTCCACAGACCGTGTGCCAGAGCTGAGCACTAACCGCTGTCCGTGACCCTGCCTGACCATCCTTCTGCTATTTAAAGATTTTTTTATAAATGGGTGTGCAGCTCGGCTAATGGAGAGCTTAAAATAAAAATGTTCCCAGTGCTCCTTCAGTGGCAGAGACGGTGAGGACCTCAGTTTTAGGCAGCATCAAAGGGCCCCCTGCGGCTGCAGATCCCCTTATCTTAGAGCAGCCCAAGAGTTTCCAGGTCTCCCTCTGGTGGCTTATTTCCACCCAAGGCTGGCGTGGACTCAACCCTTCCAAACCTTTCTTTGGAAAATCCCCTTTCCCAGTGCTGCAGAGGTCTCACTGCTTGTCCTGGGGCCACGTGATGTATGGGGGGGGAGCAGAAGGTACAAATGGTTGCCAGCAAGGGCACCTCACCCATGGGCCCCTTCCATGAGCACAGGGTGCTCTCCACCAAGATGCCAGCAAGGCTTCTCTGGGGAGGGGAAGCAAGGAGGGACGGAATTTGGGGTGGGAGGGATGATGGGGCATCTCCCACTCAGGCACCTCCACTTGGTGAGGTGGTAATAGTGTTTTGGGGAGGAGCAAATGTGCAAGGTGAGGGAATGATTTTTGGGGATGGCTCAGGATGGAGAAACCAACCACTTTGATGACAGAGCAATGCAATTCCCAGCTCCATACTGAAAGCAGCCCTGACATGGCCTCCTCTTTCAGTCAGCTCTTTCTGGAGGTCCTCAGAACCAGCGGGAAGTCTACAAAGCCCTTTCCAGTCTTTGCTGGGTTTTCTCCGTGCCCCTGGTGTGCAGCAAGGCACATATGGCTTCAGCCTTCCCCAAGAGCACCTAAAAGTATTTGCGTCATTTTCTGCCCTGCTGACTCCTCAGTGCCGCCGCTTCAGCTCAGCTGTGCCATCACCTCTGGAACCAGGTCGTTCTGCCAGCCTGCCTCACCAGCCACAGCCTGAGCAACTCAAATGGCCCTCAGCCAATGCCCACAGCGCGGGGGTATCCTCACTGCTCCCATTCCTGGGACAGGGCTTCTCCTTTCTACACCTTTGTCTCGCAGGGGGACAGCTCTTGAAAAAATAAGATTAGCAGCCTTCGCAGCAGACCCGTTAAGGCATATTCAGATCTTAATTTGCCAGCTCTGCTCCAGCAGCCTCGTGGTACAGAGCTGCACTGTTTTTCCCTCTTTCCGCCTAGGACTTTACGTTTCTGGTGGTTTTGAATTTCACTACATTGCAAAAAGGCTCCTGCTCTTGTTTCTCCAGATTGCTCTGGTTCTGTCCTCTCCCATCCACTCCTTCCCTTTAAAGGGGCAGGGGAGAGGAGGTTTTTCCACTGTTGTTACAGTCTGCATCTTCCCATCGTTCCCTAAGGACAATATTAAATGTCGACATTCACTTATGAGCCTCTTTTCCCTGTACACAACGTTCAGTGTGGGTTTTTTGACCTGGACTCCAAAGCCATGGCTTACAGAGCATGCACAGAAAACCTGTTTTCCTCATCTTTTTTTCCAGTGGCTGTACAGACACAGCTTAGTGTGATCCACCCGCTCCTGCCCACTTTATTTTTTCGTTCTCTACAAACTGGCACTTATGCCAAAGGATAAGTTTGTTTTATGTCATCTGCTTTATATAAGTGCGTTTGGCAATTCTTAAACTTTTATCTGGAGCATCCACATGCTGGAATATTTCCCATTGGAACTGTTCTCAGTGTAAGTTAACAAATACCATAGATAAATGGGACGGGGGAATAAGTAAGAAAGACTTGTTTATACGGCTATCGAAACCCGTGCCAGGTTAGGGAACGCAGAATAGGATAAAACCTCTTCAACTCCATTTTAGTCCGTGTCAGGATCAAACCATCTGACTAAACAGCCACACAACAACCTGGAGGAATGGACTAAGGTCCCCTGCTCAAATGCCATTTGGAGTAGTCCTGGACGACAAGGCCAGGCTGGTCTTAGATCCCAAATTCCCTGCTCTTTGCAGTGCAGGGGACATGGGCAAGGGACTGCCAGCCCCTGCCTCGGCCAGCTGTTGGGGACAAGACACCAAACTTCACACAACTCTGCTGCCTTTCCCTCCGTGCCACTTGCCCGGCAGGGCTGGAAGGGTCTCAGCAGTAGGTGCCTGTGCCAGGACATTCATCACACCCAGCCTTCCTGGGAACTACGGGAGGGCAGGGAAAAGCAAGCTTCTGCAAGCAGCCCAGCAGCCAAGAGCCCCACACAATTCACACAAAACCCTGCAGGGATCAGCTGTGCCAGCAGGACCTGGAGGGGGCAGTGGCCAAGAATCACCTATCTAGGCACAAGGAACCCCTGCTTGTGCCTTCTGAGGAAGCAGGTGTTTCTCACCGCTCTGATCCTGCCCACATATTTCTCAGTGCACCCAGATCTTGCCTTGGGGCACTCAATGCTATCTGATTTATCCACTCCTTTCTAAACTGGCACGCCACAAGCACCTCGAACCTGCACGCACCAGGGCTTGGCTACACACTGGCTTTGACTGCAGCATCCTCTGTTTCTTCAGCCTGATCCCCTTCCATCCCCTTCTCCTTCCTAAGGTGACCAGCTTGGAAGCAAAACTAAATCCGGGAGGGAACCCAGGCAAGTTGCCTCACTTGCCCTTTTTCCTGTAGTCTCCTCTAGCCTGGCTTTGCCTGGTGCCTTATCGCATCTCCCCACAGAGGTACTGGGCGCTGCGGCACAACGGTCACCCTTGAGGCCTCCCCGTGTTTGTCAAGGAAAGGCTCCTTCCCGGGGAAGCCAGCCAGGCTGAAAGGGAAGGCTGGAGTAGGGAGGGAAGAGGCTCGCTTGCCGCCTGCTGTCAGAAGTCTGAACTGAAGAGGCAGATGGCTGCAATCCCAACGCCTCTGCCAGCTCACTCAGACCTCGGCTGACCCAATGTGTAGCCAGCAGACCAACAGGACCCCTCCTCTCCTCGCTGCCCACCTCTGTGCTGCGACACAAGCGTGCGAATCTGCATCTTCAAGGCAATCCACACCACAATGTAGTTTCGGTTCAATCCACATGACTTCCTGCTCTGCACTACCAGAAAAACTTTGTTACAAACCCCAGCTGCCCTCTACAATTCTGCAGGTGGTCTGCATCGAGGTAAACAATGTGTATTTTGTCCACAAAAACCTAAAATCTAAATTTCATAGAATGGTTTGGTTAGGAAGGGACCTCGAAGATCACCGAGTCCCAACCTCCCTGCCATGGGCAGGGACACTTCCCACTAGAGCAGGTTGCTCAAAGCCCCATCCAGCCTGCCTCAAATACGTCCAGGGATTGGGCATCCACAGCTTCTCTGGGCAACCTGTTCCAGTGCCTCACCACCTCATAGCAAAAAACTTCTTCCTATCTAATCTAAATCTATCCTCTTCCAGTTTGAAGCCATTACCCCTGGTCCTATTACTCCATGCCCTTAAAAAGTGCCACTCTAGCTTTCCTGTAGGTGCCCTTTAGATCCTGGAAGGCCACTATAAGATCTCCCTGGAGTTACATTTTAACTCCAAGCCATAATCCAATGCCAAAACTCAGCAAATAACTAAATAGGGGACAAAGGCTTTCAGCAAATATTATTAAAAAGGTTATTAGCAAATAACTAAATAGGGGACAAAGGGGACACAGTCACCTGGATGGGCTTAGGCCACTTTTACAACAGAAGTTTCTCTGCTGACAGGTGCAACCCCCTATTCTGAAGGAACAGAGGGTTTCACCAGGAAGAGCTGTCACACCCACACACGACATTGTAAGGAAGAGAGCAAGCCACATAGGTACCAACGAGTGTAGCTATAAGTTATTTATTCTGCAAAATAGAGGTATCTTCTATGGAGTTGAACACTGGAATCACAGCATTATGAATTGAGTTGTGGAAACATTATGACAGCACGCACACACACGCAGGCACACACGCGTACACCTACACATGCGCACACACACACAGCCTTTGTACAGGCCCCTACTCTCGCATTATCCAGAGGGAGCCCTCTCTGCAACTTTATTCACCAGAAAAAAGAAAACCAAAAACTGCAGCGAGGGTTGCATTCAAAACCCCTTCCCCTACTCACAGGGCTTCCGAAGGAAGGAGGTTGTTGAGGATCAGGTGCATGGCACCGGCAACACGTGTGTGGGGAGCGCTGCGCTGGTTCCCCAGCCCAGCGTTCAGCACATCCTGGATAGGAGTTAACTCTTGGCAGAACACAGCCCTCGGTGGAGCGCTCTCAGTCTTGCCTCAGTCTTTGCTTATGCAGCCGAGCGCAAGGTGTCTGGAAGAGGCACATTCCCCTGTTAGGACACAGTCAGCGCACCCTGCTCACCATGGTCCATGTTCCAAAGCCGGTAAAACTCTGCAAAATCCACGTAGGGCTCAACACGCCCATCTTCATCTGGCTGGAGTGAGTGGGTGGGTCGGGAGCGGAAGAGACCCCCATCTGAACTGGAGCTGCTGCTCTGCGTGTGAGTATTAGTGGACTGGAGCGTCACAGTTGGGCTTTGGCTACGGAAAGAAAAAGAGAGAAAACACAATCATCTTTATTTCCCCCCCCCATCTGATGCTTTGGACAAGAAAAGCACCAGAACAAGTACTGGCTTCTTCACAAATCAAGCGATCCTTAGCAAGCAGGTAGAAGAAGTTGCAGTCTCTTGCCCTATGGGAGCACTAGTAGTGTCAAGAATGCCAGATATCTGATGCACCTTTAACTGGAAAGCCTTAAGTACAACCAGGTGTCTGAGGAACAGACGGGAGGAAGGAGGGAAAACTACTTAATAAAAAGGGGAGGCATGCACTCTGCTGGCCTCCTCATACCCACACAGTGTGAGCTTTACGGGAAGAGACTGGCAGCAAGGAAAGCTATTCTTATGTGACCTGCGTTGCAGCCAAAGCAGTTCTGGTGCATCAGCCTCATTGTTTCTGGAGCTACCAGAACACAATAGCCAAAGAGCTTCTTCACACATCACCCTGTGCCCTAAACCAGAGCTACTAACCAGTATGATCCCGCAAAGTGGATCCAAATAGGATCCAGGTCTAACCTTCATACTTTTTTGTAACCTGGCCTCTGCCTCTGAGTGAGCCAACTTGTTTACTGCAGCCTCTCCAGCAGCCTTACAGGTAACGCGCAAAACCCCTCTTCCTCATTAAAACGAAAGGCATGCACGCTCCCTCCCTGCACAGCACCTAAAACACTTGGCACACAAGATCCAAAGAGAAGGGCTGCTGGCTGCCAGAGTGCCCTCTGCGAACAGCAGCAGATGCTGCTCCCAAAGCATGTTCCCAGCACCGGCTTCAGAGCTGCTCACTTTACTCATTCCCACCCCTCACAGAACCGCTTTCCAGCTAACACGTTATGCTGGCTTGTCAATACTGCAGTCAGGAGGGCAACGCTCCAGATAAGGGAATAATTGACAGTTAACTGACAAGTTTCTCTCTGCTTTTCAACCACTTTACAGGGTGTGAGGTGCTGGGGAAGACTGTGGGTAGCAAGAGAGTGGGACATTTACTTTGTGAGGGTGGGGGTGGCTTCATCCAGAGTTGAACTGCTGTGGGCACCATTGACCATCTGGCCCTGGGAAGGCATGACAAGAGACAGCGTGACACTCGTCTTGCTTGTGCTTTGGGAGCTGGAATATGGCACCGAGACTGGGTAGACACGGCCTCCTGAGAAGGGAGGAAAAAAAGGGTTATAAACTGCAGTTGTGACATGAGTGACTTGGGGTATAGAGTGGCAGAGAAAGTAAAAGGAAGGGCTAAAAATCCCAAGAATTTATATTACACTGCCTTTCTTAGATGCTGCACTATATTATGTCAAATTATCAGACTTTATTATCTCAGAAGCCAATAATCCCTTTAATATGAAAATTCCTTCTACACCGAGTATCCTGATGTTAGATCAGTGCTGGATTGATTAAGAGATCTTATCTTCCACCCTCATTTGGTTGCATTTTCTCCCCAACATACCTTGTGTTGGTGTCAGTGTGGGCTGGCTCATCTCACCCAGGGGATACCCAAAATTCCTCACAAGCAATGTCATGTCTTCATGTCGGGGACAAAACTTGGACCGTTCCCCACCACTGGCGAAAGTGTCACAGTGGATCCGCTTAACCCGGTCCACTACTGCTTGCGCCACAGCATCCAGTGACGTCTGCTTGGCAAACTCTGTGGCTATCATGGCTGCGATTTCCTGAGCCAAGGAGGAAAAAAGAAAGAAAAAAGAGATACTCAGAGAGAGAGACAGAGAGAGGAAGGAGGTTTAAGAGATTTTAGAGGAAACCTTTTCCAGCCATCTGACCTCGGGGTTTTTATGGCAACTCATCTGACTGCAGAGCTTGCCAGTCTCAGGTGCTGATACGAGCCCTGGTGCCTTGAATCATCCCACTCCCTTTACTGGGCTGCTCCTAAGGGACAGGCAACTGCCTCGAAGAACTGGCTTGGCAAAGCAGGTCCCATGTTATTACAGACTGGAGTGGGGTTGCACAGGCATTCAACCTGGCCAGCACTCACAGGATGGACAAGGAGGAAAACCTGTGTGAGAGCAGCTAACATCACTGGAGTGGGTCAATAGCCAAGGGAACATTTCCCCAGCGAGCACGCTTACTTGGTTGGCCTGCCCAGGTCCGTGAGCTGCCTCCAGTGCTTTGTAGAGCCCTTCAGACATGAGGACCAAGAAGCCAGTCACTCCATCCAAAGAATGCCCTCCGTGGATCTCAGGCTCCGCTATGATGGGCTTAGATTTGGCAGCACTGGAAAGAGATGGTGTTATTTAGTATTTAAGATAGGTGAGAATGGAGAGTCATGAAGAAAAGGAGGGCTTGAAACCACAGTTGTTTTTCTGACCTGAGCAGTTCAATATCAGTATAGCCATATTTGACTTTGTAATCTCCAATGCGCCGAGTGCTTTCCTGCCCACGAATAGTTCCCACTTGCTTTATTTTCCCTGCATCCAAACCTGCCAGATTGAAAAACAAGTTTAACCGATTTTGGGAAATTTGCAGGACTTCCTCCGATTACACCATCAGGAACGGGAAAAGAAATATCCATATCTAAAAAGAACTGTAAAACAAAAGGAGATGCCAAAGAATCATCGGGAAGAAAAGAAGAAAGGATGAACGATTTGCTCTGTTCCAAGGGATATCTTCCTGTTAACTGTAATCCAGGAAGGTGAGAGATGCACACAGCCCGACATTCACACTCTGAAGACAACAGTTGGCCCTAAGACAAAGCTCACATCCTGGTCCAAAGCCACCAGCGGCAGCTGGCCTGATCGCACAGGCATTCGCTGGAAAGACAGGGGAACATCTGCGCCTGTCAGCTCTGGACTGCACGATGGGAGGGGGAAAGTAGGAAGGGGGAAAACATATGCAAAGGCTTCTGCTTTTTCTTCTGCCTATTATTGATCCCTGCTCCCGAAATCCACACGATGGTTTCACTACTATGCTTGTTTGCAGAGGGTGAAGAGAACTACCTATAAGAGGCATGAAATTTGGTCAAGTGCTCAAATTGGTGTTGGCTATTCCTAAAAGAAGGACAACGAGACAACTACTTAAATAAATTTAAGGTGATATATCGCTGCTTCAGTGTACAATTCAAATTTGGCAGGGGCTAGAAAGGAATCCCATCTTGAAGAAAGTCCTAACAGGAACTATCTGGTTGCAGCTAGTATTTGAGGCAGGGCTGAGACCATTAACCTGGTCTGTTATAACCCCCTTCCTGGCTATACCTTGAGGTAACAAGCAGAAAATGTTATTTTGAGATTTTTGTCTAGGGATGACTGTCCTCAGTACAAGGTGAAGGCAGGGGTCCAACTGAAACTCTCCCTCCGAGTCAAACCAAGCCTCACCACGCAGATGGCTCCACATCAACCCCAGCAGTAAGACACAACTCTGCCATCTGCTGCAGACCAAAGCTGACTCATCAACATGGCCAAGCTCATCTGCCAGCTCCTGGCAGGGCGATACATGCTATCAGCAGACACAAACACAGGGAGGCTCACAGCATGCCAGAGAGGTTGGTGTCTAAATCACAGCAGCTCTTCTGGAGCACTGAAAAAGCCGCAATGTTCTGGGTGAAGAGGTATGAAGGCTTAAGACATGTTCCTCTTCTCCCAGACAGATGTTGACACAGACACCATCATGACAAATGGTGGGGGCAGTGAGGTGGATTTAGAACTGGCTGTGTGACAGAACTCAGAGGATTGTAATTAACAGAGCAGGGTCAAGTTGGAAGCCCATAACCTTGGACGTGGTGTCCCCCAAGGGTCAATACTTGACCCAGTCTTATTCAACATATCAATCAACGACCTGGATGAGGGGACAGACTGTATCCTCAGCAAGTTTGTGGAATGATACCACACTAGGAGGGCTGGCTGACACTCCAGAAGGCTGTGTCACTATCCAGCAAGACTCTGACAGGCTGGACAGCTGGGCAGAGAAGAATCTAATAAGGTTCAACAAGAGCAAGTATAGGGTCCTGCACCTGGAGATGAAGAATGCTGGGAACCGATATAGGTTAGGGGAGACCTACTGGAAAACACTTCTGAGGAGAAGAATTTGGGGGTCCTGATGGGTAGTAAACTATCCATGAGCCAGCAATGTGCCCTTGTCACCAAGAGGGCCATTGGAATCCTNCACTATCCAGCAAGACTCTGACAGGCTGGACAGCTGGGCAGAGAAGAATCTAATAAGGTTCAACAAGAGCAAGTATAGGGTCCTGCACCTGGAGATGAAGAATGCTGGGAACCGATATAGGTTAGGGGAGACCTACTGGAAAACACTTCTGAGGAGAAGAATTTGGGGGTCCTGATGGGTAGTAAACTATCCATGAGCCAGCAATGTGCCCTTGTCACCAAGAGGGCCAATGGAATCCTGGGCTGGATAGGGAAGAGTGTGGCCAGGAGGCTGAGGGAGGTCATTCTCCCCCTCTACTCTGCACTGGTGAGGCCACAACTGGAATACTGCATACAGTTCAAGAGAGATGAGGAACAACTGGAGAGAGTCCAGTGTAGGGCAACAAGGATGATTAAGGGATTGGAGCTTCTCCCTTATGAGGAAAGGCTGAGACAGCTGGGACTTGTTAGTCTGCAGAAGAGAAGGCTGGCGGGGGGAGACCTTCTTCATGCTTACAAGTATCTAAAGGGTAGCTTGAAGGAGGATGGACCTGGACTCTTTTCAGTGGTTCCTAGTGGCAGAACAAGGGGCAGTGGGCACAAGCTGGAACACAGGAAGTCCCATTCAAATATGAGAAAAAATTTCTTTATGGTGTGGGTGATACAGCACTGGAACAGGCTGCCCAGGGAGGTTGTGAAGTCCCCTTCTCTGGAGACCTTCAAGACCCACCTGGATGCAGTTCCAAGTAACGTGCTCCAGGCAATCCTGCTTTAGCAGGGGAGTTGGACTAGATGATCTCTAGAGGTCCCTCTCAGCTCTGACAATCCCATGATTCCATGAAATGTTATCTCCGCTACCTCTTATCACTATGCCTCAACCTAGGCCCACAACAACCTCCTTTAGGGCCCCAAAACAACCTGTGCACACCAGCTCTTCTGCTGGTAGTCCCAGCAGGAGAGCCAGTGCTGCACCAGGTTATTGTCAGTGTATCCAGCACATCCCTGTTCTGCTACAAACCACGGCTAAATTCTGGATTGTTGTCAGCAGAAAGCAGTCTATGGGCCTCCTTTCCTGGATTTGTATATTCTGTCTTCTGCTTCACACCACATATCACTACTGCAGGACTATGAGTGAAAGCACAAATGCAAGAAAAATGGAATGAAACAAGACCTTGCAGTAGAAAATTGCCACATCAATGGCCTCACCAGATAAGAATCTATCTACCAGGTGAACCTAATGAAGAACGGCAAGTTAAATCTGCCTAAACAAAGGGACAGAACATAAGAATCTCAATAAGAATAACTCAGCACTAGCAATCACACAAGTGGACTGGGTTAGCTCTAGACAAAAAAAGAAAACATGTCAAACACTGCAAAGGAAAAGGGAAATTGCCTAAAGCAAAATGTCAGCATTAAGGCTTCAATAGCTACTGATGTGAGAGTAGTAAATGCCAGCGCTTGGCCTGGCTCCCTCTGAAGTGTAGCTGCTTTCTTTTTGCAGCAGCTTGTACAAAGGCATATTGAAAGGCACCATCCCAAGGGTGCGGCATCACACAAAATTTAACCCAGGGTAACTGCGGTTTGCCTCTAAAGGAGCAGTCATATGCTGTCCACCTCGCTTCTGCCCTCTGGCTGTGTGCTTTCACTCCTGCCTGTCTATCGACTCCAGCAATCACACAGCTGGAGGGCAAATCAATGTCAGTTTGGCAGCTGGACACAAAATTAAGTCTCAAAACTTGCAGGGGGCGGGGGGAAGGGGGTGAATAAAAAAAGGATGTTTTTCTGCTGGTTCAGTGAGCTGAACTTACTCTGTAACCTCACAATGGCTAGAAAGAAGGCACTGAACTTGTCATTTGAAACCACAGTGAACTGCTTTTTGTGGTCATTTATTGTTTCCAGCAGCCTGAGTCACTCTTGGTGTCCCAGATAAATGGAGGAATACGATTCTTTGGATAAGTTCTCGGATAAGGAAGTGAAACCCAACACTCACCCAGCTGGGAGAAGCGAAAAAGTTCATCCTCATTCTCTGTCGTGTGGTCAACATTGAGCTGAGTCACCTGAAGCCCATCCACCGTGGACTTGCACAACAGGGCTCGATTGGTACCTGCAGTGGGAGCAGCGAGATGAAGCAACAGATAGCGCTGCCATTAAGAGGAAGAACATATCCAAATGGAAAAAGGAACAGGAGCGGGGAATAAAGACAGAAAAGAAGAGAATGGCTCATGTACTCTTTCATCCTGATCTCCAAAAAAAGTAGCCTTGCCAGCAGCACAGCAGGCCTGCTAGGCAGCTCTTCATCCAGGCCTGAGCTGGTACCTGACAAGAAAGCTCTCCATTTCTCAGCGAACTTGCAGTACTGACTGTCAACCCATTTTCTCCTCTTTTCTTTGGTCATACACATTGCATCAGCCAACATCTGCAGAGATAGAGAGCCAGGCTGATTTCAAGCGCTCCTATATGAAACAAGCATATCACTCCTTGGCCACAGACCAAAGAAACTGTCCCCCACATTCAAATTTCTTTCACTTCCTAGAACCGCAGCCATCCTCAGGAATGCCTAGATTGAGCTGCTGACAAAAAAACAACTCACCCACATTGGCGATATAGAGCTTGTTGTTGAGAACAACAGCCACAATAGCCATGGCTCCTCCAGAGATCTCCTGCTCTACAGCCTTCAATCTCTCCACAATCTTCTGGTACTGAGGTGGCAGTTGGTGGTGAGGGACACCCTGGAACCCAAAACAAGAGGGAAGTTTAAATACACAATCCCATGACACTGAAACCACAGATGGAGTCAAATTTCTGTAGGGAGGGGACTCGTCTTGGCATGTCTTAGCCTCATGCTAAGACTGTGCAAGATGTACAACTATTTCTTCAATATCAACAAAGAGCATGGCTCTAATACGGTTCTGGAGATGGTATGCTAGTTCACTGGAAGAACAGAATCCACATCTGGCCAGATGCCATGCAAATTTGAGGCCTTGCCTCTCATTTGCATCATATGGCTTTGGCCCCAGAAGAGTCATAAGTACAGGTTGAACTTGTCTCTGTGAACTGTGCTCAGATCTTTATCAAGGTAGCCAATGAAGAGTCCAACAATACCAGCATGAACAGCAGGAACTCTGGGAAATGGACCAAAACGCTTGCTTCACTTCACACAAGCTCCCAGAAACAAAGAGTTAGAGTTTTCAATAACAGCCTCCCTTGTACCAGACTAAAATGCTCAAATCTCATCCAGCAATCTACAAGGTGGGACCTCCAGCTATCTCTGTTCTTAAGGCCATATTACCTCTGGTAGCTGGGACTGCAGGCTGGCCTTCTCTGCCAAGGCATCATCAATGGACTCCAGGAAACTTCTTTCTACCACATCAAAAGCCTACAAAAAGACCATAAAGAGAAACTAAGTTCTTATCCAACACCTACAGGCCTTTCAGGCTACACATCTGCACCTCCCTAAAACAAACAGTGCTTGATTACTGTGCCAGTCAAGACCACTGCATCACGCTGAAACCTAATTATTTTAGTGCAACTAGTTAACAACTTGTAAAAAACAGTCTACAAATACTCAAAACAGGAGACAAAACTATAAAATTTACGTTCAAGTCAATGTCAGAGACCTATCTGATTTTGTGTTGATTTTAAGAACTTGTCTATCACTCAAGAAAGCACACTCACAAATCCATCTCCCCACACATTAACTTCCCCCATTCACTCATTGTCATCTCCTTCACAAGCTGACTTGTTCCTACATGTCCAGTGAAGATCAGCTGCAGCTTCCTGGAGAGCTCTCAGCACTGTGCTGACAGAGCCAGGGGGACAGATGGGTATGAGGCGGGAGCAAAACAAAGCACTATAGCTGCTCAGATGAGTGCGACTGCAACCATTGGCAGATGTTTCCAAGCCACACATAAACCAGATGCTGCTCTTGTGGTGGCAAAAAGAAGAGGTGGATAGCGTGAAAAGCAGGAGCTGTTCCCAGCCAAAGCTTCTTTACCTGCAGTAGAACTCGACGCACATCAGCATCGCTGTGATCCACGTGTAGCTGGCCCAGCAGCAATTCTGCAGAAAGCCTCTGACCCACAAAGTTGGTGACTCGGTTGCCATCATAGCCATTGAAGACACCATAGAGGTAGCAGTTGTTCTCACTCCTGTCAAAGAGGAAAGAAGCAAAGAGGTCACAGATGTCTGTGAGACACATACATACCTAAGAAGTTCTTCCAGACACACCTCCTGTATGCCCGTGCCCCACCCTCTTCTGAGTCCCATGTGACAAACTAAATACCAAGCTTTATCTGCCCTTGTATCTGAAGGATTCTGTGTCCCGGGTGCAACTCACTTACCTGAATTTTAACCAGTTATCTTCCAAGGGGTGACCCTCTGTCCCCTTGCCATCTGCACTGTAAGAACGGTTTGGAGCTGAGCCCACCCCAGAGAGATGGCAGGATGGCAAGTCATCTGTCCAACTGGGCTGCTGTTCCTGGGAGACAGAAAGAGGAAAGAGATCATGCAAACCCCAAGGAGCCTGAAGTGAGGATCCATATGCAATGCTGGCCACAAGCCTATCTCCACTCCCTTCTCAAGCCTTTGCTAACTGGGTAGCACATCACCTCAGCAAATAAATTCATATTCCCTACTGCACAACTGGATCATGTACCACTTCCCTCTGAAGCTGAGCTCTGGTTGCACCTCTGGCTCTTGCTAACAGGAGACCAGAAGGGAAATTTGCACCTGAGTTTTACAGTTGATACAACACAGCACAGGGCTAGTTATTCACTCCATGAATCAGACCCTCACACATCCCTGGCACAGGGCAAGCTCCAGTTCGTGGCTGGAACACACTCACCCAGAAGAAGGGGACTGAGGCCCTGTCGCTGCCAGTGACTCCAGAGGAGGTCCTGGAGCCCCCACCCCACTGGCATTTACTCCCTGCACACACACACACACACACACACACAAATCCCTGCAAATCCCCACTGCCCCCTCAGACAGCAGGGCACCCTGAAGCCCACAGCACAGGCAAGGCCCCCCCCGCCACCTGCTGCCCTTCTGCTGGCCCACAGAGCTGCAGAACGACAAGCCAACCCGGG
>VZRU01010392.1:70641-87974 GCA_013398155.1 Pedionomus torquatus
CCCCTCAGTAAAGTAACCCCCATCCCAAGCCTAAATATTAGGCTGAGCCCACAGAAAAAGAAGCTTGAAGGGCTTCCTTCCAAAAAATACCCCTCTTATTTACAGTATTGCTTTCTATCGCAGCCACAGAGCAAGGGATGTGTGCCCCCTCCAGGAGGAAGGCACACCAGTCCCTCCTGGTGTGCCCACCAGGCTACCTAGTCCCCCTCTCCTGTCCTCACCAGTGGTTAACCAGCAGCAAGGCAGGGCAAACCATGGGGAGACAAGTCATGGGGACATCCACCAGCAGCACAAGTCTGCTGGCAGGAGCAGGTAGAAACGGTGCCTATATACAGTGGAGAACAACGACCTGCCTTCCCTGTTGGGGCCTGCACCCTTACAGTCCCCATCCCTTCCCTCTTGGTGTGGGGCAGGTGGAGAGGAGTCACGCTGGGCGGAGGGCAAGGACTAGTAACCTTGGTGTCCTCCAGATGGGATGTTCCCACAGGCCAGACCCAGGTCCCATCCTTCCAACTCCTTAGTGTGTTACAGGGAATAAGCTGTACTCTCAGGGGGAGCACCTACGGATTTTGGATCTGCTCCCAGTCCCTGCTACTGTGGCCAGTCTTGCGTGGAGCAGGATGGTTGCCTGAGGGATGAAGGTTCTCACTGCTACGAGGCATACCCGCTTCTTGTGCTCTGAGAGATGTCTGTGCTGGGGAGAATTGTCCAGGTGACTATTGCTGAATTATTTCCCATTAGGGATGGTCTTCACACATAGACCTTACTTCTGTCCAGAATAAAGAGTGTGCTTCCACAGCTGTGTCTTTACTCCAAGCAAAATCATGAGGAGTGTGGAATGATGATCTGAAAGTCAGTACTGCCACCTAGGTGCGGCTTAAAGACAACCAAGATGAGATGCTGCAAAAGACGCACTAAGGTATGGTCTATGTAAAGTTCAGTAAGAGTTGTCAGAGAGCTCAGCCTGGCCCCAACCAATTCTTTGTACACCAAGACCTCCCTACCTGAGTGGGAGGCCAAGCGCAGCTGCGTGGGGAAGGACTCTTCCCCAGCTGGTTGCACCAAGAGCCAGGCGCATGCTGGCCGTCCCAGCAGCATTTCTTTCTACAAGGAGTCCTGCTCCATTCCTGTGTGCCACAAAGGTGGTGTCAGCCAAAAGGCTTTGCAGTATGGTAGCAGAGGAACAGAGGAAGGTTCAGTAGGACCTGAGGAGTGAAACATTTTCTTCTCCTCTTCCTGCCTAGCGTGAAATGGCAAAGCTCTCCTCTCCCCCTCAAACCAGCCCAGCAGGGGATGAGGGCTCTTAAGGCCCCCTAGAAACCCACCTCTTCCATCCTTCCTCTCAGGGACTGTGCCTGGGGCCAGGGACTGGGCATGGCGCTCTCCTGCCTCACCAAACACTGGTCTGAGAAGAGCGGTGAGCAGGACATACAGACGAGTGGAACTACCTCCACCTCAATCCAAGGGGGCTGGGGAAGGACAGGAGACTCTCATGGCACTGCTCCTCTGCTCTTCCAAGCCCCTCACTGTAACCTACAGAAGTGCCTGTGGTTTTTGATTGTACCTGCAAATATTCCTCCCTCCCTCCCTCCCTTCCCATTTGAGCTCTTTATGTCCCCCATCCCCATCCCCAATACCACTTTTTCCCAAACCTGCTAAAAATAAAGCACTGGCATGTGGCAGAGAAAAGCTTCCCTGTTTTTGCACAGGGAATGCCATTCCTGCTCCTGTCCAGCCCCCACCTCCACCCTCACACGCCTGCATGCTGGCTCTAACACCGTCCCCCTCCCTAAGCCACCAGGCTCTCCCGCCCAATTCCGATGCTGCCACATCTACTCCAGTCTTTAGCAACACCATCTCTCCCAGGAAGGTCCCCGGTCCCTCTCACTCCTTCCTTTGTACCTCCAACACCCTCTCCTCTGCCCTGCTGGTGCCATCGCCCCTCTCCTGCCCACCGGCCAGACTCTGCCCTCCACAGCAAGGCAGGAGGGAGAAGAGGAAAGGGGGACCTTCCTGTCACAATGCAGTGGCAGATTTTGAAAGCATTTGGTTCTGGCAGGTAGTCTTGGGAAGGAGGAAAAGGAAGAGGTGATGGGGAAACCTTTTTTTTTCTCTTTTTTTTTTTTTTTTCTCCTTTTTTAAAAACGATAAATAAAAACAGATGACCCAGAAGGCTGGAGCATAGCTGAGAGCCACCTCTTGTGCCACTATGCACGTGTCTGGTTTGTGCCTTGGCTTTCTGCCGGCAGTGGGAAAAGGGGCAGAAGGGAAAGGGGAAGGGAAAGGGGCATCGGTGGCTCAGTAGTTCTGCGTTTGGTACCCCTGTGTCTCGGTGTCAAAAGCATCTGCTGGAGGGGGCTGCTGGTAGGTCCCCACCGCATCTGTAGCATCCTCCTCGTTCGTGTAGGGAGCATAAGGCATGCCGGAGTCCTGGCTTGGGTCCATGTAGTCCTGGGAGAAGAGGGCCGAATCGGCACCCAGCCGGAAACGCTGATATGCCAGGAATGCCTGGCCCACCTTTAAGGGAGGAGGTGGAGGGAAGAGATGGGAAGCAGAGAGGGGAGGGGAGAAAGAGGAGGGGGGGGAAATGTACCGAGAAAGAGAAACAAACAAAAGTGGGGTTAGTAGTGGTTACGGATTAGTGTGCGAGGCCTGCCTGGCAGAGCGCCGGTGAGACACCCTGGAGAGCATGGGGGTTCAGGCCACCCCACAGAAAGCACAAGCCTGCCGGGAGAGAAGAGGGCTGGGCAGGGATGGCTGCCAGCCCAGCTGGCTGCATGCAGCCCCCCAGGGTTCCTCGCTGTCTCTGGGGCGTGCTGGGCACCTCCTGCCCAGTGGTGGGGTTTCAGTGGCGTGGCACAGGTTGCAGAGGCTCAGCTGGCACGTGTTATCCCATTCAGCCCCTCCTGGCCTCAGGAAGGCAATCTGCCTCAGCATCACCACAGAAGGTTCACCTGCTGGGCTGGAGAGCAGAATTTGACCCAGAGTAGCGAGGTAGTGGTCACCTCCTGTAACCCCTTCATCAGTCAACATCCACACTGTGCAGTACAAGACCTTAGGAAGGAGCAACAGGAGACAAAGTGTCTGCCTCCCAGACCAGGGGAGGGTTAGCAAGCGTGCTGCTGCCTCCTGCCCCAGGCGCTGCAGGCAGGACACCCTTCGGTGGACTGAGGGAGCCTGGGCACAGGGTTCAGAATCATGGACCCCAGCAGGAAAGTCTCGTTGTCCCAAAGCACCCCTGATAGAGGTGAGCAGTCTAGCAGATGATGCGGGAGAGAGGTTTTGGGGAAATGAGGGCTGGGAGTAAACAGAGGAGGTAAAGTGGTAGGGGCAGAGGGCATCTCCTGGCTGAAGAATTAGCTCTGAGCAGTCACCAAAAGAAAGGCACAGTGGTGTTATGCAGCACTCGTTAGTGTATGGGTGAGGGAGAGAAGGGAGCAGAGGAGGAGGAGAAGAAATTGCCAATTCTGACTCCCCAAAGGGAGTTCAGTGGGCAACCCCACTCCAGTTCAACAGCCCATGTCATCCCAACCCCTGCCCTAGAGTGACCATGGTCAGGGGATTGGAATCATCTCTGCTCAGTAACCTCCTCCAGCTGCATCCCTCCACCCCTTCCCCCAAACTCCCCCATCAGCAAGGGGCATTAAGGCAGCAAGGATGGGGAGTTAGGGAACAGGGTGTTGTATTCTTCCTGAAAAGTAATGTCTCTGAGTCTCCGGAAAGCCAGAAATGTGAGGAAACCCTGTGAGGAGAGAGAGGGGTGTGGGGAGGAGAATCAGTAAGGAAGAACAAACTGGAGCATTTGATTGAAATAAAAACCCCAAGGAACCTGGGGAAAAGGAGGCCTATTTAGCCACTTGCAAGTCCATGCATCAGGGAGGACCACTGCATGTGGTGGTGCCTCAAAAAGGGTCCTGAGGCACCTCTTGCAAAAGCTTTACTCCTTGTCACACCTTCTGTTGGAGCTTGCAAGGGGCTTGTGGCAACACTTGAGTGCAGAACACAGCTAGTGGGACAGGCACATGCTACTGTCCTTTGCCCCTGCTCGGCGTGACCGTAGCAAGGTTGCTGACCACACAAATCTTTGCAGCCCCCCTTCCTCTCTGACAGCTTTGTAGTCTTATGGGACCCTTCCTACCTGGTCTTCACCCAATATTAAGGCCCACAGACAGAGAAGAAGGTAAAGCCACAAGGATTTATGTATGGAGACTGGCCTAAGATGCTTTCCTGCTTGGCACTATCCTGTCACTTCAGACAAAAATCATTAAATACCTCAGGCTTGGTGCTTTGAGAGATGGGAGGAAATCCTGGGGGATATTTATATTGCACACCACAGTTTTTTCCAGGAAACTAGCTAAAGAACTGCTGGGGAAAGGGCAGTCTTACGAGACAGCACCATCACCTTCCTAAGAGGTGAGACCCAGTGAGGAAGTGCCGCAGTCGTGGGTGCAGGGGGAAAGCCCAGAGGGACATCCATCCATCGCTGCCGCTTGTGGCCACTGATGACATTTCATGTGGTGGGAGCAAAGCAGGGAGAGAGATGAATGTAACCCCTGACCTGGAGCTCCCTTCTCTGCTTGGCGTCTGTGAGGTGAAAATGCTGTTAAAGTCCTCGGACACACAGGGAAAATGGTGGATGAGGAGCTGGCTTGGCCAAGGTCATATTAGAGGTTTGTCAAGGACACGCCTTATGGAGATACGGGACCATCTTTCCATTGTGCTTATTAATGCTCTAGCACCTGTTTCCATGTGAGTTTTTGAGTCTCTGTTTCCCAAATTTACCTCCCAACCACCTCCCCTCCTGCTTTTTCTTCTCAGAAGCCATGTGAACTGAGATCTCAGGTCCCTCTGAGCAACCTGGTCTAGTGGGAGGTGTCCCTGCCCATGGCAGAGGGGTAGGAACTCGATGATCTTCAAGGTCCCTTCCAACTCTAACCATTCTATGATTCTATGATCACTCTTAGCCAGTCACCTCCCATTTCTTACTGTCCCAGTGCAGAGGACGCTTGATCCACCTCACGGTTGCTGTACTCACCCAGGTGAAGATGGAGAAGAACGAGAATGTGATGGCTGCTCGGGCTGCATCCCCTCCCTCATTCAATGGGTTGTCCTCTTCTTTTGAAGCTTGCCACTGGTTGGTCAGAAAGCAGAAGCCAACAAACCAGAGGAATGCCCAAAAGGCTGGTATGGACCACCAACAGCATGCCAAAGGGGAAGGGAGAGAAATCAAGAAGGTATGTGTGAACAGAACATAACAACATCATATTTCTCTACAAGAAACCCTATGAGACCCACCAGTATGTTGCAGACTGGGCCAAACTCTGACTGCACAGCCTCTCTAAGCCCAAGTGAGCTGGCAGGCTTGCTGACGGCTAAATTGTCAAGGTGACAATAGGTGTCTGCAGAAAGCACCTCGGGAGAGTTCATTTGCTTGTGTTTGGATAGATCACAGGACCTGCATTTGGCCTTGGGAAGGAGCCTGAAGGGCTTCCAGTGCTGGAGCGATCACCTGGGCTCTCTGAAACCGCCACCGTTTTGTAGCCCTGTCCTGCAAGGACAAGCGAAGAGCAATTCCTTCCAAGGGAGCTGCAGAAGAGTGGGAAGCAGCTGGCTTGCAGTTGCACAGAGACTGGCTTTTGCTCAGGACAGCACTGGCTGCAGGGACTCACACACAGGCAAGTTGCTGAAGGATCCCGAACGTGCTGTGCCCCCAGAAAAGGGGTGAGGGTAGAGGGGAGCCCTGAGTCCAGACTGGCCGCTGGTGGGAAGGAGTGGGGCTCACCCTCTCTGCCAGGCACAGCTAGATACCCAGAAGCGAGGGAAACGGTCCTTCCTACGTGGCAGCAAAACAGGGCTCAGCCCTTCCCTGTATCTTGATAGTTGTACACAGGACTGCTAGGCAAGGAGCCAACCGTGAACAAACTTGCAAGCCAGAAGTCCTAAAGAAGTTCAGATGCTGCACCTGATCCTGCCCTCCCTCCATTTGTGGCCCCTTTGACAAGCTGTGGGGAGCAGCCTGACATGGAGAAGTTTGCCTGGATGGCTGGAGTAAGCCAGGAGAGCAACTCGAGGTCACAGCATGAGAGCAAAGCGCCTCCTCATGATACTGCTCCCTGGTGCTACACATCCATGTACATGCACACAGTCACGCTGTCTGTCACTTCAACACACTACTGGGGATGGAGAGACCTGACTGTAGCTTAGAATAAGCCTCAGGACTGGATGGGGTCCTGCACAGCTATTCACACGGGGAGTGCCAGGTAATCTAGGAGGACTGGTTTAGTCAGCCTGCATGAAACCCTTAATGATTTTTTTAATGTTGAAATATATAGGGTTCAATCACCTGAGGCTGGAAAAGAAGGAACTACCATCTCTAGAGGCATCAACACCTGGGCTTAGCAAGCACAAGCATGCAGGGAGGCAAAACCTGCTAGTCCTAAAGGTCTCCCTGAGCTACACCTCTGAAGAACAGCAGAAAGGCATCAGCCAGATTGGCTGAGAAGAAGACAAAGGGATAGAGAAGGAGAGAGAGAGAAGCCCTGAGAGAGTAAGGAACCCAAACACCTTGCTGATAGGAGAGACCTGGCCTGCAAGGTGGAAGAAGCTCCCTCTCTCTCCCTTTCCAGCAGAGGAGCGGGGCCCTATGGCCAACCGGCCAGGAAGCTCACCCGAGACTCCGATGTCCGAGAGCACTGCCTTCTTGCGGTCCTTGACGCTGCTGATCTGCGGGAAGTAGGCATCCAGAGCCAGGTAAAGAAGGCAGCTGAGGAAGGCGAGGACACCCACGGTAATGCCATAGTTGCAGGCATTGCGATTGCGGTTGAAAATGCAGTGCTCTTGGGTCTCATCCAGGCGGTTCACGTACCCTTCATTGACAATGGAGCCGAACACCACGATGGAGAACACCTGGCAGGGAGGGAGGCAGAAGATACATCAGGGCAAGCCCCATCTCTCTGGACCAGCACAAAGGAGCAGAACCCTGCAGGGGACAGACACCCTTTGCAGACACCACTCTGCTCCTGTTCTGCTGCCTTGCCTGGGCTATAGCCACAGGGAATTTACTGGGGAGATGGTCTCATTTTATTTCTGAGGATTAACTTGAAATAGAACACTTTTAGGTTGAGCCTTTTTATCCGTCTGATCTAAAGCAATGTAAAGGAGTCACAGGCTGGAGTAAGGGTGGATTCCCACAGACACTAGGGGAGGCGACACGGGCTGTAAACTGGAATATAGTTTTGGTGTGGGTGCCTGCGTACAAGGGCTCCAAGTAATGGCAATCCTCTTAGTCTGCACTTATTCTCTCACCCACTCCTTTCCCTTCTAGGAATTCATTGTTTCTACCACGCATTTTTTCACTAATTTTATCTATCCAGCTACTATGCTCTTTTCCCCATCCACCCTCCCATAATATAAGGCCCTGCTTGCTCTGTAGCTCTGTTCTACTGGGCTCCCACTCTCCCCATCTTCCTGCACATCACACACCTCTCTCCACCAGTTTTCTGGCCACCTTCTCACCCTCCAACCTTCCCCACATATTTCATGGGCCAAACATCCCCCCTACCAGGTCCACCTGGCAGGGCCACCATCCCCTACTCATCACTGCCGCTGCTGATGCATGTTACTTTAAATCAGGTAGAATTAAGGGTGAGTCCAGGTAGAAATGCCATAATCTGCAGTTGCTGGTCTAATCTTCGCTGATGGGCTTAGCTTTCATCACCTGCCACAAGGATGTCCCTCTTCGACATAGCAGGTTCCCCAAAGCAGAGAACTAGTTACAGCAGCCTCAGTCCTGCATCTTATACAAAGAGCTTCCCCTCAGGGCCACAGGAGACAGAGGGGAAGATTAAGGCAGCATGTACAGATTTTTCTTTGCAGGGCATCTTCAGGCCCTCAGTAGGAACAGCCCATCTACAGGCTGCCTGTGAGGGCTCCAGGCAGATGGGAAATGGAACCTCAAGCATTGGATGAACATATTTATGACTGCATTAGGATATCACTAGTGCACTCTGCTAGCCTGGGAGTCCTCTGTGCAACAGGAGCCTGGCACACTTGGAACCCCCACCAAATCCCCAAGGAGAAACAACACACAAGACAACAAGGTGGCCAAGTCTCCTGTGGGCTGTGGAGGCAGGTCAAAGGTTTCCTAGCTAGGTCAGAATGACCTCGGGACCACTTAACCCAACCAAGCATCTCCAGAAGATGAGACACGGCAAACAACCTAGAAAGCGGAGAAGCAGCTTTGTGAGTGCAGGGAAAATGAATTGTTGGTTAATGCCATCCCAGGACATCATCTGTCATCAGTGGGGTTGGATGCCTGAGATCCACCTCTTCTATTTAACCTACAGCATCAAAAAACAGAGTAAAAAAACCTTACTTACAGTCCGCAACAGTCCTTGGGCACACAGGTCAACGCTGACCTCCTCTTACAGCTGCCAAACTCTAACAAGTATCCACTACACCAGTATTATTTTTTCACCCCAGGGCTCACAAATGGGTCACACTTGTGTTGCTGAGATTGAGCGTATTTTTGACATACTAGAGTAAACTAGAAGAGCTGGAAACCAGTACTGCCAAGTGTGGGGACCGAATGAGTTCTTCGAAAGTTCACAAGAGCAGTTTAAGCTTGCAAGTGAAACAACTTAGTTGTCCTCCTCCGTCGCCTTCTTGAAAATCGAGATTGATTGCATTTTGCAGAAATTGCCCGTGAAAATTAAATAATTTTTAAATTTAATAATTTAAATAATTTTCTTTTTCTCTTCTGCCTGAAGCAAAGGTCTGGTCCTTAAAATTTCAGCCTGAGTTGGTTTGGAAAGCAGCAAAATTGCACACAATTATAGCCAGGTTCTTTGAATGGGAAGTCTTGTACACCTTCACAACAGGCTGGGCTGACAGGTCTGCCTAGGACCATTGGCAGTAACACCGTGTTCCTCTAACTGGAGCAGGAGCTGACAGACTGCTCAAGTGACATCCCGATGTAAGGATGCGACCAGCACCGATGCTGCCACTTGAAGTACCAGCCTCCCTATACTGGGATTACAAAGTGTGTGCCCCATTTTCCACAGCAATTGATGGAAAGTGTATTTCCTCTTTGGAAGATGAGAAACAGCTTCAGAAGTGGCATAGCCTGGCATTTGGTTCTGGTTTACAGCTCAAAACTCATAAAATGTCGATTTTCTCAGTCAGGTCAACCCTTGCAATGAGCTGTATTGCGAGTCTCTGCTTACTCAGTTGGGAAGAATGGACTTCTGTAATGGTCTCTCCCTAGAGACCCCTCTGTTTACTCTGCTCGCATCCTGATACACGTCTTCCCTCCGTTCTTATCTTTGACTTGGCTGCTGCCCTGGAAGAGCTCTCGTTTGCAAGCAAAAGCAGCAGAATAATTCCTTTTTACATTTGCTCTTTCATACCTTTTTTCTGCTGGCACATCATAAAGACACTGCTCAGGCTCACGAGACCAGAGGGACATCTCCCTCTGCCTAGTTTTCAAGCAGAGGTAGCCTTCCTAACTTCCTTTCTCCATCTTCTGTCAGCCAAGATGCCACAACTTCTCTCCCATGAAGAGAAACCTGTTTGGCAGCCCAGAGGTGTCCAAGGTATGAGCTACTGGAAAGCATCTGAGTTAAGATTTAACTCATGTTGGGAGTCTTCTGGGGAGAATGAACTAAGACTATTCTTGCTCATGAGCAGAACAAATAGATCCCTACAGATGCTTATCTTCTGTGTCCTGAAACAGCCACCCCAGATTACTCTTTGCCCTTAGGAAAGCTTTCTGTGGACCAAAGAACAGTAGCTTAAATCATGTCTTCTTCTCTCCATGTTTTTCTCACCACTGGTAACAGCTCTGCTCCATGCTCTGCTCCACAGCGCTGCGGAGAGGGCAAAGTAAGTGGCAGTGGAGAGGTCTTGCTCCCTTTGCCAGCCTACCACTGCCCTCATGGCACAGCAAAACACCACGAGGATCTTCTGTACACAGAAGCCTTGAGCTGGACGGGGTAACACCGACTGGGCAAAACCAGGTAGGCTCAAACCAGAGGTTTCAGACCAACAGGCAGAGCTGGACAACAGAAGAGGCAATCACTGCTGCCACTGATAGGCAGCATCGCCCGTTTTATCCCTGTGATGTCTGTACCCAGAAACTGTTGTGACAGATGCACAGGCAAACAATTTTCTAGAAAAACATAGTAATTATGAGAGCCCAGATCTTACAGCTCTCAGGAGAAACTTGCACACTTGATCCATGGTGGCTACTTCTTGTTAGGGAAAGGGGCAGGTGAGTGGAAGCTCACTGACATAACAAGCCATCTTAGGAAGAGCAATTATTTTGTATTTCCTTGATTTCACAATCCCTGCCTATGCAGACATGAACCAGGCATCAGGTGCAGTATGAAGGCTGCCTGGATTATTAACAAAGCACCAAGTTTGCAAGGATGAAGCATTGATGTTCCCAGTTCCATCACATCTGCAGCACTTCTGAAGAAATGCCAGCTACCAGCAGCACTGGCACAAGCCTCTTGCCCCCAAGCATTACCGCTGCTTGTTCCTTCTACCCCCATTTGGCATAGCGAATCCTCGCTGCACCCAGTCTTGCCTACAGCCACTAATGAAATGGTCCAACATAGGCATCCAGCTGCAAAGAGGAGAGCAATGATAACCAGCTATCCATCCCCGGCTTTGTGCACCTCAGCAGCCTCATTTCTTCAGCAAAGCTGTTTCAGTCAGTTAACAGGACTTGAAGGAACTAGATTTTTAGGTTGAGAGGGTTTCCTTAAGCCTCCGAGAGCAATGTCAGTCAGGCAGGTGTGCGGCCTGTCTGGAGGTGCACATTTAACAAGCAGCAATATATTCGGCTGTACTCAAGGAAAGGGACAGAAAACAGCGTGTAGAGAAGATTCAACCAACTCAGCGTTCCTGCTGGGACATGGCTTTTCTTGACTTCGCCAAGTGCTTAAACATCACATCCACGCAGGTTCTTGCAATGGTTTTCCTAGACTTCTGTTTTCATCCAAGAGTTCCTAGACACCAAGCCAAGCCCAGAGCCAGGCACTCTGCAAAGCTGACAGAGACAGAGCAACTTGCTGAAAGGCAGAGCAAAATGAAGGCAGTACTAAGCACTGCGGGGAGCAGATAGGGAAAGACTGAGAGTTTCCCTGTTCTGGTTTCTGAAGGGGCTCATGCTGGCCATTACAGGCTTATAAGGGCTCACTACAGCAAGAAAAGTGCAGAATAGGCAAAAGGCTGCATCCCACCATAAAAGGCCTTTGGTTTTTTTCTCTCACTGAACTGGTCAATCTGATTTTGCCAAAGGCCTTAAAGAGACGAGCCCTCACAGGAGAGGCTCTCTGGTCCCTCCCCACCTCCCCGCTGCAGACTCAGCCCCACAGAAAGCCAGGCAAAACCTCCTGAGCATCATGTGAGGCTTTCCACCACACTGCCCATCCCCAGCCCCGCATCAGATGCTCCTGAGCATCATGTGATGAAGCCACAGCACGACCAGCCTCTGGCGGTGCACCAGGATTTTCCTGCACCTCAGGACTCCCAGGAGTTTGTCACGGTCACACTGCCTCCTGACTTCATCCCCAAGATCCCCAGGATGGTTGTAGCGTGGATGAGGCTGAAGAGGGTTTCTGTTCAGCCGCCTGCTTGGGCTCAGGCTCCAGTCACAGGCTCTGTCGCACTGCGTGTTGCCTCTCCCTCTCCCAAACCCCCTTTTTATTCTATCAGAAAGAGGAAATAGTTTGGCCACATAATATTCCTCATGGGACTTCAAATCAAATCCCCCTCAAGCAGAATGAAGCAATAGCCTCTTCTTGTATCTGATCTAGTAAGGACCAGGAATAAATCTGTTTCAAAAGAAAGCAAGAGCGAGGGAGAGTGCAAACGATAAACTGGCAGAGATGATCTGGCTTTCATTTTCGTCCAGCCACTCGCAAATGGAGTCTCTGGAAAGCTTTGGAGAGCCCTGCGTAGACACGGATTCATCATCATTAAATCTACTTGTATTTAGTTCATTTTGAAGGAAGCATATGCAGCTTTTGATACGCATGAGACTGGCAGCTTGGAAACGGGCAGCTTCTATTTATTCCCTCCAGCCGGCACCGGGCAGGCAGCGAATGACTCCTGCCCACGGTCTCGATGGTGTGTCTGAGCCCCGTGTGGCTGTTGGAGGGGGCTAGCTTCCCCATACCCACTGTTGCCTGATTCCCCTGAGCTTTGGACTGGGGAAGAGCCCAGGTATGCCCGCACCTCCCTCCCAGCTCACCCTCCCTGGCCAGTAGCCATGTGGCACCAGCTCCCCACTCGGGGCTGAGCCGGAGCAGGTGATGGAGGGGAGAAAGGCTCTGCATCCCTAATTCCTGCCACGGGATCTGGGACAGGCTTTCCTGGCCAGTCAGCTTTTTTTTCACACATGACTTGGCAGCCGAGAGGCCGGGCATTAACCCTTCCATCTCCTGCCAGACCCATGCCGTGCGTGTCACCTCGGAGAGGGAGGAAGAGCTTTCCCATGGGAAGGGACCTACCGGTGGAAGAGAGGACTGTGTCCCAGACAGCAACTTCAGGAAGCTCCACCCAGTCCTGCAGGTATCACGCTCTTCCCGTGGTCAAACAGCATCCCACCACTGGTCCCACCACTACTAGTGACAGCTCCCCATGGCCACACCACCAAGGTGGTATCCATGTCCTTCTGTGCTTTCCATATGGCCCCTGCATTGCTAGGTCACTGCTCAGCAAAGTGACCATCCAAAAGTCATATCTGTTCCATCAGGAAGAGTTCAGTTTTCTTTCTAGCAACACATCTCTCTTTCTCCTTGACTTGGCTGTGCTAACTCAGGTGGAGGGCTGTAACCCCTGCTACCTGTACCTGCTCCCCTCACCACCACACTAGTCCTTGTCTTGCCACAAATGTTTGCCTTAGCCATGTCTCATCTCCATGCAGTTTCTCCATTCCTCATCTGTGTACCTCTCCAGTTTTGAAATAGCAGATTACATACAACTAGCTTTTTATTTTTTTGCTCATATTTCTGACTGCCTTTGGTCCCTGTCTGCTATTTCTCAGATTTTTATCTGCAAATGCCATTAATGAGAGATTTGTTCCTGCTCCAATATCCTTCCTGGAAATGCTATGCTGGGAATAATGTGATCTGCTGTATCCAACCCCGAATCATCCTGTGTCTCCGCACATCTATTGCTCATCTTCTGACGTGGTCTTTCACCCAGTCCCAGTGACAGCGATCCCCAAAAAGCCCTTTTGAAGCGAATCCAAAGATGGGGATCCCATGAAGAACTGTACCTAGGGCTTGACTTAAAGCACATGCTTTGACCCACAGTGTTTCTTTCATCATGTACCAAAGCATCTCGCAAGCACGCAACCAGTAACCATGGTGGCTGGGGCAAAAATCACGTGGAAGAGCAGGGACAGAGAGCATAAGCTGTGGTCCATGAACATGGGGAACATCTCAGCTAGATTTAGCCAGGAGAGAAAGACGGTGGAAGTTCCAGCTGGTTTCAGATCAGCATGGCCCCTGGGCTCTAAGGCTCAGTTTAACTGCCACCACAAGCCTACGCTGGGTGTCCTTTCTGTGTGGCAGAGTGGTGTGGGGGGAAGAGGCAAGAGGTGTCATAAGCCATGCGTCCGTGTGGCAAGCCAGGACCCACCAGCAAGGCAGAAAATGGGGCTCCCTGCCACACCGGGGCTTGTCCCTGCTCTCCAGCTCACAGGTGAGGAGAGCTCGCCAGCCCATTGTGGCGAGGCCAGGGACAAGGTTCCTGTCCTTCACCTGCCTTGCCTGCTCCGCTGGAGCTGCCTAGGAGGGGATATCCCTGCAGGGACAGGGAACAGAGCTTCCCATCTTGGCTCAAAACGTCTGTGTGCTCCCACCAGCCAGGGAACGTGGTGGGAACGGCGGCAGGTGATGGAGGAGTAGTTGGGGGGCAGGCAATGCCTCTCCTCACCGGCCCTCCCTCCTGAGGACTATCAGACCTCCTTGGCATCAGAGAGAGATCTGGTGTCTCAGTCCATGTGGCAAGTTTTAATGGGCTGCTTTGCCTGCATGGCTGCGGATGGAAACGCTCTCACCCAAGCCACCTAGCTGTGCCTGCTTCCAAAAAGTGAGCTCCTTTTGCCTTGTTAGGCCCTTTACATTGAGCAGCGCTTCAGTTTCCCCAGTGAGCAGGTTTCCAAGCAGTCGGGAGCGCCTGGAATAACCTGCTTCAATTAGCATTTTACTTATTTATGGAGGCAGCGCTACATCCAACGCCTGCGGGTCATGAAGGAGACTCCCAGCTCCCCCGCGCCGGCTGCGGAGAGCACTGTGGGTCAGGCTGCGATGGGATTACTCAGGGATGTGCCCACGCTCACCTACTTTATTTCAAGAACAATTCCGGAGCCGTGCACCTCCAGCTTGGTGTGGGTCACCCAGCACCGCTGGCTCCAGCTGCAGCTCCACTAGCTCCGGCGGTTGGGTCATCTAAGCGGGCCGAAGGCAGGTTTATATGGCAGGGCGATGGCGTGGTTTTAGTTGAGATGGAGTTAACTTTTGTATTAGCAGCTGGTACAGTGCTATGGTTTGGATTTGGGGTGAGAAATAGCGTCAGTAGAGCAGTGGTGGTTTTGGTTGTTGCTAAGCTCTTCTGCTCCTCTCACTGCCCCACCAGCGAGCAGGCTGGGGGGCACAAGAAGTCGAGAGGGGATACAGCTAGGACAACTGGCCCCAGCTGACCAAAGGAGAATTCCATGCCACATGATGTCATGCTCAGGATATAAGGCTGGGGGAAGTAGAAAGAAGGGGAGGGCAGTCAGAGTGATGGCCTGTGTGCTCCCAGGTAACCGCTAATACGTGTTGGAGCCCTGCTTTCCTGGAGATGGCTCAACACCTGCCTCCATGGGGAGCAGCGAATGAATTCCTTGCTTTCCATGCCTGCGTGCATGGCATTTGCCCTATGTATTAAACTGTCTTTACCTCAACCCATGAGTTTTCATTTCTCACTTTCACTCTTCTGATTCTCTCCCCCATCACAGCTGGAGAGAGTGAGCGCGGGGCTGCATGGTTTTAGCTGCTGGCTGGGGTTAAACCATGATAGGTGGCAAAATACCCACTGTGCACCCATGTCCCATCTACTGGAGGGCACCAGCTGTGTGATGCAGCTCAGCTCAGAGCACACCTCTGTCTTGCAGCCAGCAGCAAGCAAAGGGCCACGGTGTGGAGCAATGCCATGGAAGACCAGGAGTCAGAGTAAACCCCAGCCACCCATTGCAACAGGGCAAGGTGCTTGTCTTCACCATTGCTGGAAATAAGGAGGGCGTTGTTCTGCCCTTCCCCACAGAGAGGTGGGGAAGCCTCCAGGACCTTCCAGCAGTGCATTGCTTTCATTATGCAAGCCTCAGTCCAGCCGGACTGGACTAGTTCCCTCACTGCAAGATCCAGGTGCCCTTGGAGGCATCCTCGGCAGAGATGCTCAGGAGGGACTACTCCATAGGGCTGCCTTCCTGTGCTACAAGGTGCTGCTTCATCCAGGCATGTGTATCTGGGACAGGCAGCAGCAGAGAAATGCCTTACGTTGAGGCTCAACATCCAAAGCTGTCACGGGCGCTCTGCAGGACCCACCACCACTTGCCACGACCCATGCCAGGCAACCTTTCTGTAGGGAGAGGCATACTTGTTCTGCTGCACCTGACCTCTGAAGCACCCAAGAAACCTGACCTGCCTCACAACACTGTCACGGTGGCGAGATGCTCCAGAATTGCTAACCTCTTTCCATAGCCTAGCATCCTCCTTGTCAAAGCTATCCCACCTTCTCCTCCTCAGCAAGGAGCCACATAAATAACCTTCAGTCACCCCATCTGCTCCTGATCCTGCAGCTCTCCCTGGAGATCTGCCGCCATCTCAACTAGGCTGCAAACTCCATGGGCAGGAGCCAGTTTTGCTGCCTGTTGGTAGAAAGCCATATGCATCTCCGTGCCATCAGAAAGTCTGCTACAAGGCACCATGACCTGAGCACAAGGTCACTGCCTGGGGAAGCGATCACGAGCATTTCTGCTGTCAGTGAGAGCTCATCATGTGAAATGGGCCCAAAGGAGTCTCCAGCTTGCCTCAGAGAGACGATGGACCACCCGTGCCCACGAGAAGGATAAAGGCAAATGACATCTCAGGAGATGGCAGGCAAGGTGCTTCCAGTGCATGCCAAGAGTGAGCGGAAGGAAGGACTCTCTCAGAGACCTTGGGGAGGGAGAGCCCTTCGCCACCAGAAGGGTTTAGCTTGTAGAGCCTGGCCATAGGAAGGCTAAGTGCAGATGCAATCGCAGTCTATAAATACACCCAGGGGAAAACACCAGGGAGGGGAAAGCACCATTTAAACGGAAGGGCACAAGAGCACAAAAGCAAATGGATAAAAAACTAACCACGAATAGAAGGATAGTGGAAGGACTTGACTGTCAGAGCTGCTGAACCTTCTCCCAGAGGGAATGAGAAGGGCAAAAAACCCATGAATTAATCTTTTTTCCAGCTAAGTTCAACCAATTTATAGAAGGGGCCATAAAGGGTCTGATGCTTGTGATAGCCTTAGATAGGACTTCAGTGCCCATGAAGACCCCTCTCAGTCTCAACTTTACAAAAAAAAAACCCAAACCACAACTAAATTTCTGGATTGAGCTTGTGGCTCCCTGGCTTTGCAGAGGGAGGGAGACATGTTCAGGAGGAGAGACAAGTCCAAGCTGGTGGAAAAGCAGAAGGAACTCGTATTTCAGGAGAGAAGAGGTGCACCGTGACAGGCCAGCCTCCCTTGCTGGATTGCTGACCTGGAGCACCTCCAGCTCCTGCAAAAGCACTTTAATTTCCACAGCCAAGCGAAGTGCCCTGGGTAAATCCCGTCCTGTCCTCTGTCAAGGTCAGACAGGCAGCAGGGAAACAACGGGGTGTCCCAAAGAGACGCCGGTCCCCAGAAGCGCTCCTTGCCTGGGGAGACCTCACAGGGCGCAGATCTGGACTCAGGGAGAGAGCCAACAGTGTGTGAGATACTTTGAAGGAGAGTAGGTGCCTAATTAAAAAATAAACATATTTACTCTTCTCTCTCCCTCACCTGGTACCTCTGGGAAGCCAAAATCCTGCAGTGCTCGGATGAAGGGCGGAAAAAAGATAAATTACCAGCCCAAGAGGGAGGGAGAGAGAGAAAGAGGAAATTCTGCCACATAGATTAGCAGCAGGAGAGCCTTTGTAGGTCACACCACGTCCATCATCCCCGGGCACACAGGCTGGCTCAGCTCCAGCCAGCCGGGCGCAGGGGGCACACGTACCCCCTCGCCCGGTGGCCGGTGGCAGCCCCAGCATGGCCAGCCCGCT
>VZRU01010393.1:5866-48399 GCA_013398155.1 Pedionomus torquatus
TCCCTTCCCTCCGGTGTATCAACAACACCACACAGCTTGGTGTCATCTGCAAACTTGCTAATGGTGCATTCAATCCCCCTGTTATTATATAATAAAAATCCCCCTGTTTTATTATATAAAAATATAACATTGTATATGCATTTAATATTATTAAATATTAAATAGCAGGAGTTATGTGTTTTAACTTCCTTCTACAGATAATATTGATTGCAATGTGTTTTCCTCTGGTCCATAAGCAACATGATATAAACAGTTGTGGACCTTGGCTTTCGGAAAAACAGCTCCCCTGCCCATTGACATGACAGTATAAGACCCATGATAGTAGCCTGCAGGAATCTTTTGGGTTCGGGCATGTTATGTGTCACATCATTGCAAGCCAGAGAACATTCTTGGCTGGTGGTGCTGATGTTCCACCAGTTTGGTTTCAAAGACAAGACAACACTTGTAGAATGTTTTGGGGAGAAAGGCACTGTTAAACACAGTTAGGTATATGGACCAGTTCTTTCCAAGAGACAGGATAACTCCACAACATGCAGTTACACTGAATCCATTCTGAACTCAACTACCATAAAGATAAAAGAATATATATTCCAATCTGAAATAGGTTAAAGAGCAAACAAAACATCTTAATACATAGGTGTCCCAAAAGGAAACAAACAAATCTGCAAATCTGCTTCATTCAGCATTTAGATTAACTTTGAAAATTTCTTTTACTCTCTGTGGCTCAGCTCTTAGGCCAGAGTACAGTTCCTAACTGAGAATTTTGGTTGTCATAACATCCCTACATCTTCATATGAAACACTAGTGATTCATTTTTTTGTATACCATAGGCCTCTCCTAGGCATTTGCTCAAATTTAGACTTTTTCCTCTTCCCCACTGATCTATTTCTTAGGGTACAATACCCTTATTCTTAGGGTACGATTTCAGATTATGCTGCACCAGATCTAACTGGTGTCTGTGATATAAAAAAAGATGGGGCTTTCCTCTTTCTGCTCCTCCCTCACATTGGAGTCAGCATATATACACCAACAAGACAACAGTGTTTCAACAAAACACTGTATTATTTTTTCACAGGATCTCCAAGCTCACCAGTTCATCACACAACTGCATAATCTCTAAGTCTGGCCAAAGCAGCAGCCAAAACTGTGTGGAGGCAGAAACTGATGAATAACATGAAACATAATATGAAATTGCACCTTTATTCCTTAAATAGATCTGAAAGGAGTTATGACCTGTTTGCTACTCAAAATGCAGCATGGAAAATGCCTATATTGGTGGTCATGGCCCTGTTAAGGCTCTAGATACATAGATAAAGTAAAATACAAGCTTACTGATCCCTAAAAAAAAGTAGTATTTCTCTTTCTCATGTTCTCCAGCTCTCCTGTGTTCCCAATGTGTGCTCTCAAGGCTTGCCAGAGCCAGGGCAAAGCATGCACCTGACTGTTCTGTAAGACTGTCCTGATCTCACAGGTTGGCCAAGCTTAACCTGTGAAAAATGGCTTTTCTTTTGCATTACCAAGTTAAGCTGTGTCAGCGAAGAGTCTTAAGAACATCAAAGGTTTCACTGGAATGAAGTAGAGAAAGAACTCACAGAGGCAGATGCTGCTTTTACCTGAAAGTTGTTGGGCATTGACTTCTTGACACTAGTTACTGCCTTCTGATGTTTGAATCACAAGTGGTGCTTTAACACAGCATAACAGAAACATCCAAACAAACTGCCTCCTGGTTTCTGAAGCATTTGTCATGTTGACCAAAATGGCTCTTGGAATTCAACCTCACCTCACATATGGTTTCATCTGCCCTTGGAGCTGTATTATGGAGTTTAAAAAAAAAAAAAAATCCAAACATATTTTCTGAAAAAAAAAAAAAAATAACTCTCCTCTCCTCCCAGAGCTCTACATTCTGTATTTTACACAATTTGTGCAAAGAATTTGTCTAGAAGTATATCTGTGGCAGGTTAAATGCAGGATTCCCAGCACCACAGCAGACGCATTCCACCTCTGGAAAGCTTTGTACTTCAAGAGCTCAAGAGGATAGAATTAATATTACCCTTGACCAGTAAATTTATCATGGATTAACTTGATTTTATTTTGCACATGTTGTACTGTCAGCTAGTTTAACTTTGCTGAAAAGACTGACTGCATAAATGTCAGATGTGCAAACAAAAAGAAAGAGTATATGAGTTCAATGGATTGCATTTGCCTAAATTCAGTTGTGGATCTAGGAATCTAGGAGTTGGCTAGTTTACAATATAAAGTAGAGCACAGGGCAAAGGGATAAGTCAACCAAAGTGCATAGAAAGTGCAAAACCACACCTTTGTTTCTCTTTTAAAGAATCCTGTCTAATTTGACTCATATAAATTAAAAACATCACTGGATATCCAGCAGTGTCTGTAAAACCTAGCAGGTGGTTGAAATGTTTTTGCTCACTAAAGAAAGTCGCATTCTAAATGTAAAGACAAGCATCTTGCTTGGTAGAAAGTATTAACACTTTGGCAGCTCTTTAGCTTTTCAGAGTCCTGCAAAAACATTAACACAGAAGTGTTGACTTCTGTGAAGCAGGCAAATATTATTATCCTCCTTTTATACACGGGCAACTTGTGAGACAGAGGCTGCGGCTTGCCCAGGTCCAAGACCACACAGCAAGCTGGTGGAAGAGCCAGCACTAGGATTCAAGCATTCCTGGATTCCAGCCTAGTGCACAATCCACTAGACAGCCTGTCTGCAGCCCATTGCTATTGCTATGTGAAGCTACCCAGTTTTTGCCTTATGAATATATGACTGTGAAAAATTAGTCTTTTAGTCTTAGTGTTTATGGGATTGCTCCAGGGCAAAGTTTTGCTATTGCTGCCGGAAAATACAGATTACTTTAACAAAAATGTGGAGGAAGGGAGGGAAACATTCTGGAATAAAATTATAAACTAATTGTCTTACAACCAGACATTAAGCAAATAATATAAAATAAGAGTTCCAGTCAGAACTGTTCTTTAGTATTACTGACTCCCAAAGAAACTGTGGGGAGGTTATTTTATTTTTGTCACCTCTAAGGACAAATTTTTACATTTCACTACAAAATAATGAAATCACATAGTCGCAACTCACACAAAAGTTCAGTTAAGAAGACAGATATACCAAACAATTATTTGGAATTGATAAAAAGCTTTGTGGCTCCCTCTGCAAAATGCAGCTTTAGTCTGAGGAGCCGAGACAAAGCAGACCTCCATGTGGGAGGGCAGGAACTGCACAGCTGCTTTACAGCAACACTGCCTTGTGACTAGAAGGCATCTATACCTGTGCCATAGATACAGCAATAAAAAACATTTGGGCCTCCTTACCTTGCTCAGTAAATTCACATCTGTTTAGCAGAAATGCTACAGGCACAGAAACATTACAGAAGGAGGAAGAAATGCATTGATAGGGAAAGTATGGCAAATATAATTTTTGAAAGTGGAATTTGACTCCCAGAGCTTTAAGGAGCTCTTCAATGAAGGAGCTATTGGAACTTCCGTTACAGGAGCAGGTTCTTGCTCCATACCAGTGGGTAATCCAGGACAACTATCCTCTAAAAACTATGCTAACCCAGATTTGAGAGACCTGTCTTTGAAATAAGAACCATACCTTGCTGCAGTCCTGGTCTTAAGAACTGTTGCTTGCTGCAGTTCTGATCTCAGAGGCGTTACTGACAGTGCCAGCCCAGGAAAGTAGGTATACTGGGGAAGGCTGCTTGGGACATGAGGAGCAGATAAACAGTATCAAGGGTGAAGAGAAACATGACTATTCATTAACCTTGGGATGAAAGTAGTACCCTTCATACAGCCTGTAACTCTTTTTTGGAACACTACCCCGGACAGATGTAGAGGGATAGCATTCCTTCCAACTCTCCTTCAAAAAAGTTTAATAAACAGTGCTTCATTATGTTGGCATCCTACCACCAGATGATACAGATAGTGCTGTATTGCCTGCGGTGTGATATTAAACACATAGATCTGAATTCCTGCCTCAGTAATAAGCTGTAAACTCTGCTGAACTTGCTCTTCTCTTTTCATCTGAGTCTGTCCTCCTCTTTTCTTTTCTGTTGTGTCTTAATTTCTAACAGACTACACTGGCTTTTACTCTACACTGTGGTTAGATGTACACAAGAAAATTATGTAGAGCCAGGGCATTGGTCTGTGACTATCTATACTGTCTAAGTGTTGGCATGCTCCCTCACACATTTTTAAACTCTAAGCACCATCCCAGTCACTTTCAGACATGGTTTGGGGATCACACAGGTCAGGATGCTCTCCAAAATGCAGTAGGAGCCAAGAGTTAAGCCATGCTTAAGTGTAGGCATGCAAACCATGGCACTCACACTTGAAGACAGACAACAGGCTTTAGCCTGTTTTATTTTTTTAATATAAGTAATGTTTGTGACTGACATTTTTCCCACATTCTTTGTCCTTTCTCAAAGAAGAAAAGCAGACCTCAGTGAAGGCTTTGTTTCAGTATGGTTTTTTTGAATGTCTGTGTCCAGGGTTCTTCAGGATTTTTGTTGTTTTGTTTTAATATAAAGCATTTACTGCTGATATACTTTCATAAGTTAGAGGACTCAAAGAATTAGGCTTTGCAAAACGGAAGGTAATGAAGCCTGTGACGGTTCTACATCCCTACAGGAGTTTGTTTCAGCACTTTGAGCCAATCCTAAACAAGCTACAATTCCTGCATAATTTTGCAGAGAGCTCTCCTGTCCTTGAGCAATGAAGACACTGTACCTTGCTCATTGTACATTACTCATTTTACATGAGCAATAAAGATGTTGAAGATTATGTAATCTTTTCAATGGGTTAAAAAATCCTTTAAATAACTTATGTTGTCAAAGTCAGGAAGAACCTTAAGGACCAGAGCTGAAATGCTGTACTAGTCTGACTAGTCTTTTCATTTAATATCTAAAAATACACTCTAGGGAATATCAGTCAAATTTTGCATTCACTCTGCTAATACTGAGTCAGAGAAATAACAAGAAGCATTCTAAAATTAATACAAACTCATTAAAAATACCACAAGTGGGGATGAGGATTCCTTCAGAAGTACAGAGACACAGGGTGACTGGACGTGGAGTCAACCTGGAGATTGACAGCCTAATGTAATGAAGGAGCAAGGCACTGAGCAGCCATGTTTGTTGTGGTCTTACAGATGTGGCGTTCTGAGAGCAGTAGCCAATGTCCATGGACTTGTGTGCTGTTTGGTTACCAAGAAAATTAATTAAACATTTGAGCATTACAGACATTAGGCTCCTCCCTTTTAGTGATGTCAGTTATTTAGATATTTTTTTTAAAAAATCCACATCTCTGAACCAGCATATCTCTGTTATCCAATAGGCTGCAAATATTTGATTGTTATATGTTTCCAATTGATACGAATAGTGGTGAGAGACAAAGAAAGGAAACTCAAATCATCCATTGTTCCTTTTCCAGCATGGCGTTGCCTCAAACAATTGGAAGCTCAGCCTGTATTTATGAATGCTATTTGAAAACACACTGCTGCAAAAAGATAGATTTCACCAAATGCCACATTCAAACAAAGGTCTTTCTGACAATTTATATAGTAAAGGGGCAATGGCATTTGCAGGCATAAACAACACTCAGAAAGTAATTTTTTTTTTAAAGCCATATATACACTGCTGACTTTTCAGAAAGGTTAGAACTTTATGAGATTCAGAATCAAAAACTGATGTGACCTACATAAAAGAATCACTCTGATTTCTTAATTAAACCAAGCTGTAACTGCACACTCGGTTAACAGCTGCCAGAGAAATTATGCAATAAATCTTCTAGCCTGTCTTTCAAGAATGTGCAGAGGAAAGCAGTGATGAAGACGATGGTGGTGAAGAAGAGCAAGATGGGAATGTTCCGTGTTATCCTCTTTAACATCCCCTTGCAGAAGGTCTAAGGCTTCCAACATACTGAAATGATCACATCTGTAGCACTGGGTTGGGAAAAAAGCCCAAATGTTTTAACAGCTGCTTTTTTCTTTTTACTTTTTTTTTTTTTTTTCCCTTTACCTAGTTTACTTCAGGATCTGATTTCTTTCCGAACGGGTGGGCTCAGTGCCTGCCAGGAGCCCAGCAGGGAATGTTTACTCTGAGGCACACAGAGATGTTTCCCTTTCTTCTCAAGCAATTTTTTTTTTTTTTTTTTTTTTTTTGAAGAACTAACTNAGAGTTTTTCCCTTTTTTTTTAAAGAATTTTTTTTTTTTTTTTTTTTTTTTTTTTTTTAAGGAGGGAGGGTGGGGATTTCTTTCAAGAAAGGTTCTCTTAAAACAAACACACCTTACGAAAATGTGTTAATTTGAAGGTTCTTTTTCTGTCCTATGAAAAATATATCTGAAAAATAAATCAAGGAAAACCACATCACACATTACTGCTGCATAGCTGTCTTCTCTGTCTGCTGGACCAGCATTTGCAAAATGCTTGACATTTGCAACGTCTCAGGCAAGGACTTTAACTGCACTGTGGATTTCCTGTGATTTCAGCCTTTTCTTGCTCTCCACGAGAACAGATATGTCACTGCCAGCCTCTAGCAGAGCCAGACAAAGCTGCTCTGCGCTGTGATTTTCACCAGTGTAGTTCACTCCAGTTCCATGCAGATTTCTGCTATTAAACCCAGTTGCAGCTGCACTTCTGGTGAATTTACTGAATGGACGAAGTCTCCCATGCCAAAGTCTAAAATACTGAGTGTGGTTCATCAGAGGTGATAAGTAACACCAAAGACCCTGACTATGGTTCTATTTTCTTCTCCTCATTCCATATACAGAGCTTCATTCCTGTATTTGAGATATTTCAGGACAGTGGATATACACACAGCAGACAGGGAACAAATATGCTCAAGTCATTCATGATCAATGAACAATGTGACAGAAACAATATTTTTCATTCCTTCCACCAGCTTCCATACATGCCCACTATTCACAAATACATGGGAGAACAAAAATACTTTCTAAAGACAAAATGAGATTGTCAGCTTAATGCAGGCATCTAAGACAGTGTGCTAGGAGTAAAAAAGCAAAAATATACAAAAAACAAACAAACAAACAAAAAAACCACACCAACAAACAAAAAAATCCCCAAACAACAACAAAGAAACCTGTCTGACAGTAAGATTTATTAGTTGAGTAGTGATTCCAGAGTAATTTTGTCTTGTCACTTTCAGACAGCAGAGCTATGTGTTCATGTGTGGTCCCAGCATTCAGGGTGTGGTTAGATCTTGAGCTCTGGGAAGGGGTTTTGGAACACTCCTGCTAATTTCGTTAAGCAGTCAGTGTTTCATCCCACAAGAAATATTATGAACTCCTGGTATTTACTGTTCTCAGTGTCTGCCAGTCCTCACTGCAGTCATCAGTAAAGAACAATTATATTTGCAATGTCCTGCTTGAAGGATGAAGTCTGATCTTTTCCTGGTTTATTGGATGCGAAGTCTCTGATGACAAGTTTTTTTCATCATCTGTCTCCAGTTGGGAGTATGGAGAGAAATCTTTTTATTCCCTGGTGGCACTTCAAATCTAAACTATCTTTAGAAAATATGTTTTGGTTTAGTCATCTGCTTACAGACACCCATTTGCTTAACTTTACTGGATGCAATTTGAGAAATGGCAATCCAAGTAAACTCGTGACTTTCTTCTTAGAGGTTACTACCAAAAAGGCAGAGGGAACAAAAGGAATACCAGTTATTTGACAACTGCACCAACTTCCTCACTTCCATATGCTCTACAAAGTGTTGGCTTTGATCTAAAAAGCTCTTAGATGCTCCCAATAAGGATTTCACATAGGTGTCCATTCATCCTGTGAACTGAGGCAGCCCAGCATAGTGGAGTAATCACCTGTGGTGTTAGTCTAGGCTTTGCTTCCCTGGGCGCTCTGTAACAGACCCAGTTTGTTGCTCTTAGGTTGAGTCTGTGTAGCCAGACTTAAATCCACGCTGCTGACACGAAGGGCAGTTTTGTCCCTGTTGTGACCTCTGCTGACCTATTCCTGTCCTCCTTCTATCCAAACTATAACTAGAAAAGCATGTAATTATTCAAACAGCTCTGGTCTGAAAACTGAGCCTAACAGTCCCTAGTGTTCAACTCTCACCATTCTGTGATTCCATAGATCAAGGTGTCATTTCAAACACATACAATATATATGACATACACCGTCATATAGACATCAGCATTTTATGTAAATGCTGGTTAAATTGAAACCTCTTTCCATATAACATGGACAAAATGAGAATAAAGCAAAGCAAAAACGGGAATACCTATAATTATTTTCCAAATGAGCGTTCCTTCAGGGTAGAGGGAGAACTTATTTAAGTCATATCTGTTTCAACCTATGTTGAAAAAAGCTTTCTATATAGATGGGACACATGTATGAGTCAGGAAGAAGATTTCTCTTCTGTAAAGAGGAAGAATCCATATGGATTGTGCAGATTTTAGGTTAGAAATATATTGTAGAGTTTATTGTAGTTCAAATGAAGAGCTAACATTCACATCTTGAACAAAGGTACTTATATTTTACTTATCAGTCTGACTCGGCAATAAATGTGTCCTTAGTAAAACTGGAATTCAAAGAACAGTGAACAGGTAATCTCATGGCCTATGCCTCACCTACAAGACCTAAGATCAGAGATGTGGGAAGGCTTCTTTACTCTCAGATCCAGTCGAGCACACATGGTCTGTGTCAGGGAAACACCTGTATGTGCACTACCTTTTTCTTGTGCTTTTACAGAAAAGGAAATTTAAGTGTGTGTATGGGAAGAGAATAACAGGAAACTTTAGCCTGCTCTGAAGCCTGGTTGTGGAGGGGAATCTAATATAGATTAACATGCAGATTCAGTGCCGTGGTAGTGACTGGCCCATATTTCTGCATCTTTGTACTGCTTTCCTTCCAAAATTCCAGAAATATGTTTTTAATTATTCTTTAGGAAAAAGGAAAAAAAAATTACAGAAAATAATTATTGTTTTTTGTCAACTTTATTCTTAACAAACCTTTCCCTTCTCAGTGATGCTGTTTGAATTCTTAAATCAAGTATTGAAAGGCAGTAGAGAATACCCAGTGTATTACCCAGGAACCTCTGCTGTATTACCTACAATGCAAACCACTTAGCAGAGTCTCCCGTCCAAATTCTCAAGCTAACTTTTGAGGACATTCTCAAAGAATATTTTTATTCTCAAAGAAAATTAGTAAAAACTTTCTTCGTTAAGCAGGAGTCAGATCACATTCCAATTCAAATGGAATAACCTCCACTGGAATGAATGGTGCAAGACTGTTGTAGACCAGAGAAGGAAGTCACCTTGAATGCTGTTAGCAGGACACGCTAAAAGTGTGCACCTTCCTTCACACTCAGATAAAGTTGACTCTTATAGCGAAGTCCTTCAGAAACATTCTCAATTTCTTAATTTTATTTCATTGCTATCTCATTCTTCTGATGAAGATAACCTGACATTTCAACAAACGAACATCGGCAATAAAAAATTAAGGTTGTTTAATAGATGAATAACGTTGGTTCCAAATTTACCATGGTATTTATGTCCTAATGTCTTTCAAAAAGAGAGCTGATTACAAGGACAGAAACAAGAACACTCCTCTCCTTTTCTCTGGTATTAAAATACTCTTTATGTACTGCTGTGGCCTAAACATAACAGTTCTTTCCGAGCATCTCCTAACATTTGAGCTGAAGTAACACTCACAATCTCTTGCTTTTGTTTCTTTTCAGCTGGGAGAAGATTTATAATCTTTTCTGTCTGGGAGGTGGGCAGCTAGGAATGGATGAAGATGTAAAAGTGAACCTCTATGTGCAATGTACTGAGGAAAATTAAAAGAAGGGATAGTAAAAGGTGTCACTCCTACATCTCAAAGTCAAAAGACTGGATCTTAAGTGACAAGAAAACTTCACGTGGGGAATTTTAGCCACAGGGAAGAAAAGAAAGCCTGAGTTGTTCTAAATGAGCTTTTGAAAATAGCAATACCAGATTATGCAGTCAAGGTATGAGCACGGAGTGTAATACGCAAGCCGCAGCAATCTGTACTTTGAAGAGTATATTGCATTTAGAACCTTAATCTCCGTGTGAAGTTATGGGACTGAATTGGATTTTTGAAAGGTAAACAAACCCAAACAAATGAGAAAGTGTATTGTTTGGACTTGAGTGAGGGGAAATCTCAAATTAATACCTATTTTTTTAACTTTTCTCAATTTCTTTCTTCAGTCTTTGACCAAAAAAAAATTTGTCTCTGCACAACTTCTGAGAAGAATTTCCTCTATGAAGAAAGAAGGAGGCAGGAGGAGCTAAGCTCTCCCAATGAACCTCCCTTTCACATCAGTGTCAAATAACAGAGGAGAGGCTGAAGCAGAGCGCAGCTACAGAAGCATGCAGCCAGGAATGCGAAAGCCAAAACTGCCAAGAGTTTCACAGGAAAAGACAAGAAAGTCTGTAATAGAATCTAGAGGATAATTTACTTGAAAGAAGTTTCTTTGTAATACAGTCCTCCACATTGTCACTACGAGAGGTTATCCTGCACCTTGATCATTCATACAGTCACTAAGAGTCCTCAGTCATAATTTTTTATTACAAAAACATTTAATTACTATAATAAAATTGCTATGTTTTTGCTCCAAGGAATTTGAGTTTCAAGTTCCATAGACAAACTATGGAAAATCATTTAGATCAGGTTATGATCGTAGTGTAAGTTATTCATTCTTCTTGAACAGTTAGTAGAGGAATGGGCACCTCCAGGCAGCATTTCATCTCATATTTGTATATATTAAAATGAAAGGAATAAAATAGCTTCAGGAGGTTCTCCTCTTTCTCTCTTTCTCCAGTCTTTCCATGTTAAGGAAAAGTTTAGGTGGCTAGTTTGAACTATACATGTAACATCAGCCTAGGCACACATCTTGTCTCCAGTAGCAGATAGCAAGAGCATGGGAATCAGTAAACAGACTGATTCCTCCTCCTCTGCCAATAGTGTGTCCCTTCCTGGCAGCATCTGGCAGCCACTGGTTTTGAAACTGCCTGAGTCACAGGCAATATCTAGATCATCCTTTCCAGTAAGCTTGGAAACCTACTCTGAATGTGTGTTGAACTCCTCGAAACCACGTTTGTACACAGTTCATAAATGATAACCTGTGATAATGAGCTCCACCAGTTAATAACGTTCTTTAAACACAAGGTCTGGTGACAAGGAATGAAGTAAAATAAAGGTGTTGTTGGTTTGGGTTTTTTTTTTCTCACAACATCCAAGATGCTCCTAGATTTAAGTTTAAGTAGGAATATAACTGGGTTTTAGATATGATGAGGAATTCTTTTGGCTGCAATGACAACCTCTTCCAAATTAAGATCTCTGTCCCAGAGCCCAGCAAACAGCCAGATAATGGTAATGTTTTCAAACATCATGCTTTTTGCTTCAGTTCAAGTGAGTCAGAGACCATAGGTTTTATGCATGAAAGAAGGTTTCCTTGATTTCTAATGGCAGAGTTAATAAAAAAGAAAGAAAAAAAAAATAGAAAAGAAAAGTTAAGAAATATGAGAAAGAGAAAAAAAACTGTACAGCCCAAAAAGGTAGTTTTATCACTGCTGTTACTGCGAATTTTGTCTCTGCCACAAATTTGAATGAGTATGATACATATTATAGTGACAACTATTAAATCCTTAGACGGACATAGTTTGTTACCATGTATTTCTACATTTAGTGATCTTTTGAGATACTATTTAATCATATGTGGATCTCCTTTATGAAAGTCTCTTTGAAACCACCATGTAGCATTCTATTTTCATGCTAAAGTGTTCACGTGATGCTGTGTAAATCTATCATGTTTTTGCTATAAATGTATACCTTTGACTACTGGAACTTCAGGAACTATTCTTGTGGTCAAACTGTCTGTAAAGAGTTCATTTTTATAAATACCTGAACAACACAGAAGCACAGTTTCCACTAATATGAAAAAGACATGTGGTCCTAGACCTCATAAATGCTAGGGAAGACAATAGTCAGTAGTTTAGCATAGCCCTACACAGGACTCTCTAATGTCTTTTTCAATGTAATTTATAACCTCCTTGAACATAATTTTAAGGAGAAAAAAAAATTATTTTTGAAAGATTAAAAAGCAAAATGTTTTATTAGATGGATGTAAAATATATTGGTAGATAATTACTTGGTCCTAAATTATACAGTCTTAATGTACTGCGTACTAAAAAAAATAAAATAAAAAAAAAAAAAAAAGACAAAGAAAGCCTCTAACAAAACAGAAACCCCAACCCATGGTGTTTACAAGCCTGATCCTGCTTCTGCTCTACAAACATATCTTGTTCACTTCAGCTAGTTCTGTGCATGCACATGAACTTCATCTACCATGTTTGTCAATTTTAAGACACACAGTGTAGTATTCATTAAATGACTATGCCGTTACTGTAATTTATCGAAGAACAAAACTATATAGAAAAAACTCCACTACTGTCACATTAACAGGCACATTCTTACACTTCATTCTCCGCTGTTGATAAAGAGCATATATATTCAGAACAGCTGCCACTTGTAATTAAGCTGAATAACTTCAAACAATTCAACTTGTAAGAAAATGCCTTTCTAAAATTTCTGCATCTTCAGTGAAATAGTGAAAATTATTAAAATGTCACTGAAAAGTAGAAGTCTTTTCGCTTTTTATCTTCTTTTTTTTTTATTTTTTTTTTCCAAACTAAGTGTGGTCATCTTGGAATAAAGGAAGATTTATTATATTAAAAGGCTGAATCATTTTGTTTATTGTTATTTACAAGTGTTACTGTGAAGTAAAGCCACATTGATAATAAATGCCTAAAAGCCTGTCTTATACCAGGGAGTGTCTGGTGTTAGCACTGTCTGCTATAACTGTACGCCAGGACCCTGAGTGCATATGCATACATGCAGACACACACAGAGGGGAATTTATATCCCACAGATTTCAAAGCACGCAAAATGGCCATAGCTGGTGTAAAACTCAGACCAGTCTGTGCGGGAAAAAAAAAAAAAAATCAGACATAGATAATCAGGATGATGTTTTCCCCTAAGATATGCATGGTATAATTTTATCTCCCCCAGATACTAACTGAAGAGCTGTGCATGCAAGTATGCAGATATGCTGCCAGTGATCAGCCTTTAGGCTTCAGTTTTGATTACTTGGACAAATCTGGACTCAGTTATATGCTGTTTTTATAGCTCATCATACTCAGTTTGCATCAAAAATGAAAATTTGGGGCTTAAGCTGAAAAAAGCAAGATGAATTTTCTACACTGCTATAACCACCCTGGCCATATCAGCACATAATGAAGACTGATTTCTGCAACACGGAAGGTGGACCTTTGAATGTTTAACAGTTTGTAGTACGATCACGCAATGAAAATACTGTGTTTCACCATACATTGCTGTGGAGGAATATGATTTTATTATTTAAGTATACTTTTACAAAACCCAAAACTCAAAGATCCTGCAGTATTAAACTACCAGATCTGCATTCCTGAAAACAATACCTGTGAACAGTTTAATTATTTTGTTCTTTCTCAAATCTCCTTGCCAAGAGTCTTTACTGGATTAAGTATTCAACACCAAGAGATTAAAGATGTATATCCCTGTAGCTACCACTGCACATATCTCCACATAATCACTAGGATTAGCTTTCTAAGGAAGTAGATCAAAGCTTTATTTCCTTGTGGGTATCCAATAATAAAGGCTAAGGATAAACCAAACTCTCATCACTTTTGCATCTATCCCTCCACTACTAGAACAAGGCTAAATAAGAATGTGAATAAAGGTAAAGTCAGTGTAGAAAGACGCAGTACTCTACAACAACTATAATAGTAGGAACAACAGCAGAATAGTAACAAGAAACTAGAAGCATGGCAACTCTACATAAAATCTTTAAGAGTACGTAAAGGAAGGCAATTAATAAACTGCAGAGCCTCTTGAAAGTAACTGAATAAATATTCACGAGCAAATACTTGTATACAGATCTGTGGAGCATGTGTGCGTGAACTACACAATCCTGCACTTCATTATCATTTGCACTGTGAAAGCAAGATTTTATAAAACCTATCCATATTTAATAGAGAACAAAGTGCTCTTTCTAAGAAACAGCACCAAGGAACTCAATTGTTAAATGCATGATAACCACATAATAATTCAAGTTGGCATATTGCAAAAAGGCCAGTACATATTTGATTATTTTTCTGTACAGTTCTGGGCAGTCATGGACTGGTAAAAAGACCTGTATTTGTACACAAGATCATTAATTTCTGCAGTGGTGTGTGAAAACAGATACTTTGTTTAAGGGGCAAAACCGAGGCATTCAGGGGAGACTGCTAAATTTTCCTCTTTCTGCCTGGTTTATCTGAAAGTAAATCTCCAATGACTTTATGTTAGAAAGGCAGGACTGTTACACAAATGTGCATGGTACTTGCTTGATTTGAAAAGTCTGAGCATAAATAAGGCAGTCGTAGTTTTTGCTGCCAGTTAGCTAAGGAAGTTCCTGCACACTCTGCTTTGCTTGTGGCCAATCATGCACTTGAAGCCTACAGGTGTTTGCTGAGCTTCTGCCGTCTTCAGTTATCCTGTGGTAAAAACATTCCTTTCTGTCAGCAAAACCACTGAAAGTCAAGGCTTCTTGTGACTTTGACAGATCACTTAGTCACTCTGATCCTCATTTTATCCACAAATACCTACCTCGGAGAAGTGTTGTGAAGCTCAATTAATGGTTACAAAGCATTCTGAGGTCCCTGAAGGACAACATTGTGGAAAAATATTCTAGTATTTTCTTCTACCAAAAAGGACCCATTTGAAATTCAATATTTTCGGTAAAGTACGTAGACTATAACACATCCCAGTTGTGCAATTCCTGATGAAAATAAATTGTAACCTACAAATTGAGGATTAGTTTTGTTATTCAGCCACTTAAGTCTCTTTGCTTGTACTATTCTTTTTTCTAAAAAATGTAGATGTGAATATAACCAAAAATACATCAATCTTTTTGCAGACTCTGCTTGCACACAGACGTGCATGTGCACACACACACTTCTTCCTGTGTGTATTTAGAGATTTCTTCATAAACTATGTAATAAAAATATAAAACCTTTTTATTTAATAAGAAATAATTTCTTCTTATGAAATTCTGTAAAGAACTCTATCAAATCTGTATCAATGTATATTTGAAATTATGTCCTGATTTAAAGAACTGGATAAACTCCTGATCATGTTTTCCTACATTTGCTAGCATCTTAATCTAAATTTAATTAAAAGATAGTACCACTGAATGAGCAGAAACAACATATTGTTTCACTGATGCTTTATTAACACTTGGAATTTTAATGTGAGTGTTTCACTGATAGGCTGGGTATAAAGATTGCTATTTGTTTAATAGTCTTATTCCTTCAGCAAACCAAACCATTTTACTTCATCTTTGACTCTAAAGACAATAATTTTAACATGCTTTTTATCCTAATTCTTTTCTTAGACACAGGTCATTTATTTAATATACTTGTTTCTATAATTATTGTTGTGCTAAATGTCTTTTTTTCCCTTCTTGTTCCTCTGCCTCAATCCAGATGCTGATATAAAAAGAGCATATAGTTTTATATAGTTTAGATATATTAGATATATAGTTTAGATATATTAGCATATAGTTTAGAGCATAGTTTTATACAAGAGCATACAAAATGCTCTTGTATAAAAAACTATATAGTAAAAGTAAAGCTTCTCATTTTCCAGGGTTGCATCTGGCCCTCCCTATAACAGAAGGGACAAGTTAGATGTTCCCAGCATAGCACCATAGTTTCTCTCCAGCTCTTCAGTGTCACACGTGGGGTGCACTGAGGGGGCCCAGAAGCATCCCTGCGTTATCAGCTTTTTGCTGTGTCCTCCTCACATGGGGTGTGAAGGGAAGCATGAGACAACACTGAGCTATGCTCAGGTGCAGCGTCCTCATCCCAGAGTAGTGTCTTCAGCACTAGAAATGCTTTAACCTTCTTTGTGGAGTTTCTTTCCTGGAGCATTTGGTTGAGTTCAGCACCTGAGGTGTCCTTAGGAAGATGCTCAGATGAAAAAGTAAGGCCAAGGAGGATTTCCAGTCATTCGTGTGCCAGACATTATACACCCAGTGCTCCTACTTTCTGTCTTTGTATGTTTGCTGGCAGGGATGATTTTCTATTTTGAAAAGCATCGCTAGAATATAATATTAAACAAAGCGATGAAAAGGTGTTATGCACCGGATTCTCCATCTGAACCTATGGACGTGCATGCAGTGACACACAAAACTCAGATAATTCAAATTTACAATCAGAGCTTCCTTTTAAGCTACTGTGAGATATCTGGATGCCATTTCTGAATGAATAATTCTCTGCCACCTACAATGCCTGTTTATCTTAAGTGAATGCTATATGTTAATTTGATGTTGGAGGTAGTAAGGTAAAAATCTTGAACTTCTCCAAACTGCATATTTTCAAGGCTATAAAGACAAACTATAAATGAGGTCCAGTTAAAATACTTCAAACTGTATGTATCAAGTATATTGAATCTGTTTCTGTCCTTAAGAAAAACTGCCTTTCAGAAACACTATTATATAAGAAATTAAGTGCCCTAAGCAGTGTTTATTTTCCTGCTTATTATTATGAAAAATTGGTTTGCATAGGCAGATTGTGATTGGGCTTGCATAAGCAGATATTTTTTTGTAAATTAAAATATTTTTTTTTCAGGTAAGTAAAATGCTTGTATTTTATATGTTTATGTTTACAGTTTAAAAACTGCAATACTTCCAGAATAACTTGTGATACAGAAGTCAAATGTAATTTATACTTTGTTTCAATTATAAAAGTAATACATTTATTTCTTACCAGGTAAAAGGTCCATTAAACACCATAGAGTTTGATGCCTAATCAAAATGATACAGCCAAGTACCAACAGTAAAATGACTGCGGGGATAGAAAATTGTTTTTCATCTTTGGTGCATTGTTCTAAGTCATGTTATGCATTGATTTCTTTTTACAACTTTTGCTTTTATTTGTTTGTACACAGAAATCCACAGCCTCACATTCTAAAATTCTAACTCTGCCTTTCCTAAATTAATAATGAAAATCATTAACTTCATAAAATGAAAGACGTATAATTTATTTTTATGCCCTGAAAAATTTAATAGTAGGAACCATTTTTAGGCCCATGAGATTTTTCTAAGCAGCATGAATGAAAGCAAATGAAAAAGATGGAGAAACAAAAAAGTAGAAGAGTAATATATGGAAAACTGCTACTGAGATCTCAAGTCTAACCCACTGCTACTGACTTGACTGATTGTGGCACTAATTTTATCTTACAGTTTCTCACCAGAAGTTAACAATCTTCATGGAATTGTGGAATTGTCTGAGTTGGAAGGGACCTCTAGAAGTCATCTAGCCCAACTCCCCTGCTAAAGCAGGATTGTCTAAAGCACATTACTCATGATTATATCCAGATGGGCCTTGAAAATCTCCAGAAAAGGAGACTCCACAACACCCCTGGGCAGCCTGTTCCAGTGCTCTGTCACCCTCACTGTAAAGAAGATTTTTCCTTGTATCTGAATAGAACTTTCTGTGTTCCAGCTTGTGCCCATTGTCCCTCTTCCTGTCACTGGGAACCACTGAGAAGAGTCTGGCTTCATCCTTCTGCAACCCACCTTTTAGATACTTATATGCACTAATAAGGTCTCCCCTCAGCCTTCTCTTCCCCATGCTAAAGAGTCCCAGCTCTCTTAGCCTTTCCTCATAAGAAGGGAGATGCTCCAATCTCTTAATCATTTTTGTTGCCTTATGCTGGACTCTCTCCAGTAGTTCCCTGTCTCTCTTGAACTGGGGACCCAGAACTGGATGCAGTATTCCAGTGTGACCTCACCAGTGCAGAGTAGAGGGGGAGAATGACCTTCCTTGATCTACTGGCCACACTCTTCCCTATGCAGACCAGGATTATGTTGGTGACAAGGGCACAATGCTGGCTCATGGATAGTTTACTGTCTACCAGGAACCCCAGACCCTTCTCCTCAGAAGTGCTTTCCAGCAGATCCACCACCTACTGGTGCCCTGAATTCTCATTCTCCAGGTGCAGGACCCTACAATTGCCCTTGTTGAACCTGTTAGGTTCTTCTCTGCCCAGCTCTCCAGCCTGTCCAGGTCAAACTGGATGGTGGTACAGCCCTCTAGAGTGTCAGCCAGCCCTCCCAGTTTGGTATCATCAGAACTTGCTGAGGATACACTGTCCCCATGTAACAATTACCTTTCTAAGAGCTGATTATAGAAATTCCTCAGAGTAACAGTGGTATATGACGTGTGTGGGTTTCTTCATGAGATTGCAACTAGGAGAGCAGGCACTCTGTGATCTGTGATCCACTGGGACCCCCTCATCTAGTGAGGCAAACACAAAGGATGAACCACTGACATCTGCAGTTAGTCAAAAGTGTTTCTTGCTGAATGCTACTATACAGTGATGACTCCAACAATTGCAAAATTTAGATTAGATTGTTGTAATTTATTGTATCTAAAATCAGAAACCACCATTACTGCAAAACAGCATGAAAACGAAACTGACTCAGTGTTAAAACACTCCAAAGGCAGTGTATCATCACAATTCTTCCTCAGTATTGTTCCCAGTCATTGCAAAGTCCAGTACAGATAAAAGTGATCACAGATCTTATTAACTCCATCACTAAATCAATCTTCACTTGTCCTCAAGAACATAATATACCTTTCTCATCTGATTTTTGCACCTCTGAGACCCTCTTGAAAAGAGTTCTTGGTGTAGTCATTCAGACACCTCCTGTGATACAAAAGAAACACAAAGCAGATGTATAAAACACCAAGAAGATTTTCATCTTCATGGAAGAAGGAATGCAAAAAGCACTGCACAACACACATAGCATTTGTAGAAATTCTCATTTGAAATAAAATATGATGGGATAAATTGCTGAATTAGTTCCCCTGAGTTTCTCCACATTCTCTAGCCAGCTACTGCCACTTGTATTTCTTATAGTACTTCATGTATTTCCAACTGATTTTAGATACTAGTGAGCACATGAAAATAGGAATAAAATATTTTGGCACTGTGTGATTATCTAGGTCTTTACAGAAGGGAACAGCATACACTACATACTATCAGAAAAAAAAGAACCACAGTCTGAAAACAGATCTGCTGTCTGAAATTGATCTTTTATCACTAGTGCTCATTTCATGTGAGGTGTACAGATAATCTATTTTTAACATGGAGCACATCAGAAGTTCCTATATTGCTTTCATATTGTCTGTTCAGGCCAAAAAAAATGTCATCTTATGCAGTTTGGGTCTGATCTTCAAGGACTTTTGAGTATTTGCAATCTATACTGATTCCAGTTGGAGTCCCACATGTTCACTGCTTTTCCTGCAGCTCCATCAGTGCTAGCAACAATGGGAATTCCAATGTAGACAAGATTTTTGTCTTTTTATCACCGGTGTTTACTACACAGCAATAAATCTGTATGGTGAAGTAGAGCAGATGCCAAGAGGTTTAGCATGCTCAAGCTGAAGTCACCGCTAGCAAGAGTGGAGTGGAGCTCGTGTTAGAGTAACAGTGGGAAATTCTGCTAAAAGGCTCCTTGTAGACACACTTCTCTGTACTGTACCTCTGCTCAATAGATCATTCATGAGCACTCAGACCCCCACCCTCCAGAGAGCAAGTAGAGTCAGGTCATGAGCAGGAAGGGATGGAGACAAGGCTGAGTTTCTTACTTGGAGCTCAGGCTCTGAGCTGGTTTATTGTTGTCATGGCTACGGGCTCCACATGCCTCCAGTCCCTGCTTTATGAAAAGAATGATGCAGTGTCTAGCCTTACAGCTGAATATATAAACCAAATTAGTCTACCATGCCTCTACCTGTTTTGTGGCCCACAATGAAAGAAGTAATATATCATGCAATCAGTCTTGTAGCAGTTATATTCTGTAAACACTAAGTCATTACACCCAGACTTTTTTATTTGCTCTTTAGAGTCACTTCTCAGTATAATAAACTGCAGATTTCAATAAGAAAGCTAATTCAGAAGAGTCCTCTGTGATTTCTCGGATATTCTGTAACATATAAGTTAAAAAGTGCATTTCAAATCCCTTTTCGCACTCCATTTTTGCATAATCTCACTCACTAAACAAGAAACAGAAAGACCTGATGAATGCCTTTTCCAGAGCTGCAGTGTCAGTGCATAACCAGAATCAAACTATTCCAAATATAAGTAAAGAAGAGTTATATCGTCCCGTAGGGACCTGTTAACTTTTCCTGAATAGAGGAAGAGCCTCATATGGTCCTGTCCCATCTCTACTACAATATTAAGAAAACCTTTAATGGCACTGGGGTAAAGCAGTTAGGAAAGACACATCCTGTGACACTGCTGTTGTCGGTGCCATTTAGAAAAGACGGAAGGAAAGAAAGCTTTAGAAGTGTGGTCTCAATTGAAAGATAAATATGTAAGAGAGGGAAAATGGGTATCAGAATAAAAATGTGTAAATCAGCACATCATAGCCCCCCAAAGATTCGGAAGAGAAGGTGGTAACAGGAAAACTAACTAACATGAGGGGTAGGGAAGGTGTAAATTGGCTTTAATTTCCACCTCCTTACACATTCTTCTTTTTTCCTCAGCTTGTAAATTCCACCAGTTTTGATTCTCTATAGGCTCATTTAGAACATACATGTCAGTAATTGGAGGTGTGTGGTCACACAGTTCACCATCATTTTACACTCTATCTCTGTGTTTAGCAAAATGGACCTTATCCTCACTTACCTCCAAAATTCCATTAAAGCGCTTTGGTAGTGTGGGCTGTAAATGACGTTTATAGCCAAGGAAGTATAAAGGGAATCTCAGTGCAGATATACAACAGAAGAAAGTGTTATGTTTTTACAGATCTGAAGTATTTCTTTAAAAATAAATAAAGACAGCTTTATTATCTATCAGGGAAGGAACAATGCAACAAAGCATAAATTGAATGTAGTCTTCCAAATTAAATTCACCTTGGCTACAGCAAATTGAATGTTTTGACTCATCAATATATCGCCAGTATTTCATGCTACACAAAGTCTCCCATGCTGATATTTTCTATTTCTTGCTGCTGTGGAGAGAATTGAAAATAAAGAAATGTGTTCAAAATAATATACCTGTGCATTGCTGAATCTGTATTGCTATAAGTCTCATCAAGGCTTCTACATAGCCTGCAATCTCTCACTTGAAAGATTTTAATGACTTGGCCATTTCAGAAAACATCAAGATTGGAAAAGCAAAACAAAACCCAGAGAATGTTTTTTCTGTAATTATTCAACTTTTTCAATTTCAAAAAAGAAAAGTTTTTTTGAATTCTGCATTTCTACTACTTAGCTAGAAAGAGATATGAAAGAAAAAATGGATTTGGCTTTCTGTTCACTTTTTGAGGAGTTTTGGTTACAAATTTTGTTTAAAATAGTCACTCAAGGAAGCACATTTAACCAAGGCCCTTTATAGCCCGGTGCAGCTGCAGCATATTTGCTTCTTTAAGAGTTGCCACTGAAAGAAATTATAAACCAAACAGGAAAATATCTGTTATTACCATGAGTTACATTTATATGAGTGTTTGAATAGGTATGGATATTCTTTATATGGAATATAGATAGTGACACCTTTTGTAGCGATAAAAAGAAATAAAATTAACTTTATTTCCATATTTATTGAGTACACAATTTCACATTTTTCTTGGAGAGACACACTCAATTCATACATTCTTAACCAGTGTGTGTCATATAAGTGGGACCTATGAAGTATTTTGTGTACAGCCCCCAAAAGACAAGAATCATAAAAGGACAAAATGGTTTGGGTTGGAAGGGTCAATCTGTTTCCCTGGGCAACCTGTTTCAGTGCCTGGCCACCCTCACAGTGGAAAATTTCTTCCTGATACTTCATCTAAATCTACCTTCTTCCAGTTTGAAGCCAATACTGTGTATATTTTAAGCAGTGCTTTGGGTAGTGGGTTTTTGTTTTTTGTTTTTTTTTTTTTTTTTATTTAAATGATATGAAACTTTACCAAGATGCTTTTAATTATTTCAGATTGTCAAATCTTATTTACCCAAAATGCATGGTATTGAGGAAAGCATTTAACAAATATGGGCAAACCCAAAATGTATGGTATAGGGGAAAGTGTTTAATAAATACAGGCAAACACAGCCCATTGCACAAACTCCTATCTGTTAGGGGTATGAATCCTGATATTTTGGCCTTGGAGCAGGAAGTGGTTTAGACCCCTAAACACGTAGTGAGGTCTCTGTTAAAGTCTCTTCTCTTTTGTATATGTTTGATTATTATTTTTTATTTAAGATGTGTTACTGTGTTTTCATGCTACAGAAGAAATGATAGCAACAAATTTAGTAATGCACAGTTACCAGCTGAACTTAATATAAATAGGTGACTATAAAAGGAAGTAACCAATGAGGGAAACAGATTGTCTAAATATTATATTTTAGGGTTGCGTAGTACAAATATTTTATAATGTATGTGTTGTATAGGACAATATAATGTGAATTAAGTTGCTGCCAGATTTAGTCTGCATCCTAAACAAGTTCTGTAAAACTCTTTATATTACCTATTTTTTTCAGAGCTTTCACATGCAATGTATTATGTTTTTTTCTTCCTTTAACCAAAATAATTAAAGTATGACACAAATACAGAAAAGAGAGGCATTTCTAAGAGAAACTATATATATAGTTGCTAATGGCTTTCTTAGTCTGTAAGTTTTAAGAGCAGTTAAGACTTTTAGGTCATGTATTCCAACCTTCTGTATTCACAACCTCCCATTCACAGCCTATTTCACCCAGATAGTTTATACTAAGGCAAACAAATTGAGTTAAACAAAAACATTTCAATTTTTGAGAGCTGAAACAACTGGTCTCCCCAGCAATGAATAGGAAAGACTCAGGTTCCACCAGAGCCTGAGGCTTGAGTGGCAATGAGCTGATTAAGTAAAAGATGTTCCAATGATCTGAGCAAGAGGAATCATAACCCATGCCACAAATGAAAGGAAAATCACAAGTAAATAAACAGCCTCTCCTCCTCAATAACAAACACTGAGCAATAACAAAAACCCATAGGCCAGTCTTATCTGTAAAAAGAGAACACCTTTTTGATCCGGGACCTGACAACCAGTTTGAGCTTTGGCATATGGATGGATACCAACCCTGGCCAGCCAACTAAAATTCCTTGTACCTTCTCTTGGTGTTGTATGAATCTGACCTATCTTGTACAGACTGCCCATTAACTGCAGCTTCAAACTAAAATATGGCCAACAAAGAAACTCAAAATTCATCTTCATTTTAAGGTAAATTATTTGTTTCCCCTTGCACATAACTGCTTGAAACTCTCAGGCATACTGTGTTTGGTGTATTTTCTAAGGGCAATGCAAAATGTATGTTCTCTTTTGACTCACAGAAGAATGGAAAGCAGGGGAGACTTCCCTAAAATTTAGATATTGAGGCCAAAAGAACCATTGTGACCATATTACTCCTCTGTCCTCTCTGATTTTCCCACTCAGATTTTCTTCCAGGAGCTTGACTTCTTGTCCTTAAGAAAGAACTGCAATCTTGTTCTAATGATTCCAAGTGATCTTGAATCTGCTGCCTTCCTGCTGTAACCTATTTCTACATTTAACTGTTGTCATGAAAGCACCTTCCTTTAACAGTCAGCCTGATTTGAGTTGCACTTGCTAGGCATTCTGACAGTTTTCTTACTCGGTACCAAAGGTTTCCTCAGTACCATCTAAACACAGGGGTTGTCTTCTATGAACAAAGAAGTTCACAGAAACTGAACACCTTTTAACTTACATTATAAGCTTTATACTCTGAAGTTCATGTTCAGAATTGTTTGAAATTTTTAATATATCTGCATTCTTTTCAAGTATAGATCATGGTGCTGATGTGCTAATCCAGTATAGCAGTGCTATGTATAGAAGTAATATTGCTTGTCTCCTTCAAACTGATATCTTCTTTACCTCCTAAATAACTAAGATTCACATGGATCCTTTTTGCCATAGGCTTCAATTTGTAATTTGCTCATACTGAAAGGCATTAATTTACAGCAAAAACCAATCCCTGCAAGATGTACTATTGAACCCATCCAGCAAAATGGTTTTGTGGTAACAAGGGTTTGGTTCCAATTGACTCCCTGTTCTGCCTAAAATAATTCTAAAATCAGTATCTTGGCCAACATTTTGCAAAGATTTCTGTCTTCAAAGTTAATCTTGGGATTTAAATGTGTAAAATACCCTAGCTGCTTACAAGCTGAATCCAAAAGTGTATCACCACCCATAGTCTGGAGTGATCTATAATTTCTGATTATACAATTTTATTTGTATAAACCTGGCAAAACTTCACAGACATCAGTGAGCAGAATTTGGCACAAAGAATGTACATAAGCCTAATTGCAACAATAAAAATTTGGGTGGAACCAAATCAACCTAAATTAGATGTCTAAACTTAGGTGCTGCCTCACTGGAAGTGTAGCTGTCTACTGTGGATGAGTGTGTGTGATAAGTGATGGTAAAATGACCTAGTCCAAATAAAGTAATTACCTAAGTTATCCATAAAGTCAACAGACATATTTCTGAAAACTTAGAGAGGGAAATCCAAGCAAACATGTAGGCCTGTCCAGATAGCAATCTGGTCTGGTTAAGTGCTACATTAACTTGGCACTACCCATCCCCTGCATAGTGTGTGCTCTGTGGTATCTTGAACATGTGTCAAGTGGACAATGCTGCTGGTCAGTTTAACTTCTGTAGATACATAGAATTACAGAATACTCTGAAATGGAAGGGACCCAAGAAGATCATCGAGTCCAAATCCTGACTCCACACAGGGCAATCTGAAAGTTAAACCGTATATCTAAGAACATTGTCCAAATTTTTCTTTAATATTGACAGGCTTGGGGCCATGACCAAGATCCCTAATGAGCTTGTTATAATGCTTGACCACCCTCTCAGTGAAGAGGTTCACACCCTCTTGGAGTGAACCAAGAAGTAGCTAAAACTGTGAGAATCAGAGGGAGAGCCTCAATCATGAAATTTAGCTCAAGTTCCTTCCTCGCTTCCTTCTGTGACATGAGAATGGATAGATATAGCTACAAACTGAAAATCCATTTGGCTAGGAGTAAGGGTGTGAGTTATAAACTCAGCAATATAAGCAGAGCCTAGAACTTGTCTCTTCTGTGAGTGGGCTAATATCAGCAGCATTTGCAGTACTTATTGCTGGTCATTAGTAATTGGAAAGTGGTAGAAAGTAAATGGACTAGATTTCTGCCTGGATTTTAGTTGAGTTGGATCCCTGGTACTTTAAGGAGTCTGTAAATTTAATATATTTTCACTTTAAAATCACATTTGATTCAAAACCAGGAGAATAATCTACATTGCTCTATAAATGCTCTACTCCACAGACAGACTATTTTAGGGCCTTGAGCATCCAACCAGTCATCCCTGAGATTCTGCATAGCTACAACTTGCTAGTCTACATTAACTCATACTTACCTACATTTGGTCCCCTTATCACTCTAAATTTTTCAGTGCTCAGACTCACATCCTAAGTACTTTTAAAATAATGTTCCTTTTTAACTGTGGAGATAAAGTAGATATTATAGCTAAAACCAGTGAGAAAAAAAAAATCTGGTTCTCTAGAGTTTAAGACATAAATAGGAAGGTGCTTTGGTGCCACAGCAAATGTGAAATTACTAAACCATTGTGTTATTAGAAAAATATGAAAATTTTAAAGCTATTAAAGTATGCGCTTCTTTCCCTACATAAAGTGAGTCAACACAAAAAGCAAAGAAAGAAAGAAACAAGTTTTTTGTCATCAGTACATAAAACATTGTGTGGGCTACACTGGCTAGAAACTTGAATTTCCTCCATTGTTGTCTAGTTTTCATGTGGACTTGGTATTAGACATCACAGAACTATGCAAACAAACACTTCAGTCTTGAGACTCAGAAACAGAAAGGGGAATGTAATAAGAGAAAGGAAGGCAAAACCATGAAGTTTATTCAGGATCCCAATTGTATATTAATTTCACAGTAAATTTTATTATCTCAAATATTCTGAATATACACTTGTGGATCCTGAAGATGCTCGCAGTTTTTCATATGTCATTATTCAGAATTCACCATATGGATTTGTCATTTTAAGATCCTCTGTGGTAGTAGAGAAAATTATAGTACAATTTATTTCATATGCTGTCCATGTTGCTTGGTTTTGCTTATTTTAGAAATGTTTATGTATGTATCATCTCTTCAAAAAGGGATTGTGAAGATTTGATGAGTGTGCCTTGAACCCAACCATCTCCTGGCAGAATAAAATATGTTGCCTAGGTTTCCTCGGAATACACCGCAGGAACAGATGAAGATAATGTGGTTGCATATTATGTGATAATGATTATTCTGACTGATGTATTCACCCCAAAGTATAGTTGAGCATCTGTTGTTTATTTAGGCAAGACTCGTCACTCTTATTTTTAAGATATTTGAGTGGGTGAACATGTTTCTCCTTAAAGACTATCAAATAGGGAAAAAACTAACAAGAGGCACATGACATTATGTAACAGTGATGACATGGAATGTGAATCCAGGTGGGAAATTTACTTTAGTTCTAGCAATGTTCATTGCCTTAGTAACTTAGGGTCTATAATTGAAGAGGATGTTAGGTTGACTTGCACTTACTTTGCAAAGCAATGAAGAGCAAGAGTTGTGGCTTACTCAGTACATTTAACAGTAAAGTTGATAATTTGCTAGTAAAATACAGTAGGGTATAGGGTGGTATCCTCTCTGTCATATGAAGCTTTAAAATCTGATTTTGATTATTTTCTAAGACACTGTACCTTTACAAGAAGAAAATTACATGGTGAAAGTTTCTGTTCTGTGTTATATGGAAACTCAGACTAAGTGATATAATGGTCCTTTTTTTTCTGAAAGTATAGGATGCCTGAATCATTTCTGAGTACAAGTCTACTATACTAAACATAAATACAAAAATGGTAGGTTGAAGAAGCAGTACAGATGATAGTGTGAATTGTTTCCTCTTGTTCTGTGAATGACTCCAAATGTAAACATTGTATTACACAGACATCACATTATCATCTAATTCTGATTTCTGAATACTAGTAGCCTCAAAACTGTTCACCCAGTAGCGGGAAGAGATTGAGTTTTCTTTGTCAGTACAGCTTCACTTCAGTCTTTTTTTATGGAGCCCTTCAAAGTAAACATTAGGAAAAACTGTAGACATACTGGCTATGGTTTTTATTTTTGTCCTTTTATTTTCTCTGCCATTTTTATCATTGCTGATGGATATTTACACACATACACACACAAAAAAAATTAACAAAAGACTTAAGGAGGATGTAACCAAGTCAAGTACTTATACCTTTCACCACATATAAGTTTCATAAGCATTGATACAATCTCAGAGATGACCTATACATAAAACATCCTGAGCAGAAAGAGGCTTAGTCTGTGTTTAAAGATCTACAGTGACAAAAAGTTCACAACAGCTCCAGACAATCTACTCTTGTACCACATGATAAAGTGTTCCATCCCACTTCATATATCTTTTGCTAAAATGTAAATCCATTACCTTTCCATGGCTAAACAGGTAGGCAGAAAACTGTTGATTCTATGATTTCTTTCCCTCTTGCAGCTACGTTTAAATATTTTCAAACATATATATGGCTCCTTCTGATTTTGTCAAGCTAGAAAAGTTTTCTTTTGATCAAGTTTTCTGCACAAACATTTGGGGAAAGACTCTATTTTCTACACCTCAGATTATTCTCATTGGTTTCTTCTCAATTCATAGAATCATATCATATTTTGGGTTGGAAGGGACATTTAAAGATCATCTTCTCCAACCCTCCTGAACATCTTCTACTAGATCAGGTTGCTCAGAGCCCTATTCAATCTGACCTTGAACACTTCTGGTGATGGAGCACCCACAACTTCTCTAGGCAACCTGTTCCAGTGTTTCACTATCTTCACTGTAAAAAATATCTTCCTTATATTCAACCTAAATCTATTCCCTTTTCATTTTAAAATCATTGGTCCATTTCTTAACACTAAAGGCTTTTTTTTTTTTTTTTTTGGTAAAAAGTCTCTCTATATCTTTCTTGTAAGACCCCTTTAAGTATTGGAAGGTCACAATAAGGTTTCCCTGGAGCCTTCTCTTCTCTGGGCTGGACAACCTCAACTCTCTCAGCCTGTCCTCATACAAGAGGTGTTCCATCCCTCTGATCATTTTCATGACCCTCCTCTGGACCCACTCCAAGTGTTCCTGTGCTGAGGACTCCAGAGGTGGATGCAGTATTCCAGGTGGGGGTGCATGAGAGCAAAGTAGAGGGACAGATTCACCTCCCTTAACCTGCTGGCCATGCTTCTTTTGATGCAGCCCAGCATACAGTTGGCCTTCTGGGACACACATTTCTGAGTGCAGCTTTCCAGTTCATGTCCACTTTTTCATCCCTCAGTACCCACAACTCCTCGACAGCTCTGCTCTCAATTCCCTCATTCCCCAGCCTATATTTATACCAGGGGTTGCCACAGCCTACGTGCAGGATGCTGTACTTGACTTTGTTGAACCGCATGATGTTCACATGGGCTCTCTTGTTGAGCTTGTCCAGTTCCCTCTAGATAGCATCCTGTCCCTCAGGAATCTCAACTGCACCAACTCAGCTTGGTGTCATCTGCAAACTTGCTGAGGGTGCACTTGATCCCACTGTGTCATTGATGAAGACAGCACTGGTCCCAATACAGACCACTGAGGGACACCACTCATCACTTATCTCCATTCTGACATTGAACTGTTGACCACTAGCCTCTGGATGTGACCATTCAACCCATTCTTCATCCACCAAAAAGTCCATCCATCAAATCCATATCTCTTCAGCTTAGAGAGAAGGATGTTTTGGGGGACTGTGTCATGTCAAAGGCCTTAGACAAGTTCAGATAGATGACATCTGTAGCTCTTCCCTTGCCCACTGATGCAGTCACAGTTGCCTCTAGCTGATACACATTTTTGCCCAAAGACAGCACACAGAGCTGGAACAGAGCTCCCCACGTTATCCATGCTGGGTTATAGTTACTTCCACTGCAGTTCTTCACAGGTGTTAGGGCTTTGACAAGCAATCACAAGTTACTTTATTCTCTGTGGCTTAAGCTCTTACTGTTCCTGACTGCCAGTTTTACTCTTTTTCCAGCAGTAACACTGTTATATCAGAATTGGCCAGTGAGGCTATGATTTTGTCAACTACTCTTCAAATGTATATGCTGAACAAACAAATGGCTCTTAAATGAGCAAAATGGGGTCTATGCACAAAAGCTCCCTCTCCCCCCCAGTACGATAATTATTTCAATAGAATCTGCAATTTAAATGTACAAGAAAATTTTGGAAACAACTTTTTCAGAAAAATGGACATACCAAATCATACCTAAACCATCTAACCTGCAATGCTGTGACCAGCAAAGGTCAGCTGGGCTCCTGTGGTCTAACAAAAATTGTCTGATTGATGTGGCTTCCCCATGAAATTGTCTTTCATCCTACTTTGTGTTTAGCTGTCTGCCATACCCATTTTCATTCTCAGTTCTGTGGCCTTTCCCCTGATCTGTGGAAAAAATTACAGTATTTTCATATAGATGTAGTTTTTATTTTCCTTTTCTGATGCTTTAGCTAATATGAGATATGAAGGGAAGACTACAAGAGAAAGGGAAATATACAGTGATTCTTATCTCAAAGAGGGTAGAAATCTCTTTAGAATGACAGTGGTTTGTGCTTAACATCTCTATAACTTCATTCACACATTAGCTGTTAAAAGTTTTCTTGACACTTGCTCACAAACTGTTTTACTTCCCCTCATGCCTTCCATGGTGCTCAAAGTAGCCCCAGGCATGGTCATCTGATTCCAGACAGCTGGTTTCTACAGCTGAGAGAGGAAGCTGAGAAAGATGGTTTCCCAGCCCTTGCAAATAGTAAGTAAGCGTAAGGAGTGTGAAAGCAATAAACTCAACGATCCTGAGGTAGTGAAGACTGCTTGGGAAACTGGAGATAATGAAGAACTGTGAGAATGTTTGCAGCTGGCTGGAAAGATTTCCTTGCATATTTTGTTAAGGGAAGTACAAAAATCGCTTATGACTCCTAAGGAGTAAATTCTCAAAACCCAACTGTAAGATCAATGCTGACAGTCATGCAGGCTGAACCATTCACAGTGGAAAGAAAGGTACTTTGAGATCACTTTGCTGCTATGAGCAATAAGAATTACATCAGACTGAAGCCCAGCTGAGAGTGAGCCTATTTATTGTGCTGTTTCCACTATTGTTCTTATTCAGCATATTTTGCCACATTATAAACCACGCACTGATGAAAGCTGTTCAGTGGTGCCTGGCAAAATCTCAAGCATCCATACATCCAGAGCACTAAACACCTGACTCCTAGTATTTGCTGACACATTGGGTTTTAATACCTTGGGGCATTTTGACTGTGTTTACGGATAGGTAGACAGGCCAATCACTTAATGCAGGCCTGAATACACAGAAGCAAATGTTTCTTAAACACAGACTCCTTTCCCCTTCCCTGCCCTTGCCTCTTCAGGCTCAGCTTTTCACCATGAGCTTATTTTTCAAGAAAATGAAGATTGCTTAAGAGGATACTGGAAAAATTTGTGGCTATTTCAGTTTTCTTTATTATATTTTGGAAAACACAGAGATGTCATTTGCTGAGACTTGTCAAAAGCAGCAGAACTCCTTAAAAACTGAATATGAATGGTATTTTTAGAAATATTTTTTGGACTGAATTTTCTATCCTAAAATCCTTCTTAAATTATGCTTCAGAATAATTAAAGGTGACTAATCATTTGTTATTTACAGCATTACAAGTTAATCATAATAAGGGTACAATAAATTTTTGGATAAAACAGAGCAAACTATTCTAGAGTTCATTACGATGATCTATGATGTCACTGCAACAAACCACAGTTGTTAGTTTGGTTATGTCTCCCTATGTTCCTCTTCCATATGAAGGAAGTAACTGAAATCATGTCTCTGCTAGCCCAGCTTAATATACCACTTGAAAAAACAAACTACACAGAATACACAAGCAGGATAATATGACCTAAATTAATACAATAAAACCCAGTCCAGATAAATAAAAACAGAATTGCCAAGGCTTAGCATGCCTAGGCATAGAAACTATACACTTATGCCTCTAGAGAATAGCTAAGAAATTATTTTCAAGTTAAAATTTCAAGTTTATGCCAAGACATGGAAGCAAGCCTAGTATTCAAAGTCAGGACTTATTCTTAATGAACAAATTTCCCCCTCTTGTCAGAGAAAACTTGTAGATCAACATATTTAAGAAACCTGTAATATTTAGAATCATATACTCAAGACAAGTTCAACCTCTGCTTAGGATCAGATTAAGTGGTCATTACATTAAAAGTTCATACCTTGGCAAATATCTCTGACAGCCTGGTCCAAGTTTCTTGGTTTTTAGCACTGTTCAAAATCATACCTTTACTTCAGGTTATGCAAGAACTGAGCTTTTCTGAAAAGCTCTTCTGAAGCCTCTGAGAACTGCTTGTTAACATTAATCGTTCTGAGGATCTTTGGCATTTGCTGATAATAGTATTCAGAACTTTGCTGCACATTCAACATTTGATGAATTTCTGAAGGACTGAAGACTGTGCAGAGCCTGTCTCACACATGCAGGCAAGGACAGTTAGTTTAGGAAAACTGAAGTAATGTATGAATACCAGAATCTGAGCTTCATTTTTATTTATTTGCCCATGACAGCCAAACTGACAACATTGTATAAGGGGTTTTTGTTTGTTTGTTCACAGGTTTTTCCCCCTCAAAGCAGGTGATTCTTGGATTCTAAAAGCTGAAAGCTAAAAGCTCTGACTTGCATGACCCTGACAGATAATTTCAGCCTCTGGCCCAAGCCAAAATTAATTTAAACCCTTAATAAAATAAAATTAGGCAGAAGTCTTGTGGCCATAATTAATTAATTTCATAATTTTCAAAGTGGTTTGTGTTCATTAGGGGGGAAGAGGCAGAGGAATGTAAGAATTAACTGTAATTCTGTAGCCAAAATAAGTGAAGGGCTGTAGCCAGCAGTCTGCACCACGCATTCCCAGGCATGTTGATCATACTTTCAGAGTGGAAAACAAGGATGTTGTAATCAAAGAGAAGGAGGTTAAAGAGAAGTGTTTTAGTGATAAAACAGGAAGATGGATGACAAGGGGGAGAAAATGGAGAGTGAAGATCTCAGACATTTTGCAGTAAAGAGTAAAACCAGAATAATTCCTCCTGTATAGTTCTTCTACTCTTCACTCCTTTCTCAACAGTTCATCTTGAAATGTACTAGTGTTGTACCAGTTGCAACACACTTCAGCTCATTTGCCACATTATTGAGCTCTCTTTCATTTGGCCTTGATCTACCAAGCTCTCTAGTCATAAACTTTCTGACTCACTTTCACATATCAACCTAGTCTCTACAGTGTAGGAACAAAAGCCTAAGGTGATAATCCCTCATCTTCACACTTAACCTCTTCAGGAAACAAACTCCCTCAGCTCTGAACTTTCTTATGCCTTCTGACATACACAAATGTCTCTTTAAAATCATCACATATATATGACCTTGTTGACCTAAGAAATAATGTCAGAATGTTGGAGACTCCTGATCATTGGCTATTTACCACTAAGAGTCTCAGAAGATTTAATATGTTGGATGTGAAAAAGCAGTAACAGAGAATGTCACCACTCTGCTTCTGTGCACTGGAGTGAAAGAACTTTATATTAGTGTCAGTTTCTTGCTCTGATGCCTACACCTATTAACCAGAGAAAACAAAATTTTAATGTATTTTTAGCTTGTGATGCTTGTTGTCTCTGGACCAAAGGAGGAAAAGAGCAAAAAGGGTAGTCAAATGAAATCCATCTCCAAGGATTAAAGGTCTCTATAGCATCATCTGTATTCCTCTATGAAGATATACACCACCACACTAGCTGCACTGCATATTGATTATATCATTTGTAGCCATCGTTTTTAAGAATCATGTTTGCTCTGGACTTTCTGAGTCATGAAAATAACTCAACCCTGTCCTTGTGATCAACCAACAACTTGCGATGTTAATGTCTGGTTATCATGGAAGTAAAAGTCAAACCAGTTTCACATATAAAGCAGTTTCAGCTTTATATAATCTCTTTTATGTAATTAGATACTTGTTTTCAACCATGGGCAAAGGTTAATCTCCTTCCAATCATCTAAAGTAACTGACATAAATAAGCCTAAGAGATCAATGAAAGTTTGGGCAATTTTGTCTTTAAATTCTTTGCAGATGAATCATTTAAATTACTGATAACAGAATACTTCCACTGAATGACTTGGCTAAACAAAACTTCAAAATCAGGCTGGCTTGTCCCAGCAGGAATGGTGGAAAAATGTCTATGGTAAGGGATCAAAAGTATTAGGGAAGACATGGAACACAAAGAGATATGTATTAGGAAAGAGTCAAAAAATCTTTTTTTCTTAGTGACAAACTCTTCAAAATTCTTTCAGGTAATCCCAGAGTTTCAATAAACTCTATTGATTTAAGGAATGATTCACACTTGGACTGGAAATGAAGGAGCTTTTAAAGTGCAATCACCAAACCCATACGGTTTATTTCACAACAACTTACTGCTCAACTTTAAAACCAATATAACTCGAATCACAATACAATGATGATTGATGTTTTTCATCAACGCCCAATTATCATTCCATCATGGCACAAGACTTTAAAGCAGAGTTGTCCAAGCCAAGTAAAACACAAAGTGAGCATCTGAAAATCCAGATTTGTGCTCTTACAAAATGGCTTACCAAACTGCATTTATTATTTTCTAACATGTTAGGTCATGTTCATTGTATATGGGTATACAATAGGAGACGTTGATTTTAATCTTATGCTCAGGGAGCTCATTTCACTAATTTCTGAGTAAGAATTATATCTGCAAAGAGATTTTGGTTTTGTTTTAAACCGGGATCAAACTGGAATTCTTAGCATTGGTGGGATCAGTTCTCAGTTTTTTTCTAGTTTCACTGGACTTCTCTAAATATTTGAGACTGAGCATTCACAGGGCTACCCACACATATTGTTGCTGGGTATTTCATGGACATTTTGTAATCAAGTAATTACAAGTCCACTAAACTTGCACTTTCATGTGCAGAATACGTTAGGATACATATTTTACATTTTTATGATTCATAGAATATAATCTGTATAGATAGCCTAACATGTAACAGAGAAAGAGATATCTCTTGCCATTTTTCTCTGCACTGTCTGACATGACCTGACATGATTTTAGTTGGAAATTAAGTTCCATAATTCAGAAGCAGTTTGTTTGGGCTTGGTTTTTTTCAACATTGCACAGTAACAACAACAAAATGATGGGAGGCTATGGGAATAGAAGGAAGTGGTTTAAGCATGCAAATAATTTTAAAATGTAGGTGTTAAAAGGCATACTAGTAATCTATGCAAATTGTTACAATATCATAGGTTCTACTTTTCCTTTAACCAAGATAAGTATTACCTTATTTTCATCCTATATATTATTCATAAACTTTACTTGGAGTACAGTATACACTTGCCCTCAAGAACAGTAAAATAACTAATATACAGTTTACACATAAATACTTTATATTTTGCTAAAATGCAGTCACCTCAGGTGGGCATAAAAGCAACTATTTAATAATGTTGAAAAAATAATACCAATTAAGAAAAGAAATAGAGAATGCTACATTCATTAAAAATACCTCTAGTGCATGTTACCTAACTGCAAATTAGTAACCAAAGATAGAATTTATCTGACACAGTCACCTCAAAAAGATAGCATTTTTTGTCTTTTGGATTTTTGTTTTATCCTGCAGCTCAAATTACAGTCTCTCCTATACTGTACTTCCTGATTCTCAATTGGTGCCATGATTCAGTGCTACAGGTGTTTGATGCTTTACAAATTTTTGTGGGAAGAAATAAGAGAAGCATTCTAAAGTGGAGGCAATATTCTAATGCATTTGATCTTTTGTAACAATGAAAAATCGGAAATAAAATGTTTATTTTTCAAAACTGTCATTTGATTTTCTTTTAAAAAATCTAACAATCTCCAAAAAGTATTCAAATCACCAAATTTGAGTGATTTGGTAATTGTATTGTGGTTTTGTTTTGGTTTTCTTTTTTCAAAAAGCAGACTTATTTGCCTCCCATTTTCATTGGAGGAAAAAGGAGAAAGCTGATTTAACACATTTTCATTTTCTCATCAAGCCTTTCTGAAAGAAATAATTTTGCCTCTTGATCCACTAGAGACTTTTATTGAATGATTGCGTGTACTCCAATAAAATGTCTTTAGGTACATGTTCTGTGGTCACTGGAAGACATCATTAGAGCCTCACACCAGACACATGACACATACCTTCTGCATTCAATTGCCTGGGGTTTTTTTTCAGATAACCACTTAGAGTGAAAAAGGCAAACACGCTTTCACACAGAGGTTTACAACAATGTTCTTGACTAACTGCTTGGGTGACATTTTGATTCCAAATCCATTTTGCTTTTGATTTTTGTTTGTGTTGCACTTCCTGGATTTCACCTTGGGGAAGAAAAGGTTAAACATAATGCCTGTCAAGTTTGCCTTCATATCATATGAAAGCCAATATGAATACAATATATTTTCCCTTTACAACTTTAAAAATTTCTTCAAGGATTCCCAAAGGCCCCTTTATACCAGTCCAGCAGTATAAAGCAGACTTAAACTGGATGCAAATAGAATATTCATTCCCTTTAAAGACAATTTGCATTGCTTACACACAGTGTAAACAAGAGCCATGTCCCAAACCGCTTGTTTCCAACAGGACTGATTTTTGTTATTTGTTCAAAACTGAATTCAAACAAAGTTATCTCTAGGAAAGGGAATTTGTTGACCTGAAAGAATCCTATAACCTAACACTCTGATTTTTATGACTCCATTTCACTTACACATGCACATTACCAGATGTCTGTTCACACTATAACCCTGTGGAAAATAACTTTATTACGTGCAGGTAGCAATCCATCATTAGCCACCAATTAGAAATTCATGAGAGAGTGTGAAAACACTCTACATTCTGTCTGCTTGCTGACAGTGTGTGAGGCCTGTCTTGAAAAGAACAGTTCAATGTCAGACCGAGTTTTGTGCTCTGACGCAGTCCTGAATGACAACAGTGCCACATGCGGGTCCCCATTCTTCTGTTCCAAATAGTCATTCTCCTCTGTTGACATATCACCTACCTAAAGTATTTCAGTTAGTGGTCCCCAGACTGAAGGTTCTGGCATTTGTAAGTGGAACCTGAGACACTAATAGAAATTCACTTTTTTTTTTCTGCTCTTATCTGGTATCTCTTATCTGACTAATAAATCTGGGTAGAGATCAGCACAGGAGGTGGCACACCCTTGGACGAAGCTCACAACCTTAACTAAAAGAAGTGATATGGTATCTTTAAAAAGGTGTGATCTACTAATTAACAGCAAAACAGGTAAAGAGTAAGCAGCAAGTAGGAACAATTGCATGGTAGTAAATTCCTTTCAAGAAAATCACTCTCCCTGCAACCAAGAAAATACTCTTCAGCTCTTCTCAGTCTGTGGTCAATGAACAGCAGGTGCTGATACTGCTTCTTTTTTGGTCAAAAGTTAAAAGTGATGCATTGACTACAAATGTTGATAATTGTTTGGATCAATGTCTTATGCATCTACCAAGAAACAAGGTTAATCGCTCACCTCTTCTTCCATGCTGAACAGGAATAGGAATCAAGTGTTGCAGAAGAATGCAGACACCACTTGCATGTCCTGTGTATTCAGGTGGGGTACAGTTCATCCAGTGCCCACCTCATTTGGGGTACAGTTCATCCAGTGCCCACCTCATTCCTAAGCAACAGTTATGCCTGCTTCCTTTATAGAATAACTTGTCCTGTAGGCACCTCACTTTGTGTTCCTGGTTTTAGTTGCTGTATGTAGCCAGAGTGATACCCTGTGTTGGGGAGGACAGGCATCCATCTCATATCTAAAATTATCATTATAAAAAATTATATAATTTTCTAAAATTATCCTGCAGTCTAGGATTAGGCAAGTGCCTAATTAAGCCAAGAATGTATATGAATGCAAATTAATCTAGCAAATCGTTAGCTATGTCCTTCATCCAGCCGTTTGAATGTTGTGGCCAAGCAGACCCTGATTTGCAACTGGTAGGTGAAAGGAAATTTGAATGGTGTCATTCACAGATGTGAATGGTGTCATTCACATACACAGATGCCTCCTAGTGCCACAACCACAGGTTGGCCTTGATCCACTCTTTCTAAGCTGCTGCACCGTCTTGTTGGCACATTTGCAGTATGTGGAGCCCTGTGGACAATGTATTAGCAGCTTCTTGGAGGAATGGTATAGGCTCTTGAAGCGTGTCTTATATCTAAGCCACCATAGTCTAAAACAGGTACTTCAGCCAATGTCAAACAGATAATCTGCCTTCTCTAATTTTACATGAACTAGTAAAGCAGGAGAATCTTTTGGTTCTCATGTAGGGCTAAAGATATCTGCTAAACTTTCGGCAAATACTGATGAACACCTTGATATTTGTATTGTCAGTGCCTGGGCCAATTTTTTTCAGAGGGGCTTACATTCAAAGATCAAGACAATGAATATGAGAGATAGCAAGATTACTATATAGAAACGTGTAAGATAGCCAAAATGCAGTCAGGATGTGTTCAGGGCACAGCAAGTAACCCCAAGCAATGCAAATTTCAACACTATTGTGAATAGTTGCCACACAGCATGAAAAGAAACTACAGTCTGTCTCCATGCTGCCCACTGCATACCACTGTTTATACAGTACATGATTTGAGATGAGATATTAGCATATTAACACATTAATACTGATGTTCTAGGGCACTTTTACAAAAAAACACAATGCAAGATGGAGAACTTTCAAACTGCTCAGGTGCCAACCTTGGCCACAATTTCCTAAGATTATTCAGTTCATAATTGCACATGATAATCAACACAAAATTAAATATCCATATTTCCTAATTACATGTATATACTCTAATGGCATAATTAAGATACCCAATTTTACAATTAGAGTGTGGCGTTACTTAGTAAACAGCTTTCCAAAGCTTCGTTTCACTCATTTTAAATTACTTCCAGAAAACACAAATTCATATGCAAGGTACAGTACACCGTAAGAAAATTAAAATGCTTTAATAGTGCATATTCACAAGGGATCCAAATTAAGACTTAATAGGCATACTTGACTACCTGTGTCTTGATTTTTTAAAACTTAGCAGAACATCTTTAATTTTCTGTTACCATGGTTTATGTTTGGTTGTTTGAAATACATCTTTTGGTTTTGGCATTTCTAGAGAAGAGAATTCTGTGCTTTAGAATGGTGTCATCAGTCAGAAATGTTTGCACATTTCATAAGTGAAGGCAATAATATTTTTCATTACATTGAAAACATTTTTTGCAGGAAGTCAACAGACTGACCTGAGAATTGTCACTTCTATTTCTAAGCAGATGTGAATTCATAAGTAGGCAGACACCTACCTTAAGTTTTGTTCATTATTGTGTTCAGTGACTCAGTGGATATTTTCAACTATGAATGATTTTGCAACAGACTTTTTTTGATCTTTGAAATCTTGCTATTAACTTCACCAATATTTGCTTTTTATAGCAAGTATCAACAGTAGCGATCTACAACAAAAAGTAGAAATGTGCAACAAAATTCTCTTTTGGTTCCAGATGCCTGTAGGAGGTAAAAAGCTCTTCTCACAGGATTCTGCCTTACAAAGTAATGCTTGTAATGCTCAAGACACAGCCAAATTGAAACCAACCCTTTGTCATCAATGTCCTTTCTGTACTCATTTTTTTTGGTATTTAAGATAATTAATAATTCCACAAATATTTATACTGGAGAAAATATTTATTTTCTCATGTCTTCTCTTGGAAGTAGCTGAATGTTTTAAGATTACAGAAAAGAAATAATACCTCAGGGGAAAAAAAAAAAAAAAAAAAAGGTCAGGAAAATGTTGCCTGAAAATAATAGATGTTTCAAACCAGCTGTGAGAGTGACACAAGCACAGAACCCCCCATATAGATACCACTAGTGGATAAACTGTCACTAGAAGATTAATAGGATGTGTCTTTCCTACTGCATAGCTCTCTCCACTGATTCCCACTAGATGACTTAGCTGAACTACCACACTTATTTTAGAAAAATACCAAGTATTGATTTTTAAATATTGGTTGAGGAGGCATTCACTGTGCCCTTAGGGAAGTGGTTCCAGTGACTAGTTGTCCTCATTCTTAACTATTGTGTCTATTGTGTCTGCAGATCTAATTTGATTTTACTTGGCTTTAGCTTGCATCCACTGGATTGTACCATAACGTTTGGCCTGAGCTCACACAGTGTACAAGGGAATACAGGCATAGGGAAGTGTAAGAATTGAGTCTTGTAAGGCCAAGCTGCAATTCCTGAGGGATCTTGCTTCAATAGTGACTAACAAAGAACACATATTGGTTTAACCCATTCCTTATATCCTGTATTTGTCTTTTATTATTCAAGTTTTTTTGACTGAAATATGACATCGTTATACCAAGTGATACATTACCAAAATGTAAAACATTGTAACACTGATTTTGATCAAAATTATAATCTCATTACAACAAATGGATTAATTTATTTTGACAAAGTCATAATAAATGATCCTCTTGACACTCTTTCGATTGTTTGCTGAGCATTATTCAGAATTGAGCATATTATTTATGCTGCCAGATGTCTAGCTGCTTATTTAAGAATTAAGAAGACATACACAGAAGAAAATGTATCTTCCCTTTCTCTTTTTAAAACTATAATCAGAATCAGTAATTTTATTGCAATTTATGAAAATTTTCATGCTTTCTCAGTCTTATTAGAAAGTAACACGAAGAGATTATAGGTATTACTTTAAAAGATCTAAGAATCAAATTATCCACAACACTAATTTACAGATAAAATGCTATAATAGCACCTACTTTAGGTACAGTTAGAAACTTTAAACAAAATAATAACTAACATATGGAAGAAATATGACATCTGTCTTTTTCCACAAATGCAGAAAAGAAATATTTGTTAAGTGCACACTTTTCTGCTTACAAATTGCATAGCAAAATAACAAAAAAAAAAGTCTTCCTTTACCTTATCAAGTAAAGTTAGCCATTGCAGTCCAGGTGAAAATGGTATCTCAGTATATGTCAGTAATAGAAAAGTCCCATTTTTCTTCATCTGAAGGGCTATCTATTATGTGTCTTCCAACTGCTTTCAATACTAAATGTATCTAGATCAATAATCACTGACAGCAACTTTCAGTCCTGTGTTGCATCTTACTTTTAATATATGAACATAACTAGTGCTTCTTTCTGAATTTATCATAGAGAGTTCAGAAATGCTGGAGATTGATTTGCTGGTTAGCTTTTAGGAGTAACTGAAGCTTGCAGAAAAAAGTATCTCTCCATGGGGCTGACAGACTGTTATTATTTTCTTTCAATAACTCATATAGGAAGAAAAAAAGATGTAAATTTAGAATTGCATGGGGGAGGGGGAGAACCAGCTATCAGTCTTCTCATTTGGAGATGTACCATTTCTTCTTCCTTCATGTTCAGACAAGCCCTTGCTACCTCCAGACTTACTTTAAATTCCTTGGAAATTATGTAATAATGGCTTAAGTTCTCACAATTGCAGCACAGTTTTAATTAGGGGATCAGCTAGTTAAAAAGACTGAACAAAATTTGTTGGATTTGCCCCCACATGACCTGGACTTCACAGTTTTCTGTAAATATTATCATATCAGACTGTAGCATAAGTTCCCACAGTGACAAATACTGCTAGACTTATATGTGATCTTAAACAAAGTTTTAATGGTTTGGAGTTTTCTTGAAGAAAGAATTGCCATTGGCTGGGTTTCAGCCTTCCTCTGCATCCCCCAGCTGCTCAACACAGAAGTGTGAAAGGAGTTAAAATACCTTATAAAGATTGTCATGTAGGACATCAGTACCGTAAGTAGGTTGCTTGGAAGGTCTTCTCTCTCCAGCTGGCATCATGCCCAAAATGGAACAAATCATCTGAAGATGTCTGGTAGACTGTCAGTCACACACACTGTGGGTGTCTGTGTATAGACAAAAGCACATAAAAAGTATTCTGGCATATCAGCAGACTCAAACTGATCATTTACCTGTTTGCTTTTTATGCTGCTCCATGATTTGCTGTTGATCTTTTGCATGCATTATTTGTTATTTTGTTATTGTTGTTATACCACAAGTACACAATATTCTGAAAAATTGTCAAAGGGTATCTATCAAAATAAGGGTAAGCAACACTAAGTCAAAGGAAGACATTAGTTGTCAACAGCTTATATTTCCTGTTTTTAAGGAGAAAGATAATAGGTATGTTAGAAAACAACGAGACTTCTATTTACTATGTAAATAGGAACAAACTGCTTGTGAAAAGCAATCACATTTTAGGCATTCTGGTCATTACAGATTCTTTGAAACCAAAGATGGAGTGACTCCATATGGTGTAACTCTCTATTCCAGATGATGTTCTCACTTGGCTATCATGCTAGAATATGAAAAGTGTCCCATTCTCCATGCTGTAAATGGAGCTGTAGAGGTTGATTATGTTTCAGAGTTTAAATTGCATCACTGATAACATTTGAATCATCTCCTGCTAAGAAAAAAAATCATCGCTGAAGTAAGCAGCCATTCATCTGGAGTAGCCTGGTTTATGAACAAATACAAAAGAGCTAAATCCTTCCAGCTCGTTGCCGGCAGATACACTGTAGAAAGAGGTCAGGCTGTCAGCCCCCGCACTGACCTGATCACAGGATAGAAAGGGAAGCTGAACTCACGGCAGCGTTTCACTGCAGGGACAGACGTTAAACTTTGCGCCACACGAATTCTACTTTCACACGAATTCTACTTTCTTCAAAACACTTTGATGGCAGGTGCTCTTTCTTCTGCACCTGCCTGTTTCTTTTCAGCTGCTCATAACCATCCTTGCCTTACTGCAGGAGGTTCTTCTACATCCGCTCCTTCTGGCCCTGATTTTTATCCTGCTCCAGTCACAAAGAGCTAGGTCAGTTTCAGCAGGTGACTTTTGGACAACATGGATCATTTTGACAGAAGATGTGGTGAGCACTGGGAACAGTAATCTGTGGAAGAGTACAAGGGGTCCAGCCGTAACCAGTGGTGTCTCTGTCGTGTGCTGGCCCAGAGTCGCCAAAATGGAATTTAACCCACAGCTCAAATAAGCAAGGACAGGCTTTTCAAGCAGTTCCATAATTAGAAATACACTTAAAAGGCAAAGAATGGATAAAAGAAATGTGTACAATCAGACAAATTATGGTTACAGCAAGGAAACCAGCCATATAGTTGGGGGGGGGGGGGGGGGGGGGGGAGGGG
>VZRU01010393.1:48410-93807 GCA_013398155.1 Pedionomus torquatus
GGGGAAGGGGGAGGGAAGGACACAGGGGGCTGAGGAGGAGATTGCTGTTTTAAAAAAAATGAAAAATAATGACAGTAGCAAACAGCTGAGTTGAGTTACAGATTAATAACTAAAAGAAGTGATACCCATGGCTACAAGATGTCACATTCCACTGCTGAAATACTGCTCCACCATTGTATTTACTTTAGTACACAATGCGGACCTTGAGAGCTGGCTAAAACCTGGAATGAAATTAGTAAGAATGGTAAACTCTCTTTTATCTTTTTATCCCCTTAACTCATACATATTTATTCATGTTTTGGGGCTTTTTGTTGTGTTTTTGTTGTGGTGGTTTTGGTTGTTTTTTGTTTTTTGTTTTTTCCAAGCAAGCCAGTTAGTAGGTGGAACAGCTCACCTTTTTTTTCCACAGAGAATTAGGTTTTCCCAAGTGGTCCAAGCTCAAGGGTTTCATGTCATGCACACAGGTTGTGAACCTGGTTGTAGTGAAAGTTATGTTCTTAGGTTCAAACAAAACAAAATTCCTCAGAGTTGATGCTGGGGTTTCTTGGGTTTGTTTTTTTTTCAGTTTGTTGGGGTGTTTTTATTATTTTTGAGTTGGTTGTTTTGTTTTTGTTTTTTTTTCTGATAGGCCTGATAATGCTACAAAAAACCAAGGCAAACAAAACACTCTTCTGTTGTTAAAATGATTATGCAAAATTCAAAATTTCTTCCAGAAAAAAAATATCTCTTCTGACAGTTGCACACACTCATCCAACGGCAGAACATATCCCTCTGGAAAGGTATACATTTTCAGTAAGACAAATATATTTTGGAAAGAGGATAAAGATTAAAAGCAGCCAAATTCCTAAGAGACAACTTACTAGTAAGGAAAATTTGGTTCAAGAATGTTTGCGATTCAAGATCCCTGACGTGGCTACTGCTATGTTGGCCTGACCTGAAAAGGAATGAAACCTTTTCTGAAGTGTTTGAAGCCCTGCTTACAGTCTGCAAAAGAGAGGACTTGGGGAGAAGGACAAGCACATTGAAAAATTCAGGACATGCAATAAACTGGACGTAATTACATTGAAGAAGGCATCATTAGTGTGGTAAAATGCTAGAAAAAGACAAATGCTCTTCCTGTCTTATCCAGTAGTTTGCATCTATGCTTTTAAGAAATAAAACTGACATCACAATAAGGGATGCTCAAAGACTATAAAGGACACAAGTGGAAAAAGAGAAAGTGAGCTCAAAACTAAGTTCCACTAATCCTCTCACTGAGCTGGTCAACTTTTACCTTAGCTGCAAATGAGGAAAACTAATAACTATTTTTTTGGGTTTTGTTTTTGTTTTTTTTTTTAAAGATATGAGGGCAAATACATAAGCTATAGCCTGGAAACTAGACTATCAATTTTTCACAGGGGCTGCATTTTCACACTTCTGTGAAGTGAAGTGAACTGGCTACTGGTTACTTCAGTGTAACACCAATACTTATTATTAATAATCAGAATCGAAATATCATGCTGGGTAGTCATCTTAACCCAAATTTTGACAATATATTACTCTCTCACTTGGGGATTGCTTCATCTAATTGCCAGTAATATTAATTAAGGCAAAGTGTAGTTATTTTCTTGTGTGTGAAGCCTTTGAAGTAGCTCCTTCCTTAAGTCTCATTCTTGGTTTACTTAGTGGAAGATCACCACTTTTAGTCCAAAATTTTTCAGTTATAAAACCAGAAGCTCTGTACTTAGAGGTAGACTTATTTATGGATAGAGTAATTGAAAAGTGTGGGGTGAGCATACATAATAGGATTTTCAATGCTAAACCCATTTCGCATCTGCTTGCTCCAGCAAGTGGACACTAAAAATGCACATAGGGGCATTTTATAGCCAGTGGAAAGAGAGATTTCTGTGGTCTTGCTAATGCTCTCCATTGACCGTATCATGAGCTTGGGCACATCACCCAATCTTGTTAGGCTACTACTTTTAAAAAAGGCCTGAACACATTTCAAGACCATCATCTGATATAAATATGCTGGAATGTCTGGGCCCAGGTCAGTCCTGTAAGTCTCTCTCAGCAGTTGTCTGCATCTTTAGATGACTGAAGACTTCTCAGTCTTGGCATGCTTGTTTGAAAAGTTTGTAAATGTATTTAGAAATGTATTACATAAAAGTGAATTTGGAAATCACTTGATATTGCTTAACAGGTCTTTTTTGGTTTTTTTGTTTTTTTTCCTTAGATCTTTTGCCAGAAGAGCTTTTTCACTGAAATGTATAATAGCGTGAGTGTGTGGGTTTAGAGCAAGCACTCCAAGACACCTGCAACCTTGTATGTGCTGACACTCCCACTGCTAACCAGCCTGGCATGGCCAGGTATCAAATCAGCCTGTGGCTTCTGTATGTTCCAGCACATTTTCAGGAGTGAGATGCTCAATGAGTTACTGACCTGGATGTTTTATCTTTCAGTTCCAGGCCTTGTTGTTCTCTTGATGAATTGCATACTTAGTGTCTAGAAAAAATAAAGCTATCAATATCAATGATAGTGTCAATGAACTGTGGCAAACTAAAGAATACATCACATTAACAATCAAAGCATGTCAGAGGCTTATGAGATGATGATGATGTTTATTGGCATACATATTTACCTCAACACAAAGTAATATTGTAAATAATTAGAATAAAGGACAACTTTAAATTCTGTATAGCCTATTTTATCCTTAGCGGAGAATTAAGAATAAAGAGAATTATAGAGGAAAAAGCAAACTATTTTAATTGCTTATGTTACATAGATGAAAGGTGAAACCTAACCTAATCTTCTTTGTGACATTCAAAGGGAACATGTTTTTTAAGTTACAATATATTAGATCTGTAACTTTATATGACTTGGATGCAACCCTGATTAAAACAAAGTTCATCCGTCTAATTAAAAAAGTTTAAAAAAAGATCAATTAAGGAAAATGCCATGTTTTTACCAGTAAGATTATTTCTTTAATTTGGGAATTACTGCTATCTATATGCTGCCAGAAGGCTTTTAGAGGTAGACAGGCAATATAGTCTTCTTTAAAGAAATTAGCCTCATGTATGTGATAAATACTTTTTTATTTCTGCTGCTGATATGAAAAGGGAAGTTGTCTTTTTGCCAACTTCCACTTATTCAATATACAAAAGATATTAAATGCTTTCAAACTCTGTTCACATGGTTGTATAGTCACTTTCCAGTCAAATGAAACTGAAGTCTAAAGCGTGTTAGCCCTCTCTTCTGCCACACAGTAATTGGTCTAGCCTCCCAAATGAAATTAAATTTAACTTTCTTTTGATGATTCAAGTCTGAAAGGAAATAAGCATGCCCATATTCAAATCACCTATTTACCTTTCCCTTTGTCTTCTTAACAGAGACAATTTGGATCTTTGTCCTAGCAATATAGATGCTAATTTTACTCTGGGAAAATCACAGCCTGTGATTCTATCAGACCACATAGAAAACTCCACTCCTATTTTCCCATTGTTAGTATATAAGATAAACTTTTGTGAATAATTTTCTTTTTTCTCTCTTTCTCTCTGATTCCTATACAATTCTTATTGGTATTGTCTTTCCTTCTTGGTATAGAGTAGAGAAAAATATACAAAGGCTAAAATGACAGTAGGAATCTGGGAAAGCTGCTTTATCTCTGCATATATTTAAAAATAAATATATATCAGGTGACTCCTAGTAAACATGCTAAATTTTTTTATCAAGAAATGTGTAATCTGGAGGTTACCAACACAAAAAATATGCTCTTAGAATTTATTCCAGGATGATGCCTTCTTCTGGAATTGTTTAATAGCAGTGAGATGCAATCTCATGTCAGCAATGACCTTGCTGGCACACAGAACTGACTTTGCACTTTCCCTTCTGGCCAAAGTTAATACATAATTTATAGACACCTATTGCTCATTTTACCCCAAGCACCACCTCCTCTTTTCATTACACCCTTCAGATCTGCCAGGATAAAGTGCTAATGCAATTGATTTCTAACCCAGTTTGGACAAAACAATCCGAGTTATGCGGCATTTAATCTGTTGAAACTGATGTTTGTCTGAATGAATTGGGTTAAGGAGCAATTACACAAGCAGCTGGGGCAATGGATCTGGGCTGCAGTTCCTTAACTGGCTGACTGCTGGCTGCTGTAGTCCTGATATATATATAACCCATCCCCGTTCCTCTGTTGTCCCTTCCCCAGGATCCTCTGGTCCTGACAGAACTTGTTGAAACTCCTAAATCTGCAGAAAACAGCCCAGGGCAGGATCAGCCAAAGACCAGAGCTGATAAAGAAAAGTGACAAGAAAAAGTAACCAAGAAGGAACATGAGGGAGAGGAGGTAAGGTTTAAGGGAGAAGCCGGGTTTTGGGAGCAGCAGATGTTGCTGGGGACTGGGACTTCCTCAGCTGGTCTGGAGGCAACTAGGACAGCAGAAGTGACTCAAAGCACCTGCCCCTGCATTCCCTAGCCTTGTTCCCACCAAATTAAGGGCTATCTTGGTAATAGTTTCAAGAAGGCCAAAACTGAACTCCAAGTGAACAAGAAAGAGGGCATAGAGAAAGACGTGATGAGGTAGTGGACTGTGCCAAAGAGGGATTTAGGTGCATCCAGAGCTTTGAAACCCGCTTTGCCAGAGATTTCAGCATGGAGTCCTGGAATAAAAGGAGGAACCTCCTGCCTGAGGTATTTATAGCTTTGAACTCCCTCCTAGGGCAGGAGCAGATGTTTTCTCTTTTCCCCAGCTGGAGTTCCTGCCCCAGCCCACCTGCAACTGACTCAGTCTATGGGGTAACTCCCTACCTCACCCCAAGGAAATTCAGCCAGGTTCATGCCAACAATCTGCACTATTTGAGCTGATCTCTTTTGTTGTGCCTGAAGTGAATTAGGGTGTGCATGTGTTGACAGCCTGAAGAAGGGTAGGGATGAGCTGCTGCTGTAAACCAGAACTGGCACCCCTGGACCCAGCAGAAAGAATCTGTCCTTGATGGTAGGTCCATAAACCAACCCCCTTCCCACAAAACACAGTAGGAGGAATGTATTAACCCTCTCTTAATAATTACAAGCGTGGAGACAGAGTTTTAATCCATTTTCTGCACCAAAGAATGTACATCCATGTGCTCTGGATGCCCAGTTTTCAGATTACTGAGCATTTCATTTGAAAATTAAATCTAAAGCAGGGTATAGAAACCCTTGCCATCCAGTGAAACTCTTGTAACTAGAGTTTGGCATATTCACCCAGGATGGAAAAATCTCAAGATACCAGGCACTCTCCACCTCTCCAGAGAGCATTTACTTTTTAACTAAAATACAAACCTCTTCCTACTGACTATCCCCAAAAACATGTCCCCAGACAGCAGCTGTTTGACACAGCTCTCTCTCTCTCTGTCAGAATGAACACCTCATCGTTTGCTTGCTGAGATAAGCACTCAGGCAGAGAAGAAAATTAACTGCAGGATAATGCTGTGACCACAAAAATAAAAGGGTTATTATTCTATTTGGTCTCACTTTAAATGAAGAGCAGAAATTAAGATTTGATCTGGGTCTGCTGACTGGATTAGACCCTGCCAGCCAGCCACGCTGAACAATGTCTAATTTATATACCTCAAATATGTTTGAAACTAAAGCTAAAGATGCTCACGTGATGATGTTTTGGCAATTCCAGGGTATGAACAGTTGCAAACACTTAGGTGTGGAAGAAATTTAAGTGATAGAAACTTCAGTATTTATAATAATCAATCTCTGCAGAGCTAAGTGACAGCCAAGTAGGCACTTTGAGGCTATCTATTTTAGACTTAGCAAACTCAAAAAGCACTTGAATCTATTTTGTATATCAAGGATCAAATTTTAAAAGTAGCCTGTGGCCTAAAGCATGTTTTGACCACCTCAGAGGATGGTAGTTTTACAACAGCTACCCTCTAGCACATGGTTTCAGGGAAGGCAGGGGTAAAGAGATATCTGGGAAACCTTGCTAGTGCAGTCCATCTCACAGGAGCACTGGCTGCACAGCTCCTGTCTGCCTTGGTCCTTTCCCCTCTCACGGCCAGCACTTGAAGCTGCAGTGACCAACATAAATCCCACCCTTCAGAGCCAGGGTTGTGTGTGAGCAGCTTGTTTACTAAACCTCCAGTCCTGGCTTACTTTCTACTGCCAGGAGTTTGGGGCCTATTTTCCACCAGCATTCATTAACTTTAAGTTGTCATGCAGTGTGCCAAGTTTCCATCAGCCCAGCAAAAACATTCTCAATTCCAAACCCTGTTTTCCCGACGGCAGTGCTCCTGGCTGTAGACTTTCCAAGCTGTCTTGGCCAGAGATATCTATGCAGTTAAATTTTCCTAAGAAAATGATGGGAGCATGAACATGTTAATAAGGCAGATGATCAGAGCAGCCACTGGAGCTAGTGCTTTCTGAAATCAAAACAATGGCATGGGGTGGGGGGAGAACTCCAAACTTAAAAACCCAGCCACAGAACAAAGAAACTGTAAATATACAGAATTATGGTCAGAGATGCCCAAGGCTTCCAGTCCTATAGATCCTAATCCTAACACTGTGACCCTTAAATTAGTTTACATTTCATGATGATCAGTGAATCAAGCCTCTTCAGGTCTTACTCAGGGATGAAACAGGAATCAGTAGCAATAAACACGGCACATAAAAATCTTGCCTGGCTGAAGACTGGAGATTTATTTTGGCAAACTGCAAACCTTCTCAACATATTCTGTGAGCATGCAGGTATCCAACTCCCAGTACAATTAACTAAGTCCTTAATTCCTGTCCACTGAAGTAAACAGAGGTGAAATCATCGATTCAGCTGGGTTCTCAGCTTGCCTTGGTCTACAGATTGCAAGGATGTGACTGTAATGACTAACTGCATTACTAATACCTGGTTGCTTCATTCGTGAAGGAAAATCTGCTCCGTGGCAGTTCAGTGGGACAAGGTAACTGCTCTGAATAAAGCAGAATTTGATGACTGTTCTTGCTACACAGAGGAGATCTAGAAATCTGCATCCTGTTTTGGGTAACACAGCACACATATAGAGACATCTGTCTTTTTGCAAAGGGAGCTGGAATCCTTTTATTAAATAGGATGAACTAATATTTGAAAAGGTCTCAACAATAGAATAATGAGAAATGATTGATGTGACAAAGATTTCTAAAAATCCTTTAAAAAGGATGCAAGGAACTGTAGACAAAGAAATATTATGTTCGTATCAGAAAAACTGGTAGAAACTCATAATAAAAGTATCCCACAATCAATCAAAAGGTAATAAATATTTTATAGTATGGAAGAGTAGACACTACTTTTTCACAGGGGTATCATACTTTTTAAATTTACCAGAGATTTTTGAAAGGTGCTCAAGGACAGGTAGATGGGGGAAATCCAGATTATGTAGAGAGTGTAGATTTTCAAACAACTTCATAGCATTTGTCTCCAAGAAACTGAGCTGGCACTGTAGCACAGAAGTTCCCCTCAAAACTTCAGATCTGATCAAAGATCTGGTCTCCAAAGAGTCGAAAAAATTAGTTGATTTTACAGGAAGAGATCAACAGGATCTGTCCTGAGGCTTGGTTTTTCAGTATCATAATAAATGATCTAGAAAAAGAAGATTGTAAGGCAGTGACATTTGCTGGTAATTCAAGGTTTTGAAAATGAATATTCATGCTATTTACTGGCTGGGTAATGAACTGTCAGGGGAAAAGTAATGCTTATAAATGCAGGATCATAAACAAAACCAGTCCTAACTAGATCTACACAGCAGTGGCCTCTGGACTAAATGTTACTACTATAGAAAGAGATCTTGGAGTTAGTGAATAAATCTGTAAAAATCTGCTCAGTGCTCACTACTGATTACAAAGGTAAATAGAGAAAATCTTAGAACAGAGAACAAAAGCAAAATCATTATTATGCTATTATTATAAATCTACAATAGTTTGTCATTTTGATTATTATTTTCTGTACTAATGACATTGATGTCAAAAGAATACAGTGGCAGAAGAATAGGTACAGAGGCAACAATTATAATCAAAAGTACAGATTTTCTTCCATGTCAGCAGAGGTTAAGTGGACTAAAACTTGTAAGTTGGGAAGAGAGAAGACTCAAAGGATTATACCAGAAGTCAGTGATGATAATTGTAGAGTAGAATAGGAACAAGATGTAATTATTCAGAAAATTATAGACAAAACTTAACAAGAAATTAAGTTATCATTTCTTATATATATATAAGAAATATATATATTCTTATATATAACACTAGTTTGTAAGCAAAAAGGAAGAGGTATGCATTCACTGTATGTAACTAATTATGTTATAGAATTCACTAAGAAGAATGGTATAGAAATCAAAATCTGAAAGTGTTAAAGAGAAAATATAGGAAAGCAATGCATCCGTGGCCTTAAATTACAAAGGTACAACTGGTAGTTCTGGAAATGTATAGATTGCAGAAAGAAAAAGGCAAAGGAAACATCACAGCATGATGCTTTTTCCTCAGGCATCCACTGCTCTTCCTGAGGAGAGACAACGTCCTTCACTCTGCCCCATTACTGGGTGTTCTAACATTATTCGATTAATTGTATCATGTCAAATCTCTGAGCTTCTGTGGGAATCCCATAAAAACTATTTCCTCCTGAGAGTAAACTTCGAAATCAGAATAAATGGCTCAAGTTTGAACACTTTTTTTCTTCTAATGCAGGCCATATTCAGATAAGTTTATTTCCACTGAAGGCAGCTGGAATATTTCAATGCAGATGTCATAATTCTCCCTTAGTATTTCTGTCACACGTATGTCCACAATACTTTAAATAATAATGAACATTTTGAAGATGTGAAGTATCCTATAACTGTTTGCAGATAGCATAATAATAATGAAAATTGCAGCAATGCCACACAAAAAAGAAGGTGGGGATTGCTTTTAATGGCATAGAAATACTGAAATAATATTACAAGAGACCAACCTCTGAATCGGGTGATCAAATATGGGTGGTCTTTGATAACAATGTAAGAAGAAAAGACAAACTGAGCTATAGGAAATACTAGTTGCAATAATATTTCTTAAACCTTTACACACTATTCTCAGACTCTTTGGAAGTTCATCAGTTTTCTTGGGATAGAGGAGGCATATCGTCCGGCTGAAAGCCCAGATGTGCCTGGGAAGGCTCTCCCTGGGGCCTTTTAGAAGTCAGAGACAAAATTCTCATTGATTGCTGTGGGACCCAATATTGTTAACTCATTAGGAAGGGATGGGCTTTCTGATGAGTGATTTGAAGACAGGGAAGTGGAATATGCAGGTGTTTATACTTCACTCTTAGTTCTGAGCAACTATTATCATAACATTTTACTACATTGCTTTCTTATTACTAAGTGTGGGCAGAACTATGGTGTGCCTCAAACGGTACGATGCTTTCCCACAAAAAAAATTAGCATTACTCTTTTTCTTATCTGGGAGCTTTGCCACTGGTTACTGTGCTGATTAGTCCGCTGTGCACATACTGTACACTGCACTCACAAACCAAGGAGTACTGTTTAGGCTAGTTGGCTTACTAGAATTATTGCTTCAGTCATACCACCATATTTATCAGATCTGTAAAGAGGCCACCCCATATGGATGCATTCTCATGAGGTCTGTCCAGGACAGCAGACTAGTATTTCAACACTAGCTTTCTGTTACAAGAAACAGACTTGAAGAGATTATACCAAATAACTTCTATCCAACTTCCCACCTCACCAAGACTTAATAACAAAGAAAAATCACACAAAACGAAACCCCCTTTCCCACCACATGAGTGAGAACTGCATATTCTTTGGGCCAGGCTAATGCCTTTCACGCTGACAAATGTGGACAGAAACCTCAACCCAGTCTTGTATCCAGGCACTATGACTGAGTGCCCATTGTGGGGTGAACTTCTCCTAGCACCCCATGAGCCCACCACTATGCAAGACTTCTTCATGAATCCTGGAATATCATGCCCCTAGTAGTAAAGCACTGCACACAACAACATCTGAATCAGTTGAAATCAGCAAGGATAGTTGGTGTCTATTCACCAAAGTATTGCTGTAAAGGACTTCATTGGTGGTGTAGAAGGAGTGGATCCTTTGAGTTCACCAAAAAAAAAACCTTTGTCAGGATTTTGGAAAAGATTTTTTATCATGCAAAGTCATCTATGTCCCACTAAAAAAAAATAAAACATAAATGACTGCATGAAAATAATACTCCTTCTGACTTAGTTTCTATTCTCATTATAAGATTTAGTATACTATACTGACCAGTGATTTTAGATGCAATAGACTTTACTGAGGTCTTTCACACAAAAGAGAGAATTATCCTATGCAAAATTGTAAGGACCATGTGAATTGCATGGGAGCTGCTAATATTACTGTATAGTGAATGTAGCCACTACCTTATAACTTCACAATATTTCTTTCAAGAGATACAAATGCTTCAACTGAATGCATCATAAGGAACAAAATGCACTCCAAACTAGGTAGGAAAATACTTTATGACCCCAGAAAAGACACGTAATTCATCAAAAGTCCTTCTTTGCAGAATCTTATTAAACATACAGCTATTTACAAAGTACTCGATCATACGTATTATACAAAGGCATGGTGATTTAGAAGACACTGAGGAATGCTCAGCTAAGACAATAACTCTCATTTGGCAAAAGTAATGGTGAATTCAGATTAGGATTTTTCAAATATTGTTCCTGCAGGCAGGCCAGACTGTGAGTACTATGCATTTTGTAAGCAAGCAGATATCAAAAAACTATATGAACTGCAGAAGGGCAAAGAAAGAAAGAGGTGACTTGTATTAGGGGGCTGATCAACAGCTTCTAGCAGCTCTTACTGCAGCTGGTTAAATTGTGATTCCTGGCAGCCCTCTCCACCTCTTTGCTGCATGTTAAAATGGCTGTTTCTGTTCAGACCAGGCTCTCACTCTGTGTTTATAATCTAGTAGGTGTAACCAAATTCAGCAGAATTACTCCTGTTCTCTCCCAGGGACCTTGACATTGTGGACTGGCCATCATGCAGCTTTCATGCTGGAGAGTAACTCTTATTTTAGAACAAAGAGATACAAAAAAAGGAAAAAAAAAAAAAAAAAGCTGTAACACAATCAACAATCTGCACACATCTTCAGCTTACTGTTTGGTGTGCCAGTAGGTATAAACAAAAATTCATGCTGCTGTTCTAGCCCATCTCTCTCACTGTCCTCTCCATTCCTCTCCAGGCTGTCTCTTCAAAAAAATCCTGTGTTTCTCTGGCTTTGTGAACTAGGGCAACTTTCCCAGAGGGTGGTGTTTTCCCAGACTTGTTTACCTGTCTGGGGAATTTGCATTAAACTATCTATGCAGTGAACTGGGAATATAATACATAGTACAGCACTGGGAAAAATAACTTATTTATTTATTTATTATTTGCTGGTTTTCTAGCATCTAAGACATCTCAGTATAATTGTTTTTGAAGTTTTGGGGCTTCCAAGGCCTCCCATCTGACACAAGTTATTACTATTTAATATAGGTAGTATGGAAATACTTAAAGGCTGAGGAGAACTGGATGGGATGAGAGTTTCTGTCTCACTACCCACTAGTATCAGCTCCTTGGTGAGGAAGCAAGTGATGGAGCCAGTGGACTAAACCCATACGCATATGAAGACCTAAAGCATAGCAGAAGTCTGTAGAAGAAACAATATTAAAATACATCATATTATTACAGTTAACATATATTTGTAAATCTTGGGGAAAAAATATAGTATTAATTTTTCCACTGATTCTCTTAGTCATATCCAGTCTGTACAAGTTCTGTCTAAAATGTCTGAAGTGTCACTTTGCCACAGTCTCAGAGAGAAATAGTCTGTCCTACTTTCCAGGACTGTCTGTCTCACGTACAGCAACATAAATTCATTGGGTACCTCCCTTCTTAGCTTGAAAACTTCCGAGGTATTTACCTTTAGTCTCCGACATATACTCAGAAGAGGAAAAATGGATGCTTATCTCCTACCTACACCTCTGATTTAATGGGTTAGTTGGAGAAGACTGAAATGTTAATTGTGACCAGGGCTACAACTAACCACATCTGATGATATGGTAGCACTAAGAGCACAATTGTTCAGGTGTTACAATATTCACCCAGGAAGTGAGAGAATGGAAATTTACTTCTTAATTAGCCTAGGGAGTAAACACACATCTCTAGCACGCTAGTGGCTAGGTACCAAGCAACAGGATGACTTGGAGAAGATCACATCTGGGGAAGGTAAACCACTGGCTAGGCAGGAGTGCCAGGGCTAGAAGAAGAAGAGCAGATTGGAGGTGTCTCTGCTGTAGCCCGTGTGTCCACACCCTCAATCTGGAGGACATCCAGCCCCCACTAGCCACTGAAAGTTTAATATAAAAGACCTACACTTTTCAAGACAGCTACATAATACTAGTTCTACCCTGACCACAGTTTTACCATCTGGCCCAGTCATTTTTTCATCTGTTGTTGGTAACATGGAAGCAAGGAGATGAAATGGCTAAAGGTTTAAGTTACCTCCATCTGATTCAGTGGCAGAGCTGATTATGGTGAGATCAGCAATTAAACTTAGATGACAAACTCAGACCCACAACATAATTTAATGGCAAGAGTGAGGTTAGAATAGAGGAACTGCTGGCAGGATTTACAAACAGACAGACCAGTCATGCTTCTGAGACATAACTCCACTCAAGCAGAACTTTGATCAATTAAAATGACGCAGAACAACTGGGACGATTACAGCTGTATTTCTAAAGCTTCTCAAAAAATACCTGCTGGATTTCGTAGAGGCCACAGGCTTGAAATATGGTTAGGATGCTCTACAAAGTGCTAAATGTTCAATTAATCCTGAAACACCAAGTGTCATCAGAATCCCATTTCTTTTGTTTTGCCTATTATGTGTGACTGCAGCCATTGCCTGTCACTAATGTAAGGTCTGTGTTACAGGTGAGCACTTTAGATTTCTCCTCAGACAGGGAACAGCATAACCTTGACTTTTTTTATTGTGTCACAGGCACCTTCTATACTATGTAAATGGCAAAAAATATTGAGATGGAATCCTCTTACCTGCTTTTATATTTGTATTTTATATTTAATATAAATATGAACAATTCTACACTCATTATTACCACTGCATTTCAGAGAGAGTGTTTTTCAGACCTGGATCCAAGCATATAAAGAACTTTGGCATCTAAAGAAGTATCAGGGAAGAACAGGGCATGCAAATCCAAAGCTCTGGATCCCAGAACCTGCTGCAGCAGCACCATCTTTAGAAGTCAGGCAATAAGATAAGCATTCTTGTTCACAAGACAGGAGGAAAGCAGGATTATGCTAATCTAATGTGCTAATGACACCGTTTTGCAGCTGGGTATCTTCGAGGGTCCTTGAAGATGCAGGGAAGTACAAATTTAGCTGCAGAGCCATGGCTCTGTATGGATGCCAGACTCCATGTAACAAGCACGTACCTGCAGTGGAAATGAAGCTGCAACACTGGTGCTGGCACTGACCTGTGAACATCTCAGCCACCAGCACTGTGGCTGGGAAGTGGGGAGGCAAAAGTGGATGCACAAATCCTCACATAGGTAGTCTAAATCTTCTCATTTGATATATATTAGAGGAGTCAAAACCCAGGATGCCTCTTTTCCATATGAGTGGCTAACCACTGGACTCTAAAGCCAGGTTTGCATGGCTCACTGACTTGTGAAATTGCATGGTCCAGCTCCAGCAGAAGGGTCGGTGAGCACTTTGTGTGCCTCCTTGCTGCTCCCCTCTTCATCCTCTGCCAGTGTGTGGCTGGGGGAACTTCACATTTCCCTGGGAGGTGGCAGATATGCATGTGAATTCTTTCAGGCTGAGAAGCAAAATGAATTAAGTGCTTCTTTTGCAACTGCTATAATCCCCATGCTGTTATGGTCCTTGTCCAGTCAATAACTTTCAGAAAAGTGTGAACCCCACTCCACTACTTAAGGGAATGGTTTCAAGTTTCCACCGCTGGGGGAAGGGGAGCAAGCAGCAGATCTCAAATAGACAGAAGCACTTTTTGGCAGACATGCATTGAACACATTGGCTTAATATATATACCTGACTCCTATAATTACCCTGAACAGGTCTCTGTACAGCCTACAGGATTTGGGGTTCCCTGTGAAGTGTCTGTTTCCCCAGGCCTGTACAGGAAGGACAAGAAATTAACCGAGACTTTTGGATTTCACGCTAAACTTTGTACTCAGAACAGCAAAGTGCTATGTTGCTTCATTTATAAATAACTACCTTCTTGCTTCAACTGAGCTCTGTCCTATTCTAGTGGATATCAAACACAGTGTTTGAAACACTGTGTTTTAGATAATCAAGACAAAGAGAAGAATATAATTTATGGCAATTCATGTGATGAAGTTTGTCGTATTTTCACTTTGTGAGAGATAGGGAGAGAGAAGATAAAGCCAGATTACATGAACTGGCATTGCCCTTTTCCTTCACAGAGGCCAGCTGAAGGATGTGCAGGAGGATGCAGCAGGATGTGCCACAACAATATGGTGATTTGTAGGCATAAAGTCCTGCTTGGGCACTGTTTGTGAATAGCATATTTTAAACGCAGGTAACCTTAAATAAATCTCAATAAATAGTATGCTATTGTTTGAATCAGGAAGCCACAACCAGCAATTTTCTCCTCTTCCAGCTAACCCTTGAGAGCCCCTAATCACAACAGAAAAACTAATAGGAGAATCATGTTTTCCAAATGAGTTTGTGCTATTGACTTGGAATACAAGTCAACAACTCTTCTTCCTATTAAACTCAGGCTGTTGTTTTATGATGCAGTAAATCCAGATTAGGGATTTTAGTACCTTGTTCTAAAAATATCTTGGCCACAGAATAAAGAAACCCTAAAACAGACTGAACTCAATACACTGCAAATTTGTTTAAAAAAAAATTAAAATCCCAGAGTTCTTTGGGACTGTCAGGTCTTATGCAAAATCAGGTATTGTCTGTCACCCCACTTTAACTTTGTGCCAGAGCAGGTAGCATCTTGTAGCACCTGCAATTGCCAGAAAACCAGCATAAAAGCAGAAAGACAACATAATTTGTTTGTTGAGTGCTCTGGGTAATTCAGGATAGATGTGATCATTTGTCCATGTCTAATCTGTATCCTACTTGTGCTGCTCATAGTAAAGCAAAGACTTTGTAAGAGTTATCATGAAAGCAAAATCTTATTTGCCCAACAAGGGAATTGAAAGGTAATACAGGAGCATAAATAAAACAGAAATTAATTTTAAAACTTGCAGGAACTTAAGGATGTTAGAGACATCTTTATGAATATGTGCACTCAATGAGATTGCACTTAATATACATCTGGTGCACACACTCATAGCCACTACCTATAGGCAGAGAAGGACCAAAGAGTCAGTCTTGCCATGTGTGGATGTCATGACTGCCTGACACAGCACGTCTGGCATGGGACTGACTACATGCTATATCTGAGAATCTTCTCAGAATAGAAACCCAGGCCTTTGCCCCTGGGATTTACCACTTACCACACCACAGTGTGAAATACCTGCGTGATTTGCCCTTCACGTGTGTGTATATGTGTGGAGAAATGTGCTATCTCATTAATTTCAGCTTGGAAGAACAATATCCTCCATCTCCCTTTAAAAAAGAGGGATTAACTGAGTGGGAAAAAAACCAAGCCACATTTTCATAGTTATAAACCTTTTTAATACTGACTGTGCACTGGTAGAATGAATGTGTTTTTCCTTTTTCTATGTAGCTAGCTTTTTTAAAATGCATTGGAGTCTTGGTCCATTTCTTAAAAAAAATCCCTTCAATTTCTCACCAAGCTCCTCACAGTGGTAGGACAATATCTTGTCTGCTTCATTTTTTCCTCCTCTCTCTCTACAAAAACATATCCTAGGACCTGTCTTATGATTACAGAAGCCAATGCATTACTCCAGTACTCTGGTGTAGTTTCTAATGTACACAACTTGGAAAGTGCCTTAGGCTGGCACACTACTGCATCTGTTCCCTCCTAGATGAAGCAAATCAAAGCGAGACAAACTTCAACGCCCTGCTGCTGTGGCTTCTGATCAGTCCTGTATTCAGAGAAAAAAAAAATAATCAAAAAGTTGCTTGTGGGTAAACTGAGCAGAGAATATATATTGAAGGACATTAGTGAAGCAAGTAAAAGTAACCCACTTAAAGAAGATAGTTAGATTTTTTCCAGTATGCTGTATTCATTTGAGGTTAGTGGTTAAATACAGAAGATTTATATCAGAGTTTCCACTTAATAAAAGTATTTGTGTGGATGATCTCTGTTTAGTTACTGTTAGTAGGGACTTTGCAAAATGTAATTTTCAAAAAAGCAGCAGGTTATCTTATTGAGACTATTATCAAATGTTTACGAAATCAGGGAGTGTTGTTTGTGATTCAACATAAATGGCATTCTTGATTTCTTATGTTTTTCTAGGCTGGAAGAGGAATGCATTACTAGAGAAACTGATACATCTGCTGTTCCAAGAGCACAAATTGAGTTTATGACCAGAATATGCTGTACACGTAGAAAATATGCATCTACACAATCCCATCACGTGGTAGATGAGATAACTTAGAGGAAATATGAAACTGGAGAAACCTTATTGTTCTGCAGTTATACATTTATTGTGGAGTCATTAAAGGAGGCCAGACTGAACACAGGAGAAAAAGGAGAGGAGTCACACAGACATTTCTTTTAGATTTGTAGGAATTAATTGGAGGTACTAATGTCTGAGGTGTTCATCCCTGCCTGTCAGGTGGAGCTGCGGCATCCACACTCCTACCAGCACGGCAGTGCTTCCTCCCTCTTCCCAGGGAGCTGGGCTGTTAACTTGGGCCCCTGCTTAAAGTGTTCCTGATAAAGTCCTTCATTGCCCATACTGCCCTCAAACAGATCCTTTTCATCCTTCCTGGGCCGCTCCTGGCTGTCACCTCTGCTTTCTCTCCTCTCTCCAGAAAATTGACAAGAGGCAATTTGTCTGCAATGGCAATTAATTATTTAATAGCAAGCGAAAGTATGGATTTGATAAAGGTAACAATGTAAATAAATTAAATATCTTTTGGCAGGACACCACACTATTATGAACAATAAACTGGAATGCTGTAAAGTCAACAGGGCACACAGTAAATAGATTAGAACGCAGGAAGTCTTGAAATACTACTATAAACATGGAACAACTGTTGAATAAAGTCCCACAGGGACAATCTTTGACTTTAATATTAATTTACATTTTAATTAATGAATTAAAGGAGGAAAGGGGGAAAAAAACCACAAAACACCAAAACCAAAAAACACCAAAACCAACTATCACTACAGCCAGCTTGTTCTTCGCACAAATGGCTGAGGAGTGGTAAAAAAGAAGTGCAATGGCTGGTTCACTGTTTTATTTTAGTTGCTTAAGTAATGAAATTACTTGTGCCATGATCAAAAGTAAAGTCATGCAATCAAAAAGACTAACGACTGTTCTCCCAGGACTGGGGGAGAGGAACCCAGAGGTGGGGACTTCTACAGGATTTCAGAGATTCTGGTGGATTAGACTTCCCCAAGTGATGGTGGCACCATAAAGGATAATGGAGCTCATCGGCATATAAACAAGGGGATAGTGGTTTGAAGTGGGAAGATTCCTCTGTGGTATGCTGCAGCTGAATCAGAGCTATCTGACATGAAGCAGGAATTAATACACAGCAAATCAGTGGCCTTTGTTATGTATGAGGTCAGTGAACAGACTCTTCTGGTCTTAAAATAAATTAATTTGGGGGGTGTAGAGGGGAATTACCCTCACTAAAGCTTTATACATCCCAAGAGGATCAGTGGAGCATGAAAGGAATAGTAATTATGTTTCTAGTGATTACTTTAATAAGAAAATTGCAAGTAAATCTCAACATTTTTTTAGATAATTCAAGGTTTTCCAAACTGAAAATTTCAAAATGTCAACTGTTTAAAAATTTGCATTCCCATGTTTTTCTTTTCCCTCTCCCCTTCACCAGTGAATGAATGATGCTCAGGGGTTTCACTCCATTTCCCATCCTGTTTTGGTTCTTTTTTTTCCCCTTCTTTCTGTTATTCTCAGAAATTCCTCAGTTTTGAACACGTTGCAGAGTAGTTCAAGGAAAACTGAAGGTCTCCGCTCTGGCAGGCCCTGACTGTTTTCCCCAAGCACAGCTCCAAACCAGCTGCCAAGACCCACACTGGGTAAAGGCAGCCAGACACCCACAGCCCCAGCAACACCCCCTCCCTCCCCTCCGCACCCTCTCTGCTGGTGGCCGGAGGGAGTCTAGGAAAGGAGCAACTCCAGAAGCCCACCACCACCTGCACTTTTCCCCAAGGAAGAGGGATCTGGAAGTTTTATGGGGTGATTCATAGTGGCCAGAGCAGTTTGGAAAATCTGGGCATTTGCATTGCCCTCCTTTTCCCTGTTTTCAATGAAGTGTTACATGGCAAACGTAAATTGTCCTGAACAGAACCTTGCACATGTCTGCTGAGTGAAATTCAGACTCTGATGAAAGGAACAACAATTAATTAAATGATTGTTACAAACCAGGCCTTAATCACATTCTCACAGGTTACAGAAAAATCAGTGTTGTCTTTAGACAGTTTGCTGATATTCAGTATGGAAAGTTTTCTTTAAAGGGTGGGGGGAATGCAGAGCCTACAATTAGAGACATTCAGAAATAGTTTTATCAACAGCTGGATTATGAATCTGTGTCAGAAAAATCACCCCAATCCTTTCAAATCGCAATGTACTTAATAAAAGACCAAACATTTAAAGGGAGAAAAGATATCATAGAAAGAGCTCTCTTAAACTAGTACAATCTGAGGCTGAGGAATGTGGAAGGTGTTTTATATAGATTTTTGTGGTTTTTAGCTGGGTGGCCAAAGTATACTACATTAATTTTAAGTCTGCACTTAGAGACTGCAGCAGAGTGGAGAGTAAACAATTAGAATGGTTTGCTCTCTGAATTGTGATACTCCGAGTCTTTCATTGATTTAATGGTACGTTGATCATATTTTATGCTTTGCAGCACCTGCCAATCCAAGATATCAAATACTTTACAGCAATTAAGCAGTGAAACCCACAGACCCTTCTGCCTTCTTTAAGCCAGGTGCAATAATGCTGAAAATGCAAATACTTGACACAAACTAATGAAATGAAAAAATATATACTAACGGAAAAAATATTATAAAATGAAAAATCTTTTGCTGTGATAAATGTTAGAAATCTTATTTTGTATATGGAGGAATAAAACAGTAGAGAAGTTGGTAAATCAGAGCCAGTTAGCAGCAATGCAACAAATAAAAGCCACAACTGTTCTAATAGTACTCACACCGAGGACCCAAATTTTGTAAAGTGCCCCATACCCCCCAGTATTCCTGCACTTCTTCAAGTAAACACTCAAATAAAAACAACTGGAGTTGTAGTTCATGTAAAAAGCTGTCTGCCGGTTCCTTTCTTTAGCTTCCAAACAAGGTTCCTCCCAGTCAGAGATTGCAGGATATGAAAGGATTGTTTCTGCTGCGATGGTAATGGGAAAATGTGGTAAGGAAAGACTGAGAGAGAGCATATGCTGCTCCAGGCAATGCTAATGAGGGGGCCACTCATTAGCACAGTAGCCTTCACTGTCATAAATCTGCCCCTGATTTGTTAATGTTTGCTAATATGTAGTTTACTGTAATAAATTAGAATAAATTGTACTAGCTAAATTGCCTGTGAAGTTGCAGTTTCCCTTTGCAAGACTGGAGCTGCCTCTTCGGATCATTTGCCTGCTCCGTTCCATCCCTCTCCGCTCTGCTCCTCTCCCGCCGGCCCCAGCTCCTCCCGCTCAGGGACCTGCACGCACCCAGGAGCAAAAGGAAATCGCAGCCGTCGAGTTGCACTCGGTTTCATGCTGAAATCATGCAAAACCAGACACACTATTTTTAGAGAAGGCAATGAATGAAGTTACCCAAATGAGATTTCTAAGAAGACTCCAGCCAACCTGAGCTGAGATTTGGGGTACGTGGGTCCAGGTTGAGACACTAAGCCAAGACAGTACTGATCACAAGTACCTCATATCCTTTTACCAGTGGGTACAGTAAAATGCGTATACCCATTTTCTAGATCCATATGCTGCCACCAAGGCTGCTGACTACACAGAATCTATATGGATACACAGAAAAATGACACAGTTGTTCCTTAAGCTGTTCCTTTTCTTAGGATGAAGTTCAACATTGCAGACAATAGCAAAAGGAAGGGATCCACCACTTTCTGCCCTTGGCTGTGAATTCTCTTACACTGCTGACACTTAAGTGTTGCTTGTGAGCTGGTTCAAGAAGCTAAATGAGAAGAAAATTTCTTTTTCCACAGGTTTAACATGCTCCTGACCCAGAAAGCTCATTTAAGAGGCAAACAACTTGCTCAAGTCAGCCAAAACACCAGTGATTATGCAAGAGGAGTAGAAGGAGCATAAATTGAGGGACAACAGCGTTTTCTGTAAAGCAGTATTATACCCTCAAAAATCCTATGTATTATTTAAATAGCCTGAAATTAGCAAGATGTTAATTTAAATATAATTAACAGAGTCCAGATGCAGTATCATAGAATCACAGAATGGTTCAAGCTGAAAGGGAGCTCTGAAACTCATTGCTCATTCTGCTCAAGCAGGGCAACCTAGAGCCAGTTGAACAGGACCACGTCTCCAAAGAGGGAGACTCCATAGCATCCCTGGACAACCTCTGTCACTGTTCTGTCACCCTCATAGTAAAAAAGCGTTTCCTTCTGCATTTCAGTCTGTACCCGTTGCATCTTGTCCTGTCACTGGGCACCACTGGAAAGAGCCAGGCTTCCTCTTCTTTGTACCCTTCAGGTATTTGTACAGAACAACGAAACCTCCCTGAACTTTCTCTTCAGGCTGAACAGGCCCAGCTCTCTCAGCATTCACCCATGTGAGAGACGCCCATAAAATTCTGTGAGGAAATTTTTTTACATTCCATGAAAGACAGGATGCAGTGTGCATTAAAATCTATTGTGATCATACTGAGGTGTCAATGGGATGTCTTAAGTTCCCTTTAGAATAATTTGATATCTTGCCTATGTAATCAATAAAGCCTAAAGAGTGATTCATCCCATCCTAAAGTAACTGTCTAAAACAGGTAGATGCTCATGGCAGGGGGGCTGGAGCTCGATGATCTTTAAGGTCTCTTCCAACTCTAACCATTCTATGATTCTATGAACCACGCTCAAAAATTGCTTATTTCAGTAAAGGAAGCATAGTGTAGTTATTTACACTGATGGAGATAAAACCTGGACAAAATCAGTTTCTCCAGTAAGTAACACAGAACTCTAAAGTAGAATTTTTTAAAACATAAAATAAAATACAACTGATGAGATTATCCTGCATAGAAGGTATGCAGGGGCTATTCTAAGGTGCTAAATTAGTGTTGTGGTCATCGTAAAAATAATTTTTTTTTTTTATTTTTTTCAAAAAATCTGTTCTCTTCTGCAGAAATCTCATGTCTTTGGCATACCAAGATTTGAAGGTTTTGGTGTTTGAAATTAAGCCTCATAAAAAAGATTTATCTGGCAAACAAATTTACTACAAATGCACTATAATCTGGTAAATAAGTGTTAGAAATCTTATTTTGTATATGGCCTAGACCGTAAAAATGTTTACATCAGCCCCTGTTTCTGGGGTCATTTATGAAGGACAGAAGACAGGAAAATTGTTATTGCAAGGAAGATACTCGCTGTGTTGGATAGTGATCACCTAGCAATGCACTGTAGAGATTTAGTTTTGGTACACTACTGTGTTCATTTTTGTTTAATGAATAGTCTGGTTTGTCTGAAACTTTTCTAACTTTTTGCAGATGATAAAAGCATATATAGTGGGAGAAAAGAGAAATTATGGATGAGCTTCAGAGGGGCTTTGATAGGGTACAGATTCAGCTTCCTTTTAATCATCTGGATATCATCTGGACAATCATCTGCTTCTTCACAAAAGAAAACAAACACTAGACATTTTTGGCACAAGATTTAAGTTGGCTGGTATTAAGCAGCAGCTGTAGATCAAGTCGCTCTATAGTAACCCTCCCCTTCAATAGAGATTCTAATTTTAAATATTTAGGTTTCCATGTAGATGAGACTGTGTACTTCAGGAGACACACTCATGCATTTGCTTATAGAAAAGGGGTTGAGATGAAATTAGGTGTGTTTTATTATTTGAAGACTTGTTATACTTTGCCTGTCAGGAGAAATTTAGTATTGTAATTAATGTTTCCATGAATTAAACACAGGAGTCTAGTACATACAGTGACAGTATTTTAAGTAAAAGATATGGTTGCTCTGTCATCTGTTTAACAGACTTTGTCAGTTCATATTTCATGAACTGGTTTAGTGAATCTCTGGTTGATTTCCTTTAAAATATCGTTATTGCATTGCATGGGAAATAACTGTAAATGTATATCACTACAAAGAACAAGAAAGTCTTTTCAATATTCTCCATATACTCAGAATATTTGACATGAAGCCTGGGCTCTGATATGAGTCTGGGTTTGCACCTTTAAGTGTGCTTCTTTGGTCCTGGAAATAATTCCAAGCATTGAAAACATGGGTCATTGAAACAATTGCTTTATACATTCTATTTCCCTTCAAAAAACTGCAAACAATATTTAAAATATTTTTGCCAGTTTACAAGGATATAACCCAATAGCCATATGGACAAATATGCTTTACTGGAAGATCTGAGTTCAGATTTTCAAAATTATAAAGCTCTGAAAGGAAGAGAAGAAGTTATCAAGATAGGTCAGTGCCTACTCTCATTATTGTCAGTAAGGACATTGGCACATGAGAAATCTTTAAAAATCCAGGTACTTCCATACTTGCTGAAACGAGAAGTGCTAGATGTTGTGAAAATCCACCTGATCAAATCAATGATCTTTCAATCGAGTTTCTTATGACAGTGCACAGTGATCAAAACAATAAATCCAGCTTGTTTTACTCTCACTTGGTGTTCCATTAACTGCCTGCCAACTGGATATTTGGTTCTTGAAGAGTTTGTGACTTAAGTGCTTCTCTGACATTGGAGTAACTAGGAAACTCAACTTACCAATTTTTTTTTGAGCAAACAGGGCTGGAATCAGACATTATCTTTCAATATTCTGAAAGAAAACAGTACAGAAGCTGAAACCAAAAGGAATGCAGGGAGCCCACAAGCAGCATCCAGTACAAAATGCATATAGAAGATGTCTTAAGAGGTTCTACCCTTCAGAAGCTAACCACAATGTCATTTTCTTCATAGACGATTAGTAAAGATGCGTGGTAATGACATACAGGGAGATGGGGTCATGCTGACAGGGGGAGATGGATTTTGAGAGAGACAAGTGCAGGAGAAATATGGTAGTCTACAGACCAAGAATTAAGATAGAAAACCAATGCAGAATATAGGGAGAGGTTTTTTATTTTACTTTTTCAACATTTTTTCCAATGGTTTAAGTCCTTTACTCCAGTTTGCAATGCAGAGTCCAGAAACAGTTTTGAATGACAGAGCTAAGTCATCAAAACTGCACTGCCTCCTGAGATGGAGAATACAGTAATAGCTTCACAATTTCTTAGGGCTGTACCAAACAGAGGATAGGATGTTCAGAGATGAAAATGAAGTCTATTTTATTCAGGCAGGAGGAACTTGTACATTTGGGGTTTTTTAAGACTTTCATTTTCAGAGAAAATTACATGCGTGACACAAGAACAATTACAGTTATGATATTTCCATGTTTCCAGAGCCACTTTCTGAAAGTACTCATCACTTTATGATAAACAGTTTTCCCACCTATATTTCTCTCTTTTTCACTACTGAAGCTAGTAACTGACTATACCCACATTAAATTAAAAAGCCATGAAAGATTAACACATCATTTACTTTCAAATGTAAGATTAATTGAACATATGTTTTGACCTGGAGAAGAGCTTGTTTGTTTACCTGTAATGACACAATATGCATGTGCTGAGATTGCCATGTAAATGGATTGGGCAAGCGAAGCAAACAGTCTGAATGATTAATTTGGTCTCTGGTGTTTCTGACCTTTCATTGTATCAGTGAGGGCGATCCAGGCTCATCAGAGGTACAGAGTCAAGTGAACTTATTCCAGGAAAACATACTAATGAAAACTGGAAAATAATAGAGAAATACATTAATATTTCAGAACAGATGACAGAAATAGTTTCTTTTCATAATTTTCTCCCTAAATTCTTTTTCATTCTACATCCTAACCACTTTTCAAGGCCAGTGATTTAGTTCTTCCTATTTTTAATTAGGAGAAATGTAAAAGCTCCATGATGAAAAAAAATAATGGGGTAGCTATTTACCTCTTTGTCATTCCTGTTAGTGGATCTTCTATGTCAAAATAACATGTTGCTTGAATTCCTGACTAGTCTTTCTTAACTAGCCCACAGGGGTATTTGGTATATGCAGAACATTACTCACACTGTATGTAATTTAATCTTTAACGCAACAGACTTTTCCAAACAACAGTTTATAAACACAAGCCATTCTGTTATTACTCCAAGGGCAAAGAACCAGATTTTGCTCTGAATTGTACTGGGAACTCTTTTCCTATTTTAAAATGTGTGGAGTCGTCATAAATTTGCAGCAGAGAACCTGAAAGTATGTTTTTTCCCACTGTACATCATAAATCAAGCTGCAGCACGGACACAATCCATGAGTTGCACGTGTTGAAGTTAGTATAAGGGCAGGCACAGCACACAGAGCTGCCACTGCTACCTGTGATATACCCTCTCATCATGCTGCCAGTGCAGGCAACTAACAAGAAAAGCTGTGGTGATTGGATTGTACAAGACTTGTGGATATATACATAGACAACTATGCATCTGCAGCTCTTTGATAGAAAGAAGGAAAGGTTCAGGTCACCAATTTCTCAAGAGCCTAAACTTTCGATTCTATGAAAATTTGTTTGAGGATTAGGAAAATATGTTCAGGAAACTATGTAAATCTATGTTCGGCTATGAGCCAGATGGTCTTTCTCGGTCATATGTTCCTTGTATGAGAATGGAGGCTATAAAAGTGATTTGAATAACTCTTTTAAGATATTACTTTAACTGTAATTTAGACTTCTAGTTTTACTGTGTTGCTTTGAATCACACCCAAGCCAGATACTTCAAACAGTCAAAAATCAGCTCTGCAAAACCCCCAGGGTCTCTTATTGAATTAAAAAGATAACAAATCTCAGACTTTTTATGGTGGAAAAGTCTCGTCCACGCCATAACCAAGGCCTATTGACACTAGAATAATTTGGTTTTACTCTGTTAAGTAGCAATAGTGGAAGACTTATAGTATATGGACCTCAAATTTGTTATCATAGAATTCATTTACAAAAAAATAAAGTAATTAAAATCTTTTCAATTGTAGTCCTTTAACATAACTTCTGTTGCTATAGCAATTACAGGAGAATAATAGAAAATGGTAACATTACCCAACACTGAGGGTTTAACTGCAATTGATTTCCCTGATGCTAGGTGGAACAAACACAGCAGAACATTATTAGACATTGCTCATAAATTGACATGATCTAGCCACTAAGTGCAACAAGGATGCCTTTGCTATCATTTATTAAATTCAAACCTGTGTTTTACATTCATGCTACATACACAAGTGAGTGGACCAGTACATGCAAGATGGTGCCGTACGTATTTCAGAGGTGTTTATTTTGGACTTCTTCTAGTCTGGTTCTGTGGACTCAATGCTCATGAAACAGATGGAGCCTTCTGGGCACATTCCTGGAATACATCTGCAACGTGACCTAAAGTAGGGAAAGTGGCGACAAAAGTGCAGTCCCTATGATTAGTGGAGATCTAGTCAACAAAATCAATGGCGTCTAGCTCCGTAAGTCCTTATTTTGTCCCTGTTGACTGTAGTGAGAATTTGACATGATAAGCATATTGTAAGTTTCCAAACTGATGAAGGCAAATGCCGCATTCTCCATCTCTAACAGCTTTTAATGGCATTGTCCTGTATGAGTTCTCCCATATTACTAAATGTAAACTACTCTCTCAGCCCTTCTCTTTGTTGCATTCTGAATGGTCCCTCTCCTCTTCGCCTGTTTTCTGCAACCTTAGTGGCATGTAACCTGCTGGTCCTCTCTCTCTGTCAAAACTGGTAGTAGGTTCAAAAATGGTAGGGGACGATCCAGCAGGCAAACATGCAGAAGGACGACTCAGTCCTCTAAATTTCATTTCTTTAGGAAAGCATAGGATAAAGCATCAAAAACATTACCAAAAATGCAGCACAAGACTCAAAAAAAAAGTAACTACTTTAAACAAGAAACACCTAAGGCTTTATAAGCTTTACAGTCAAACCTGGGCTGCCTCACCCAGCGTGTGAGGGCAATGGGACACTGCAGTTGTTTTTTTTTTTAGCTGGAGCCACTAGCTGTTAAGCAAATATCTTTCTTTCAAACCATTCCCTTCCATTTTGGTTTTAACTTACATGGGCAAACAGAACTGAAGCAGAACAGAGCTGAAGCAAAGAGGCACTAAATTCTGCAAAGGAACAAACCAGAAAAAGGCATTCCTTTATTTTCTCATATTCATACAAATGGAAATCCAAAAACTGAAAATGCTAGTGGTACTTCAAAAGTATCGAGTATCTTGGGCAATTGAAATCCTTAGAGATTACTGCAGAGAGAAAGATCTTTCCACAATTATTCTCTGCCAGTATCAGAAATTCCTCTTTATTAAACAAGTTCAAATAACAGCTCAGTGTTTCCAAACTTAAAGAAAATGTGAAGTGTTATGTTTTCCACGGAGAAAAAGAGACAATATTTTCTTTTCTGGAATAAGTCATTTCACATCAAGTGAAGCAACAAAACCAAAAAATTTAAAATTGCCAGTTCCATCTGAGAACTCCAGCTACCCCAAGAGAAAGCAAAGTCCTGGAAACTTATCCTGCATGGAAAATGGAATTGTTACTGCTGCATGTTACAGTTTCATATACCATAGTAAAGGCACTTCTCTCTCTTTATTCTGGAATTTGAAAATATTTTACTGCACAACCCAAAAGTTTCACTGTATTTGGTTTTCCTAAACTTCTGTCAGCAGCAGTTAATATCTAGAAGAAGACAGAGAAAGTATCTCCTATAAGCACATTATATATGTAAGAATAAAGTATTATGGATCAGTCTGTAAGAGATGACATTAACAAATATTGAGATGATTTCTTGATCTGTCTGTGAAAATAACTCAAATTGTTACAATCAAGGAGCAAACTTTCCTTCCTCAGTTTCCAGTCTGAAGTTATGCTGGTGAAGAAGCAAGGATAAAGGAATGCAAGACAGAGACAGTCAGACTGCAAATGCCTTGGCTGGGATGGTTCAACTCCGTATTGTGGAAAGCGAAACAAAGACCAAAAAAAAATGACCTGTGTTACAAGTATGAAAACCAGAACTTCATCATAGTAAATGTCATATTAAGAATATAGAAAGCAGCAATATATACAGTGATGAGGGCACTGATAGACTTTATCCAGAGTTTTGAGATCTTTAGGATTTTTTGATGATTTTCAGAAAATATAATACAGTTTCAGATCTTTTTTGAGAGAGAAAAGTTTTAATGAAATGCATTTAAAGTGGAGATTTTCAGCATGGAGTTTTTTATCAAGACAAGCAGAAAGAAGGTAGCAAAGCAGCCAGTGGCTGCAAGAAGATAGAACAGTGTAAGAGCTGTGGATTTAAGTTCCTGACCTGCTTATACAAATATAAGCAGCTGCACCATGAAGGGATGAGAGACGTGACTGAGTATTCAGTGATCCTGTGGCTAAGACATCCATGGGGTTGTGCAAAGAACTAGTTGTGCAAAGCATGAGTATGAATGATATTCTTCTACATTGCTGTGTTACTGGCTAGATTATTCTGTGGTGGGTCTCTTTGGTTTTGATCAGACATGCCACCTGGCCGGTACATACCAGTTTCCATATTTTCCAATAAAGCAAGTTTCACTGGAAAATTCCCAACCAGCTCACATCAAGAATGAGCTCTTGTTTGTCAGGCCAGATGAGTCACTGCACCACCTGGTAACCCTTCCCACACTTTTTGGCAGGTAGCACTTGGTATGAATGCCAACGGACATCATCCCAAACCCAAAAGGTACTCACTGTAAACCGAAACAGGCACCAAGGGGACTCCGAGGAATCAAGACAGCAGCTGTGAACATTCTCATTACTGAAGGAGGGGGGTCTGGAGAGAAGCAGCCCATGATCACAGCACGAAGCTTCAGCAGATGCCTACACAGGTGCTAAGATAGATGCAGTAGACTCAAAGCAAACTGGAGGAAGATTACATTCCCTTTTTAGAAATCAGGTTTCAGTTAGACAGTGAGACACAGAAAGCTATGAGTGCAGTGCCTAGAAGGAAAAACAAAACCAGAGTGTAGTAATGTATCTTCTCAGGTACTGCAATTACCTATGAGAAATCAATGCATCCTCAGGCAATTAATTATGCAGTGTAAAACCAGAGAGAGACACAAAAACAGAACATAGGCAAAGTGTTAGTCCCGATGTACACAATCCCTATAGTATAGCTAGAACTGCACTGCCTGAAGCTAAAATAGCACCTCATGAAAACCCAAGGCCATGTCCTCTGGAAAGAAATGAGTTAGTGGGATGCGTGATCTCATCACCAGTAACCATCACAAAGAAAACAGTGTGTGCTGCAAGACCGAGCACAATTCATGCTAACATTGAGATGCTAGTGTTATGCTCCAAGGATAAGGAACTCACTAACAACATTACTAATGACAGAGATACACATCAAAGCATGCCTTCTGGACACAAGTATTCTTCCAGCTCTACAATACCGAAAATATATGCAAAATGCAATACTTTTTTTTCTCTTTTGAGACTGTTGAGAATGGCAGACAGTAGAAAAGTTCATCCTCCAAAGCTAGCCGTGTCTCAAAGAGCAAACATCTTAGTTAGTTAGTCCCTATTACAGACAAAGCTACAAAATGTAGTTTTGCTTAAAAAGGCAGGGATACAGGTGTAGTTTCAGAGGATTTGGAAGTCAGCACAAATGCATTCATCACGTGGAGAAAGCTATGTCTGAGATAAGCTAGCGGAACATCTACTTCACAAGCAGAAATGTTAACTCAAGTATATATAGATCTATGAAGAAAAGTTCATAGTCCAGCAATCAACAGAACCAACAGATCTGTAATAGAACTGTTCAGTATTAAAAGCTGAAGAAATTACAAGGTAGCAACAGATTAGTACTCCATTTCCTGGGAAGTGGACTGAATGGAGGTCAAAAATGTCTCTGATGCTTATAAAGCCTATCAACTGGTTGCTCTGACTGTGTTGAGACCACTAACGCCATGATGACCAGGAGTTTCCTAGTGCTTCTTCCCTATCATCATTCCTACTTGTGTGCTCTGATTCTCAGCTTACATACAAATTCGGGCAGAGCCTCTCTTTTTGATCTTTGAAAGATGTGTAGGAGACCTGACTTGTTGAGACAACAGGCCTCCATGCCCCGCGGTAGAACACAAATCAGTCAGTGTCAATTGGGAACTTAAGCACAAATTATCACCTAATAGGTGCTTTGAAAGCAAATGAAGACAGAGTTGCAAGACATCCCAGAGTGTCACAGCAGTTATCAACCATACAAGGAGGGACTTCAGAAAAGGATAGATCAAAGAACAATGCTTTTGTTTCACACTCTTGCAGAAGAATGAATGACAACAAAAAAAAGCAGTAAATGATAGGGGACGATAATGATCCAAAGATTCAAGACCAGTGTGCTCAGGTCAGCAGATCTGGATACAGCCCTTGAGAAATGTTCCAGCCAGTGATGTGCTGGAACAGAGAACATGGGAGAGACACAACAGATTGCCCTGCAGTTGGCAAGGCAAGCAATGAAATGTTATCAGTCATTAGTCTTGGCATATGTAATTAGGCCAAGACCAGGATCTGAACTTAACAAGAATCTCAATGACCAGTGACATGCAACACTCCAGTTTTTTTCTGCAAGACTCGCAAACAGCATCAGGTAATAGCAAAGAGCTCCAGGAGCAAGCTGGAGGCCACAGTAAATAGAATCCAAACAAGCACATAGAAAAGACTGGTAAAACCATGATGGCATAAAGGGAAAGAAAGGATGGCTTCCCAAAACATCTGCACACTGCTAATGTCTGACCCCAGCAAGTCCAGAAAGACTTTTGCAGCAACACAGTAGATACTAAGGGAACTTGTATGTACAACTCAAATGGAGGGATACAGCCTGGAACTAGCACTAGTTGCTACTTAAGCTGTGGAGAAGGGTTCCCTTATGGCAAAGGTGTTCAAGATGTGTATGCTGAGTTCACACTAACTCAATGGGGATAAGTTATAAACAGTATGTAATGAGAAATATTTAGATATTATCTGGAAATGGATCAGTATTAAGATGTATATTCTCCAAAAACAGCATCTTGGAAACATCTGCAGTCCAGACTTCATACTCCATGTTAGTGCTAAGAGAGGATTTTCTCAAGTTCTGTCCATGAAATTCTCCAGGCATTTCTGATGGTCATGCTGGAGGGAGCTAGCCCTTCTTCATCCAGAGGTGAAAACAAATAGCATAAGAACATCCCTTATTAAAACAGAGTAAAGTATTTATGTACATATTACGATTTACATTACATTGAAGCACATTTACAGGGACGAAATGCAGAAATCAATGAAGGGAGTGCTGACAGATACAGGGAAATGGTTAAGAAACTTATCCCAAGTTTTTTCAAATGTTGGCTGTAGATGTTTGTCTACAAGTACCTATATTCTTTAAGAACCTCTGAATCCTTGCCTGATGAATTTGCTGCTTGCAAAACAAGTAACTGTTCTTAGCACTCAGCTCCAGGCAGCGTGCAGCACACACTAAGAAATGCCAGTGATCAAAACCTATGCAGGATTTTGATACCAGTAGTTTTGGGATTAGGAATTTAATTTTAATTTATGGTACCTGGCTGCTTCTGTAGGCCTTATTCAAGTCATTTATTCAAAGGTATATTTGAAGTCAATGGCAGAGTTAGAAACTGAGTTTTGGCTTATATATCAGAACTCTGTGCTGAGGCCATTCTTATGTGACTGAATGGAAGATGGATTTACCAGGTTCATAATGTAGAAAATATATGTGGATCATTGTCTTTGCTTATCCTACAGCAGAGATAAACTTTCTTTGCTTTTTCTTCTGAGAGTGAACTTGTTCTATATATCACTTTTAAGTATGTGGTTTATATTTTATTTAGGTTTTTGGGAGAGAGGAAAGGAGGGAGAGAGGGAGAGTGAAAGGGAGCTAATTTTCAAAATTATTTTGCAAACACAGAAAATTTCTGTACAGAAAATTTTGCACAGAAAATTTTTATCAACTTATAACATCCATTTTGCCTGAGGTTAAGACAGTCTTTTATGCTTAGGCAAGGGAGAGAATAGAGACCTACTTGATCTGTCTACAGATATGAATAGTTTCTCCATTACTTTATGTCTCTTTACCCTGTGGAAGCTCCTGCCTTTGGATAACACAAAATTGTAGAGAAAGAAAGCAGGAGGGGAAGCCCATCTTCTAGCCACAGGTACTTCCCCTATTGACCTTTCATATTTTCAGTTGGAAGTCCAAGGAAGAGTTGATGCCTGCTGCAAAGCCTGAGGCACAAAAAACTTTGCGTCCACTCTACCTGGCTGCTACCCATAGCTGCTGGGGGTCTTAGCGTGTGGCAGCCACCTCGTGTGGCCACGCTGAAGGGACTACACTAGGCACAGTGAAGAACAGGCTCCAAACCGGGACCTTAGCTTTCCTCATTCCTGTGAATCCAAGAATCACAAAATACCCACCTGTGTCTAAACAGAAACAAAGCACAAACTTCTGTTGTTACTGAAATTTGACAGGATTATTCCAGAAATAAACTTACACCTCCACAGGCTACGATTCCCAGAGAGCACCATGAGTCAGTCACTCCACTGAAATACCTGATTTATTATACACAGCTATGAGGTAATTACTACATCATTATTATTTATCATTTTGTGTTTATTTTGGAGAGGCAATAGTCTATCTGTAATTAGGTTTGCATCCATTACAAAGCTCTTTTTTAAACTGTTTTATACCTTTGACTTGCCTTGGCTTGAAAATCACCACACTTATTCTGCAGGCAATAGGGAATGGGTCTTGTTTACTTTGAAAAAATATATGTCCTAGTGAGTCAGTTACTGGATTTCAACTCAAACAGCAAAGGAAGTGACTTTTCTCGCTTATGTCATTAAGTAGGCAAAAAATAAGTTTGATAGAGGAATTCCATCTATTTTGTTCATCTTTGACAAATTTCCTGTGAAGTCACTGACAAACAGAACAGCAGCTTCACAACCTTAGAGGGTTATAAAGGAGGTATGTTTATTCAGCGCTGGACGCACACAGGATCATTCCCAAAGGTGTGTGCGCCGAGCACCGTCATTTTCTGGGGTTATATGTCCTAAATATTACATATACATGAGATTACATAATACACCTATACATATTCAGTAGCTATCCCCATTTCGTATTCAAATTAGTTCTCTGCCCCTTTGTATCTGTGCCGTACTTCTTGGTAGTGATCGTTAGGGGTCTCAGTGATGAAGTCAGTAGTCTTCTTCACCATAAACTTTTCACCCTTGGTGTCTTGAGCAAGCTCAGATCATCCCTGGAGCTCATCCAGGCCTCAGGTCTGGTTTCAGTGAGTTTTGTGGCCTTGGCTTCTGCTTTGCTCCTGTTCTGCTCATAGGTGGTTAGCTCTTTGAGATAAGCAAACATCCGAAAGGTTTAAAACTAGACAAAACTATTCTAAGGTTTCACGCCTTATCTGTAACAGAAAAAAAATACAAAAAAACCCTACTAAACCTTGTATCAATCACTGTCTCTAAAGCACATGGGCCTTAGTCCTGCCACGGGTTCCATCCTGTCAGAAGTCTGAGCGTTCACAAAGCCCGTATGAAGCAAATAAACACCTGCCTAGTCACAGTCTGTCCTCTGTACGCAGGGGTTTATGATCTCTTTTCCAGTTGTTTCCCAAGCATCATCCTTTGTCAGATCAATAGGATATTGCGTCATGAAACAAGGACCTTTAGTTTGAACTGAAGTACTGCACGTTCCTTATCCATTGTTGCATGTGAATTGGCTTTTCTTTTTCTTTTTGTATAAAAGATCCTATTAACAAAAGTTTGTGCGCTCTTTTCTCATTGTTTACATGCAAAACCTTGTTCCCCTAAACAGGGTCCTTTCCCTTTAGTGGTAGAATGGTGGAAAATAAAACATTTGATTAATACATTCCTTGGCAATTTCCCACCAGCACACCCAGATGTAGGATTTTTTTTCCTAAGAATGATCTTTGCCCTCGATAATTCTTACTGGAAGTTCCCTTTAAACCTACCAGGGTCAAACCCTTGAAGTCCTCAAATGCAACTGGTTTTATCGTGCCTCCCTTCAGTATGTAAATGCAGGGGGGCGTATTCTATGTTGCTCTATTCCTTTAAGGAGAAAAAAAGGTTTTTACACTTTACAATTTTTAAAAATCCTAACCTAGTGACAATCATCCCATTGACTTAAATTTTTTTCTGGGTCTAATTTCCTCACTCCACTTCCTTTCAATATTTTGTAGTCATCCTAAATTAATTTAAAATTGAAATAACGTCAGGGAAGTGTTAGAAGATTTATTTTTTTTCCTTCCTAGGCAATAAACATCTTGAGACTTTGCAACAGGTCTCTCATTAGTTTAGTTAAAACATGTCTTTATTATCTCTTTCAGCTGACAAGCAAAGGTGCAAACATTTCACCGTACTAAAAGCTTTTTGGTGTGCCGACCTTAGATGAATAAATAAGACTTGAAGCTGCCAGTGATGGCCTGAAAAAGCAATTACCAAGGGACATTCTAGAAGGATTAGTGTCCTTTAATATGCTGATTATCGGCTTTCAAATAGTGAAGATCCTTGAGTAAGTCTTTCCAAGTAAAAGGAATGTCTTTACTTGGTGGTATATGGTAATGGCATTTGAAAAATCAAAAGTGATTAATACCTGCGGTGTGTGTAATTGTACAAACATAATTATTTTCAGAAAGGAAAAAGCGCTTAGTAACACATTTATTGTCCACCTGCACTGTGTGGCTGAAGGCTTTATTTAGGGCTTTTCTTATTCCCCTCTGGAGTTCAATGGCCGCCTAGCCGGGAGCCTGTCGCCCCCGACGACATCCACTCTGGTCGCGACAGCCGCTGGGATCCTCGCAAATGCAGTCCTGTCCTGTCCTTCCACGGCACCTTAATGAGGGCATTCAGTAGCTCAAATTGCCTCGCACTTTGCCAAAGTAAGTGCTAATAGGCGTGCTCTTTCGAGTTCTAATTAGTACTATGCAATGGAAATGGCTCCTGAAAGCTTCTTGTGATCTTCCCAGTCGAAGGCAACCTCAAAAAGCAAATAAATAGCAGATAAGTACCTTTTCTAAAAGCCCAGTTATAATTATTGTTCAATGTAACACAGGAATACTCTGCCTCTTTCTTACAAGTAAACATAATTATTTGCACAGGCTTCTTAACTTTTAAGTGGCTTGTCACACCCACGTCTTTATACGAATTTAATGAAAGGAAAATGTCAAATGTCCCCTTGGGTGAAACAGGATTGACTCTTTTGTCTGTGCTGCTGTGGTAAACTCAGCAGTTCACTTCCCTGATACTTCAGTTGTACACCTACTTTTATGTTAATTTTCTTGACTTCTAAGTATTCCCGATCATTGCAATCTTAATTCCAGAGTGCCATTCATTATATATATTATTTTTTTATACGATTAATCTCCTTCAGAAAACATACCCACAGATCTTGCATCTTTGTGTGACTTCAGATATGGGAGTACTCTGCTGGAATTAAAAGAACTTCTAAGATTAAGGACGTGTGACTGTTTGCAGAACAGAGGCCTAAATTACCTCTTTTCTCCATTTCTAATATCTCTAGGTCACATTTATTATTTGCTGCCCTTTGTTGTGTTTATATTCTTTTCCAATTAAAAATAGACCAAAAAAAATCGCTTTTTACCCATCCCTTGAGATGACAAATTAAAACAAATACTAGCCTTGAAATCCTACAGAACATTTCTCCCCAGTGTCTCTCCAGATCCCTTGTTGGTCTTTCCTGAAGTTTCCAGTTGGCATGACAGATCAAATAACAATTAAATAAATAAAGTCGGTTTCACGATGCTGTGTATCGAGTGCTCTGCTTTGGTTCCTAGAATGGACCAAACACCTTCCCACAATAATTCGCCAAACCCGTGGCAGCTGTAGGACTGCATTTGTGGTCGCTGTTAAGACAGGATGAGATAGCGCTATGCCATGGGACAGAAGAGCATCTTTCTGACGGGGTGAAATGGCCAGCCTTTCCTCTCATGGGGAGAAACAGCAGCCTCTTTAAAATCATACAACAAAGCTCCCATTAGCTCCCGAGTTAACCCCCTTACTTGCTGCCTACTCACTGAATGTGTGGCAATAACACGTATCCCAAGTTTAGCATCAGAGAGACTCAAAATTGCAATTGTGCAACAAAGAGTGAAGCAAAGGTTCTTTAGTTGGGAACTTTTAAGGCCTCGGAAGAGAGGATGTTTCCATCAGCACTGCAAGTCACAGAAACCTGTGGGGTGCAGCAGGATTTGCAGGTTTTCCTGCCAGGCTGTTGAGCCTGAGGCTGCCGTAGATAGTCTCCGTTGAAGGCTGCACCAGCTGTGCTTGGAACAGACTGCGCTCCACCTGACAAAAATGCGCGTGGTACATGAAGTTTAATTGCAAAGACAGTTAAAATACATGTAAAATATACTTGTGTGTATATGTATGAATGTGTGTGTATATGAATTTACATATGCAATGAAAAAAAAAGGGGGTCTGAGCATTAACTGGATGTAATTCAAGTTCAGAACGCAGAATAAAAAAAGGTGCATTAAAGAGCTGTAGAACACATGCAAACTTTGTGGCTTCAGATGAGCTTCTGCGTCACTAGAAATGGAAGAAGAACATCAAGTACAAGAACTGATGCATGCTGTCTGGGGCGCTTTCATTTTTTTTCTAATTTTTGAGCCCCTATACATTTTTTAACTGGCAATATGAACATCTGTCAGGATTATGAAAATGAGCTTGTTTTTCTTGCACTGCAGGTTCCACCACCATTAATAGCAGACCTGAGCATTACTGGAGTAAATGGAAGTGAAGCCAGATCGGGTGTGAATACACAAATACATTCTCATAAACTGGACAGTATGATGTTTAATGCTGTCTTTAGTATCTTATACTGGTTTTGTTTGAGCTACAGATAGATCAGATGTGATCCGGCATAAAGTTAAACCAGTGGAGGCAACATTTAAGCCAGCACATTTTCAAGAACAAAGATACCTATGGAAAAAAAAAAAAAAAAAAAAAAAAGATTTTGTTTGGAGAGGCAGAGTGAAGTTTTGTCATTTCTATGGAAATGGACTATGCTGTTTCTGGTTTCCGTGCCCAAAGCCTGGATTTACCACCAAATCAAATGAGATTCTCCAAGCCACATTTTTTTTTGATACGTTGTTTTCATCGGTAACAACAGCCTAAGGTGCACCCAAAACCCCTAATGCCTTGCCACTCATTCCCTGGCCATATCATGTCACCTGGCATTGTTTGTGGAGCCAAGGGAAAAACCAAACAAGTGAACAGAGCCAGGTTAAAAATAACTCCCAACAAAAAATCATGACCTGGCTTCCTGTAAAGCACCATAAATATCTGTGCTCACACCGTGGAAAGGGTGGTAGGGGCAGGTTTGAGCAGGCAGCAGCGTGCTGGATGGGAACATCTGAAGCCACTGCTGCTTGAGAAAACAGAACAAGGAACCGTTCACAGGGATACCCTCTCTGTACTGCACTCTCTTGTCACTTGACAAGTTGTCTGTGGCTATGGAACAGTACTTGAGCCTGAATAGCCTTTAGCTATTCAGGCACCTCTGATTTGCTGACAGAGTAGTGCTGGAGACAGCTTTGGACTGCTCATGGTTACCCAACGCTTGCAGTTCACGAAGGGGTCTTGGTCAGGAAGGTTTCTCATCATTCACCCCACCAGGATTTCCCTTTTGTGTCCCAACTTTCTTCTTAAATACATGCTGGAGTGCTCTTCTGAATCAGGGCTTTTTACAACCATCTGTTACAGCTCTAGAGATCGATGCGTGCCACTAAATCAAGACAAAGGGCTGTTTGCACTTGCAAAGTAGTCAGTAGCAGCTTCTTCGGTAGATCCATCTGTGTGAGCTGTTCTAACATTTTATAATTAAAAATATATTTATTTTAAAAACATCTCTTTAAGAAAATAAATTAGAGAATGAAGTATTGGAAAGCACTAGAGTAAGCTTAAGAGACTTAAGATGCAAAAGAATTCAGACCGATATACCTAAAAATTAAAAAAGTCTTGCCACTTGGTATTTAACCATTGCCATTTTTTAGATGACGTACATTCATAAGCCATGTAAGAGATTATGGGTTTTACTTTTAACTCTGAATGCCCTTTTCTTGTTGATTTTGTTTTAACATAATTTATAGTTTATTTTTTTATGACACACAGCCATTTATATCTGTAAAAAGCACATTTATTTATAACTTAAGAGATTAATTTATATACAAACTGAAATATATACAAGGCTAAGTTTCTTGGCTAGATCTCTTTTGACACTATTTTAAAATTGTATTATTTCTAACAAGATGCAAGTCCAAGGGTTTAACGTTGCCCTGGGAGAATTACAGTCTCTGAGGAACACATTGCTCACAGCTGCGGTGAAATATCCATCACTGCAACTTTCAGCACTTTTAATTCCATCTCAGTGACATCAGTGGGATAACTGAAATATTACTCACACTCAGTGAGTGTGTGCATAACTGTATCAAAATTCTGGGAAATTTTGTGTTTATCATTAGCAGTTTTTTTCTAACAAAAAAAACAGAATGCAGAATATTAGTGTGAATAACGTGGTACATTAGTGGTGGATTTTTTTTTTTCATTGTGATTAAAATAAGTTGCAATTTTCCCAAAATTTAAAATTATCAGGAAGCCTATTCCTGTGTACTTTACCATTTTCTAGCTTTTACTTTTGTTTTCCCCCTCAAAAAATCTAGGAAATTTATACTGTAGAAGTAGCTTGGCCAATCTTACTTATTTGATTATAAATCGCTTGGAGGATAACTGAGTTATCAAGTGTCTGCAATTTGATGAAAGCCACAGGTTCTTAATCACTGCTGCCAGACTTGTGCCCAGCTTGGTCATGTGGCAGTACTGCTTGGATTTTGACACCAAGGCATTTGATAAACCCACATTGTGGCACTGTACTCCTTATCCACCTAGAATGTGGTAGGATGCAGTCTCTGCTGTTGATCTCTCTAGAAAGTTGTTTTTTCTACTTCCAAGGTCAGTACAGTCCAGAGTTATTTGCCATGCAGCACCACTTAAGCATCGTCCCCTTTTATTCTATTTATTTCCTCTCCATAAACTGCAACAGCAATTGAGAAATCAACTGCAAGGAGAGACCCTGAACCAGAAGTTTCTTGTTTGGAGGTGACAGCACACAACCAGAAAAATACTTCAAGATTCAACATGTGCAACTCTCTGTGCTGCCAAACAGTCCCTTTGATAGATCAGAGTGTCGAGAGGCTTTGAGAGGGAGCAATAACTTGAGGAGATGCCTAGGCTGCAAACCTGGGTGGGAAAACAACAAAGTCAAAATGTCACTGCAGACAACACTGATGAAGTGTGTGCCAATGGTCGTCCTAGCTTACCCTAGCAGAAAACCCACTTCAGAAAGTCACTGAGGGCCAAGATAAGAGGTATAATGGCCACTAGGAAATGGGCAAACCTCAAAATCCTTGCTTGAGCTGGCAGCCAACAAAAGTATTTGGAAGGTGACATCTGTATTTTAGAGGTTTCCCAAACCACACTGCTTGAATGTGAGAGACGTAAAAGAGGCCATAGAAAGTATAAGAATCCCAAGAAGTGTCAGAGCCGTGAGCAGGATTCATACCGGAATCCCTTGCAGTTTCTCCCAATTCCGTATCAACAAGATCAACACAAAGAGCATGTTGCAGACCATTTGTTCATCAGTCTGGCCAGCGCTGGTGTTTGCTGCAACTCCTGCTGGGCCATAGCTGGCGCCCAGCCCATCCAGATCAGCAGGCTGTGCTTGCTGCCATCTGAGCCAGACTTTCTTTGATGCTCCGACTCAGAAAGGCAGACTTTATTGGCAAACATGGCTATTGCAAGCAACTGCTTGAGCAGCTGTGGAAGTGGTGCAATGTGTGTTTGGCCAGCTTCTTACTGGGACAGTGCTTGCTTATTTTGTTTTATGTAGTAATTGGGAAAGCAACAGGCAGCAGAAAGTGGGGAGCAAGTCCAGACGACGCTACAATCTCCTATAAATCCCTGGTTTCCCAAGGATGGCAATGGGACAGCTTTGTGCAAAGTCTCGAGTACTGCTTGCTGTGCTGTGACTCACTTTTTGTGAGAGCTGTAACCTCTGTCCTCCTGAGCCTGTTACCGGCTACCTGTAGCCCTCTACTCCTCTCCTTTTATATCTGACCCCCACATGGGATACAGTACTTCATCACAGCCCTCACCGGAGCATTATTTCTTTCTCTCACACAGAAAACTCCAACTGATATACCACCAAATGCTTTCTTTGATGTTGTATTGTTGGCACATGCTTATTTATTGCATGATCCTGTTCCTCAGGGTCCTCATTTTGTATTTGTATATAATACTTTGCTTAAGCATTGCACTTTCCCTTTCTTTTTCTAAATCGTACAATATTTAATCTGTTAATAAATGCTTAATACAACTTGTTACATCAGCAGACAACAAAGCAAACTATTATCAGGGTATGATTAAAAACTACAATAATTGTTGTTGTTACAGTTACGACATTTAAGGTACCTACAACAGGAAAAGTTTAAGAAATATGCTTACATATTAATCTGTTTAGTTATTTATGTGTGTGTTTGAAGGCATGGAGTGGGAATCATCTAAAAATCCAGGGTCTAGTAGAAACAAGTCATAAGGCTCTTTCTTGTCAATGGAGAGAGAGAAAATCCTCCAGAGGCTGATTCATTCATTCCAAATGCCTTGATTGCTTCTTTTATAAAGGTAGTAATCACTCTATGGATGTGTCTTTCTCCGCTGATGACAGAAGATGCCAAGACAACTGCTTTAGAATAGATACCAAACTTCCAAATTGCTAAAATTACACAAGATGAGTCCCAGCTGCAGCTTGTTCACCCCATAGAACAGACAATGAGACCTAAATTCTTCAAAGATTTAGGCCCTTACTCCCATTGATTATTTCTCACTGTGAGATTCTTTCAGCCGCTGACTTCAATGAGAATTACACACCCAAACCTGTTGAATACTTAACATTGGGGGGGATGCAAAAAACTGACAACAATCTTACCAAATCTGCACGTTTGACAATCTAAGCAGATACAGCCTTCAAGTACCACGCATGTGTCCGTGCTTCGAGCTCAGTAACCAACCCCCCGCCCCAAGGAAGGGGAGGAGGGAAAAGCTGAAGACATTCTTTTCTAGGAGAGCTACCTCTAGGTTCCACAGAGCATCTACTTTAATATTCCCTTTTTGGCCACTTCTTGATCTTTCTTACCACAAAACATTTACTTATTTTAAACTATTATTAAAAAAAAACAAAAAAACAAACAAACAAACAAAAAAAAACAACCAAAAACCAACAAACTGAAATGACGGGTAGAACAGACCTGGCAGGTGTTTTATTACAGTAGCACCATCCTGAAATTACATCTACTTATTTTTATTCAAATTGACAACATTTCAACTTGAGTGTTCCTTAATGACATAAAACTAACTCTTCTTTTTTCCTCTTTGAAGTTACATCATTGTAGATGTTGATTGTTTAATTGTCCTTCCAATCATGCACTTAACTTCCCACTTAGCCCCATGCAGGACATGACTTGAAGACATTAACAATCGTCACTAATGTGGATTGCCTAAGGATGTTAAAGTTTATTCGTAATGGAGGCAAACACTCACTGTTTGGAAGAATTCTATAAAAGCTGAACATTTTCTGCCCTAGGCAAAGTTTTCAGAAAGAGTTCATATGGTTTTTCTGGTTGTAATCAGTGCATTCAAATTATGCATAATTTGGTTTTCATGGTTTCAGTGTTGGATCACATAAAGTCAAGTATAATTACTACCAAAAATAATTTTCTGTATGCACCTTGGGATATTCACCATGGACTTATGACACATTAGTAGGAGATCCGCAATTACTATAAATTATTTGAGAATATTTTATTGTTTTCCTCAAATGCAAGTGAAATCGCAATGGTTAATCACAGGAGTCGAAATAAACAATCATGAAGTCTAAGTGCTGTTGTTATAAATTAAAAGTATTATCGATTGCTATACTCGATGGGTAGAAGAAAAGAAGGGTGGGAAACCTTTCCACTTGCAGTCATTTCCATGAAAAACATTCCATGATATTGGATGAAATTCTTGTTTACACACACAAAGTGAAGAAGTGAAAAGGGTCTTCTACATCCAACAGGGAGTTTTTGTGGGACTCTCTAGTAACTTCCAGACTGGTGCCTGAGGCAAAACCTAATGCTTAGTGCAAGCTACTTCATGTATGCAAGCAGCCTCCACAGAAAGGAAGACCTGCTCCACTTCTATTTTTTAAGCAGGATGGGTCTCACTGGTTCATCTTTCTCTCTCCAGGTGTGACTTTAGAAAAACTTTTGTTAGCCTTAAGATTTTTTAAAAATGATTTAAACTGGGGAACCTGCAATAGGAAGTGACGATCTTGAGAGGAGGAACTATAAGTTTCCTTCTCCCAGAAATTCCTAAATATCTTTGACTAGAAATAAAACGGAACTGGAAAAGCTTAGGAATAACAGGACATTAACACTGCCAATACTCCCAACAGGGCTATTTACTGATAGGAAAGTGGATAGATGGGCCATTGATTTGTATTTCATTCTATCAGGACTGAGATGTGTCAAAACAAGCAATGTTCTGCTTTGCTTATGCTTTTTGGTGCTGAAGACTACCAAAATCACTTTATTTACCCATGTAAAGTAGAAATCCAAATGAATACTAGTCACAGATCTGGATTACCTGGTCATCCAGTACTTGGGAGGACTCTTAATTGCCAGGGTGGTCTTAATGAACATAATCATTTAGTAGATGTAAGTGTTCACTCCTTTTGATCTTCTAACATAAATCCTGCAAATTTATCTATTCATAACTACATACAGATATATGTAGCTGTCTATTGAAGTGGTTTGAGACTCCTTTGAAAACTGTCTAAAAAAACCCTAAATGTAGATTATTAATCAAACTGGTAAAGTTACTAATGTTATAAAAGATGTTCTAATTTTAACTCTGAACAGAAAATGTAAGGTATCTTAATTTGGTTTTGCCTAACTTGGCAATAGGTAAATTACTTTTAATAATCTGCTAAAACCAGCCTGATTTAAGGTTGACCTTTTCTGGAGGTAGGTTACTTGAAAGCAAGGTCTGATTTCAATGCATTAATGATATGTTAAAAAAAATAATCATACTTATCCAGCTTCTGGGTGTGTCTTTTGCCTGAAGTGAATGCATATTTTAAACAGCATATGTTTGGACTTGAATCTGTAAACCCATGGTTATCTGATTCAAAATAATCAGGGACTGAAGAAGACACCATTAGAGTCAACCCCATAACATCCCAGTGAAGGGTCTACAGTTCACTCTGCAATCTCCTTTCCTCCACTCCCAGCTCACCCAGACTACTATGCCGGGCAGTCTTGTGGAGGAAACTAATCTCATTAGACAAAGAGAGAGCTTGAGGGTCTAGTTTTACAAGAATTTTTCTCTGCAGCGTACTTCCCCCTCCTCAACAGCATCCCCTCAGGCTCACCTATATTCAGGCTGCCATGGAACAGGCCTGTCTTTGCGTAACCACCGTAAGGAAGTTCTCTTCCTTGTGCAGCTACATGGAAAACTGGATGGGGAAACTATTCCAAGTCAGAACTAAAGCGGGGGGTGTGTGTGTTTTATTTTTGATGGGGCTTCAGTCAAATCAGTCCTTTAATCCTGCTAAATATGCATTTTCAGTAATGCTAATGCCAAACAAGGGTCGGCACAAATCCCTTGCTATGTGTGGAGATAGCAGGGCAGAGGAACGTGAAACTTCTGACTTTGATAAAAACTTACTTAGGGCAGATATATTCTAGCCAAACGTGTTAAGGAGACATTTGTATTTGTTTATGCATGGTCATAGTGCATTCTTAACCTAAAACTAATGATCAAGAGACCCCTGGGATTGGGGGCTGCCAACACTTGCTGCAGATCAGGTATAGAATTGATCCCCAAGAGTTTTGAAGTGAGCAAATGTCCCTGTGGGAAGAAAGGCTTTCTGTCATGGGCTCTGAAGTACAGCTTTGAAGCATTTTAGCATTCATATATAATAAGTTTTAAAATGTTTTATTGAGTATTTTGAGAAACGAAGCTGCAAAGACAAATGGATTAATTTTCTGAATTGATTTACCTTGCTTAATTTAAAACAGCTTCATACATTATTAGCACTAAATATGCATTATTTTTTTGTAAGGGCACAGTATTCCATGACTGCATGAGTGATTTTCAAAATTACAAAACCAGAAGTTCTTGCTCTTTTCAACATTTTCATCTTTTTTTTTTCTGCTTTTGTTCCTCAGTCTCTTATTCCATCGAACACACATGCACCGTGTATGTTATTGACTGCTATGAATAAGTAAGCTCAAAATGCTTTCTCTTTTTTCTTTCCCTTGGATGTTAAAACTGACAGCTTAATGACTGTTGCCACTTACTAGTGAATCACTGCCCTTGCCAACACTCAGGATAAGACAAGCTCACTTTTCCCAAAGAAGAGGCCCTTTGCTGTGCACTCTGGGAACTGTAGTGTAAAGGTTTAGCTACTTTAAATCCAATTTAATTTTAGTACCATGCTCAATAATTCTCTGCAGCAACATAAACGTGTTTTTCCTCTGGATTTTTTGATTACTTTGCAAAAGCAGCAAGTATAGCATATTTTACCTAAGTATGAACACGTACGTTCAAGTGTCTTTGTATCTTATCATAATGGTGTGAAACAACTGGACAGCTAGAACAAATGCTGGAGCTTTTGAAACAGAAGTCAGTTCCCGCTTCCTTCAGTGGAAACAGGTACAAGCTAATGACGGCTAGCTTTTTGAATTTGGCACTGTCCTACTGGCTGTTTAGAACAGCTCAGGATTTCACAAGTTTTGTTGATCTAATGTCACCCTAAAGTTTTTGAAAGGAAGGAGAAGGGTGCAAAGAAACAGAGCAACTATGATATGACAACTCAGCCAAGACAGTTTTCATTTACAACAAATAAATGAGAGTAACTTGTAAATATATTTTTTTATCCTGTATTTTGTTTCTTTCCTTGCTTGCTTTTATGTGTATGAAAAAAAAATAATAAAAAAAAAAGTGTGGTTGTGCTGTGTGTGCTCGTTTTCCCACAGCAATTTCCCTGAAGAGCAGCCATGGTCAGTGGACACAAGCTGACAAAACGCTGCACGGCTCCACACACCCTGCACACCCCAAACAGACGGTGGCAGGTGAATGTCTGCAGTCACTCAGAACTTGCCTGCCTGGCTTGCGAAGTCATGATTCCTGACTAAAACAGTTTCGTTTCTCTAATTCAACCTGGGCCTCGAAGATGCACATGGAACAACATAAACAGGGACAAAGCTTCAGCTTTACAAGACAGCGGAGCCGTCAGGCTTCTGGGGCTCCAGGTTCCCAGCATTTAAGACGCCAACAATCTTTTGGGTGAAGCGTGGCAATATAAAGGCGGGAGAGAAAGCGGAGCGTCCGTGAGCTGTTTTGGCGTTGGCTACTGCCAAGTTAGGTGTGCGCGAAGCCTATGGTAATTGAATCCATCACAGGGTCCGGGCCTTACATATGGAACTTGAACAATAGGTATTTACTTAAATTACACAGATTACCTCAGAGATGTGGAATCCGCACGCCCTGCCCACTTCCCTGAACCTCTGGAGCTGGGATCCTGTGGGGAACATAATGGGCTTAATTACGGTGTCTGGACTCGCCGCGCAGGACCCGGAAGGCAGGAGTTAACCTCACCTCACCTTTTACATGCCAGTGACCCCCGGCCTGGCCGGGAACCTGCCGGGGCCTCCGTGCGGCCGCTTCTGGGTTGCCCCGACTCGCGTTACGCGCCGCGACGGGAAACCCCGCACGGGCAGGGCAGGGCAGGGCAGGGCAGGGCAGGGCCCGGCCGCTCTCGCCTTCGCGCCTCGGCCCGGCCCGGCCCGGCCCGGCAACCCGCA